>JAAWVA010000248.1:0-24957 GCA_015227895.2 Colaptes auratus
TGCCCTGGGCTGAGCTTGGAAGGGTCTCAGGTGCCCTGGGCTGCGCTGGGAGGGGTCTGAGCCGCACTGGGGTGCCCTGGGAGGGGTCTGGGCTGCCCTGGACTGAACTGGGAGGGGTCTCAGCTCTGCTGGTTTGAACTGGGAGGGGTCTGAGCCCCCTGGGGTGCCCTGGGCTGAGCTGGGGGGGGGTCTGGGCTGCCCGGCTGGGGTCTCATTCACACTGGGCCGCCCCGGGAAGGGTCTGGGCTGCCCCGGGAGGGCTCTGGGCCGCCCCGCTGGGGTCCCCCCTGACGCGGGGGGGGGTCCCCGGGGCCGGCAGCTGCCGGGGCTGGGGGGCAGCCGCTCGGAGAAGGGCTCGGGCTGGCCCGGCCGCCCGCTGGGGGCGCGCTGCCGCGGCTCCGTCGCCGCCTGCCCCGAGGAGCAGCCCCACGTCGGCAACTACCGGCTGCTGCGCACCATCGGCAAGGGCAACTTCGCCAAGGTCAAGCTGGCGCGGCACATCCTCACCGGCAGAGAGGTGGGCGGCCGGGGGGGCGGCGTGGGGGGGGGGGCGGGGGGGCGCGGGGGGCGGCGGGGGGGGCGCGGGGGGCACTGGGAGGGCAGCCGGAGGTGCTGGGGGGCAGATGGTGGCACTGGGGGGCAGCTGGGAGGCGCTGGGGGCACTAGGGGGCAGCTGGGGGCAACTGATGGCACTGGGGGGGCACTGGTGGCACTAGGGGTGCTGGAGGGCGACTGGGAGGTGCTGGGGGCACTGGGAGGTGCTGGGGGGCAGCTGGGAGGTGCTGTGGGGTATTGTGGGAACTGGGGGGCACTGGGAGGGCAGCTGGGAGGGCAGCTGGAGGTGCTGGGGGTATTGGGGAACTGGGGGGCACTGGGAGGCAGCTGGTGGCACTGGGGGTATTGGGGGCACTGGGGGGCACTGGGGGGGGCAACTGGTGCCCCCTGTGCCCCTCCTCAGGTCGCCATCAAGATCATCGACAAGACGCAGCTGAACCCCACCAGCCTGCAGAAGGTGGGCACGGGGGGCAGCCGGGGGGGGGGTAAGGGGCAGGTTGGCACCTTCCTGGGCACGGTTGGCATTGGGGGGGGGTGTGTCCCTGCTTGGTGCCCACCTCCCTCGCCCCCCCCCCCCAAAGTGCCCCTCTTGCCCCCAGCTCTTCCGGGAGGTTCGCATCATGAAGGGCCTCAACCACCCCAACATCGGTAGGTTGGCAGCGGGGCAGGGGGCCGGTTGGCATCGCCCAAGGGGGGGGGGGCACGGGGTGGGGGGGGGTGCCAGCTGGGTGCCAGCCTGAGGCCTTCCTCTCTCTCCTCCTCCTCCTTCTCCACCCCAGTGAAGCTGTTTGAGGTCATCGAGACGGAGAAGACCTTGTACCTGGTGATGGAGTACGCCAGCGCGGGTGAGGCTGGCACCTTGGCACCTGCCTGGGCGCCCACAACCCCCTCCCTGGCACCCCCTTGCCCCCCCCCCAGCCCCCCTTCCCTGGCACCCCCTTGTGCCCCCCAGCCCCCCTTCCCTGGCACCCCCTTGTGCCCCCCAGCCCCCCTTCCCTGGCACCCCCTTGTGCCCCCCAGCCCCCCTTCCCTGGCACCCTCACTCCGCCTCCCCTCTGGCGCCGTCGTAGGGCTCTGGGGCGGGCACGGTGCCCGCCTTAGGTGGGCATCGGGGCGGGGGGAAGGGGTTTGAAGGGCAGGTGGGCACCCCCCGTGGTGGGGGGGATGCCAACCTTGGGTTCCCACCTCAGGTGAAGTCTTTGACTACCTCGTGTCCCACGGGAGGATGAAGGAGAAGGAGGCCAGAGCCAAGTTCCGCCAGGTGGGTTGGTGCCACGCCTGGCACCGGGCCTGGCACCGGGCTCGGGAGGTTGGCACAGCGGTGCCAGGCGCGGGCACAGCCTTGTTTCATGCCCCCTTAACCCTCACTCTGGAGGCACCAACTTGGTGGGGATGGGGCAGGTGGGCACCGAGGGGGTGTGGCTGTGCCAGGCTGTGCAGGGGGCTGTGCCAGGCTGTGCCAACCTGTGTGCTCCCCCCCCCCCCAGATCGTCTCGGCCGTGCACTACTGCCACCAGAAGAACATCGTCCACAGGGACCTCAAGGTGGGTGGCACCGGGGGGGTGGGCATGGGCTGGCATCAGCTGGGTAGGGTGGCACTGGGTGCCTCCCCCCCGAGCAGTGCGGTGCCCTTCCTGGTGGCCCTGTGCCCGGTGAGGTGCCCGGCGTGGTGCCCGGCGTGGTGCCCCTCCTGGTGCGTCCCTGACTCCCACCCTGCTGCCCCCCTGGGTGGTGTCTGTCTCGGTGCCCACCTTGCTGCCCACCACCTTCCTGCCCACCCTGCTGCCCACCTGGGTGGTGTCTGCCTGGGTGCCCACCCTGCTGCCCTCCACCCTGCTGCCCACCTGGGTGGCATCTGCCTGGGTACCCACCTTGCCGATGCCCACCTCACTGGCCCCCAATTCAATGCCCACCCTGCTGCCCCCCACCCTGCTGCCCACCCTGTGCGGCCTCTACCTCGGCACCCGCCTCGCCGCCTGCCTCCCCCCGGGCAGCGGCCCCCGGGCCCGACCCCCCCCCCCCCCCCTCCAGGGTGCCCAGCCCGGTGCCCACCCCGGTGCCCCCCCCCAGGCGGAGAACCTGCTGCTGGACGCCGACGCCAACATCAAGATCGCCGACTTCGGCTTCAGCAACGAGTTCAGCCTGGGCTCCAAGCTGGACACCTTCTGCGCTCGCCGCCCTACGCCGCGCCCGAGCTCTTCCAGGGCAAGAAGTACGACGGCCCCGAGGTGGACATCTGGAGCCTGGGCGTCATCCTCTACACGCTGGTCAGCGGCTCCCTGCCCTTCGACGGCCACAACCTCAAGGTGGGCGGCCGGGGCGCGGCCTGGCGCGGCAGGGGAGGGCCCAGGAGCGCCCCGGGGCGACCTGGAGCTGCCCGCGCTGCCGCGGCTCGGCCCCTGCCTCGGGTTGGGCAGGGGTGGTCCTCCTCCCCTCCCTCCTCCCCCTCTCCCTCCACCCCCTTCTCCTTCCTTCCTCCTCCTCCTCTCCTTTCCTCCTCCACTCCTTTCCTTCTACTCTCCTTTCCTCTTTCTCTCCTTTCTCCTCTTCTTCCCCTCCTCCCCTCCCTCCTCCCCCTCTCCTTAACCCCCTTCCCCTCCCCTTCTCCTTCCCTCCTCCTCCTCCTCTCCTTCCCTCCTCCTCCTCTCCTTCCCTCCTCCTCCTCTCCTTCCCCCCTCCTCCTCCTCTCCTTCCCTCCTCCTCCTCCTCTCCTTCCTCCTCCCCCTCTCCTCCCTCCTTCCCTCCTCCTCTCCTCCTCCCCCTCCCCTCCTTCTCCTCCCCCCACCTCCCCTCCCCCCCTCCACGCCAGCCTCACCCTCCCCTTTTCTCCCCACCCTATGTCCCGCTCCTGGCGCAGCTGCCGATGCCCAGCAGGGTGCCCACACACTGCTGGTGCCCAGGCCGGGCAGGGTGCCCAGGCGCCACCGGTGCCCAGGCCGGGCAGGGTGCCCACGCGCTGCCGGTGCCCAGGCCGGGCAGTGCTGCCCAGGCCGGGCAGGGTGCCCACGCGCTGCCGTGCCCAGGCCGGCAGGTGCCCATGCCGGGCAGGGTGCCCACGTGCCGCCGGTGCCCAGGCCGGGCAGGGTGCCCACGTGCCGCCAGTGCCCATGCCGGGCAGGTGCCCAGGCGCCGCCGGTGCCCAGGCCGGGCAGTGCTGCCCAGGCCGGGCAGGGTGCCCAGGCGCCGCCGGTGCCCATGCCGGGCAGGGTGCCCACGCCTGGCAGGGTGCCCATGCCGGGCAGGGTGCCCACGCCGCCGGTGCCCGCAGGAGCTGCGGGAGCGGGTGCTGCGGGGCAAGTACCGAGTCCCCTTCTACATGTCCACCGACTGCGAGAACATCCTGCGCCGCTTCCTGGTGCTCAACCCTGCCAAGCGCTGCACCCTCGAGGTGAGTGCCCACCCCCACCCCCCCCCGCCCCGGCACCCCCCCTGCCCCGCTGCCCGCCGTGCCAACCCCCCTGGTGCCCCTCCCCAGCAAATCATGAAGGACAAATGGATCAACATCGGCTACGAGGGCGACGAGCTGCAGCCCTACAGGGAGCCCGAGGAGGACTTCGGCGACGCCAAGCGCATCGGTGAGGGCAGGCGCCGGGGCGGGCACCGGGGTGGGCATGGGGGAGGGAGGGCGCCGGGGTGGGCACTGGGTGAGCTTCGGGGTGGGCATGAGGGAGGGAGGGCACCGGGGTGGGCACTGGGGTGAGCTTTGGGGTGGGCATGAGGAAGGCTTTGGGGGCATTGAACTCATTGGTAAGGGCACCAGGGTGGGCACCAGGGTGGGTGTGAGGAGGGTGCTGGGATGGCCACAAGGAGAGCTCTGGGGATACTAAATGCGTTGGTGAGGGCACCGCGCTGCCAGCCTGGCACCAGGGTGGGCATTGGGGTGGGCATGAGGAGGCCAACGGTCTGGGCATCAGTATGGGCACTGGAACGGGTGTGAGGGGCAGGGTGGGCACTCAGTCCCATGCCCCCTGGCTGCAACGCTGGGCGATGCCCTCTGCCCATGCCACCCCCCCCGGGCAGACCTTGGCTGCCAGACCCTGTGCCCACAGGGGGTTGGCACAGGAGAGAGCAGGGCCCCCGGTGCCAGGCTCCCAGGGGCGTGGGGGCGAGGCTGGAGCCCGGCCCTGTGCCCCCCCCCCCCCCCCCCCGCTGCTGGCAGCAGAGCTTTGCCAGGGCAGGTTGGGCACCCGGGGCAGGGGGAGGGCTGGGGGTGCCCCTCTGACGGTGCCAACCTGCCTGGCAGAGGTGATGGTTGGCATGGGCTACAGCCGGGAGGAGATCAAGGAGGCCCTCAGCAACCAGAAGTACAACGAGGTCACTGCCACCTACCTCCTGCTGGGCAGGAAGAACGAGGTGAGCCTGGCACCGGCCTGGCACCGGCCTGGCACCCAGCCTGGCATCAGGGCGGGGGGTCAGGACTCGGCGCGGGGGGGAGGGAGGGCCGAGCCTGGCACCGCTCAGCGGTTGGCATCCTGGGGGGCGCCGCAGGTGGAGGTGGAGTCGAGGACGGGCAGCAGCCTCTCCCTGGCCCGGGTGCGGGCACCCAGCGAGGCGGCGAATGGCACCGGCAAGGTGGCAGCGCATGGCAAGGGCCAGCGCGGCGCCAGCGCCACCTACCACCGGCAGCGGAGGCACAGCGACTTCTGTGAGTGCCAGCCGGGCACCGGGCGCCCGGGGTGGGCGCTGGGCCCCTGGGGTGGGCGCTGGGCACCTAAGATGGGCACCAGGCACCCGGGGTGGGCGCTGGGCGCCTGGGGTGGGTGCTGGGCGCCTGGGGTGGGCACTGGGTGCCTGGGGTGGGTGCTGGGTTCCTGAGGCGGGCACTGGGCGCCTGGGGTGGGCACCGTGGCCTTAGGGTGGGCATTGGGCACCTGGGATGGGCACTGGGCGCCTGGGGTGGGCACTGTGGCACCTGGGGCGGGCACCGTGACCTTCGGTGGGCACTGGGCACCTGGGGTGGGCACTGGGTGCCTGGATTGGGCACTGGGACCTTAGGATGGGCACTGGGCACCTGGGGTTGGTGCTGGGTGCCTGGGTTGGGCACTGGGACCTTAGGATGGGCACTGGGTTCCTGAGCCCAGCGCCCTGTGCCCACCCCCGGCCTGGGGCGGGCAGCGCTCCCTCAGCTGCGCCCCCCGGTGCCCACCCTGCACCCAACCCGGCCCGGGGCGGGCAGCGCTCCCTCGCTGCGCCCCCCGGTGCCCACCCCCGCCCGGGGCGGGCAGCGCCCCCTCGGCTGCGCCCCCCGGTGCCCACCCCCGGCCCGGGGCGGGCAGCGCCCCCTCGGCTGCGCCCCCTGGTGCCCACCCCCGGCCCGGGGCGGGCAGCGCCCCCTCGGCTGCGCCCCCCGGTGCCCACCCCGCGCTGTGCCCGCAGGCGTCCCCTCGCCGGTGCCGGCGCACCCCAAGCGCAGCCCCACCAGCGCGGGCGAGGGGGAGCTGAAGGGGAGCGTCTGCCCGGCCGCAAGGGCAGCTGCGGGGCGGCGGGCACCGGGCGCGGGCGCTGCCCCCCTCCAGCCCCATGGTCAGCAGTGCCAACAACCCCAACAAGGCCGAGATCCCCGACAGGCACAAGGATGGCACCGGCAACGTGGTGGGCACCGGGGGCGGGCACCGGGGCGGGGGTGTGGCGCGGGGCCGGGCGCGCGGCGGGCGGGGGGGGGGGGGGGGGGGGGGGGGGGGGGGGGGGTGGTGGCACCCCGCGGGGGGGGTCGAGCTGTGGGGTGGCAGCTGTGGGCTGTGGGGGTGCCCAGGCTGATGCCAGGCGCGGTGCCCGCCAGCCCAACCTGCCCCCGAGCGTGATGGCGCGGAGGAACACCTACGTCTGCGCCGAGCGCCCGGGCGCCGAGCGGCACCCCCTGCTGGGCACCGCCAAGGACGCCAGGTGGGCACCGGCGGGGCTGGGCACGGGGAGGGTACGGGGAGGTGGGCAGCGGGGGGCGGGCAGCGGGGACGGGCATGAGGAGGGTAGCAGGATGTGGGCACCAAGGCCCTGGGGGGTGGGCACCAGGTCTCTGGGGTTGGGCACTGTGTCCCTGGGCGGCGGGCACCATCCCCTGTGTCCATGGTGCTGGGCACCAAGTCCCTAAGGGGTGGGCACCAAGTCCCTGGAGGGTGGGCACCAAATCCCTGGGGGGTGGGCACCATCCCCTGTGTCCATGGTGCTGGGCACCAAGTCCCTGGGGTTGGGTCCATCCTCTGTGCCCACGGTGCTGGGCACCAAGTCCCTTGGGGGTGGGCACCGTGTCCCTGGGGGGGGGGGCACCAAGTCCCTTGGGGGTGGGCACCAAGTCCCTGTGGGATGGGCACCAAGTTCCTGGGGGATGGGCACCAGGTCCCTTGGGGGTGGGCACTGTGTCCCTGGGGGATGGGCACCAGGTCCCTGGGGGGTGGGCACCGTGTCCCTGGGGGGCGGGCACCCTGCTCCTGGCACCTCCCCCAGTGCCTGGCACCTTCCTAACTCCCTTTCCCCCTCCCCCTTTCCCCCTCCCCCTTTCCCTTTCTCTCTCTCTCTTTCCCCCTCCCCGTGCCCACCCCGGTGCCACCCCCCCCCTTGCCCCCCCCCGCCACGGGTGGGCACTGCCCGCAGCCGGGCGCCCCCCGCCTCGCCCTCCACCCACAGCATCTCGGCCGCCGCCGCCGCCGCCTCCTCCTCCTCCTCCTCCTCCTCCTCCTCGGAGCGTGCCCGCCTGGCGCGTGGCACCGGCGCCCGCAGCACCTTCCACGGCGGGCAGCTGCGGGAGCGGCGGGCGCTGCCCCCCGCCAACGGCCCCCCCCCGGCCGCCTGCCCCGCCGCCGCCCCCCAGCCCCACCCCCACGCCCCGGCCCTGGCGCCCGAGGCCTCGCCGCTGCCCCCCGGCCGCCCCCGCGCCACCGCCAACCTCTTCAGCAAGCTGACCTCCAAGCTGACCCGCAGGTGAGTGGGTGGGCACCGTGCCCCCCGGGGGGGTGCCAGCCGCCGCGTGCCCGCTGTGCCAGCCGCCTCTCCTCTCTTCCAGGGTCACTCTTGACCCCTCTAAGCGGCAGAGCTCTAACCGCTGCGTCTCGGGCACCCCGGCGCCACCCGGAGCCAAGATCCGTAAGTGCCCGCCCGTGCCAGGCGGTGCCAGGCGGTGCCAACCCACACCCCCTAGACAGGGCCCCCTCTCGGTCACCCACCCGCCCCTGGCCCCAGCTAGTGCCCCTCTTCGTGCCAGGGGCGGCGGTCCCGGTGCCACCGGTGCCCGTCGCGGTGCCTGGGGGCTCCTCCCGGTGCCCAGCCTGGTGCCCAGCCTGGTGTCACTGGTGCCTTAGTGCCCATCTCGGTGCCACCTGCGCCCATTTCAGTGCCTTAGTGCCCAGCCTGGTGCCACCAGTGCCTTAGTGCCCATCTCAGTGCCACCTGTGCCCACTTCAGTGCCTTAGTGCCCATCTTAGTGCCACCAGTGCCTTAGTGCCCATCTCAGTGCCACCAGTGCCCATCTCAGTGCCACCTGTGCCCACTTCAGTGTCTTAGTGCCCATCTTAGTGCCACCAGTGCCTTAGTGCCCATCTCAGTGCCACCAGTGCCCATCTCGGTGCCACCTGTGCCCATCTCAGTGTCTTAGTGCCCATCTTAGTGCCACCAGTGCCTTAGTGCCCATCTCAGTGCCACCAGTGCCCATCTCAGTGCCACCTGTGCCCACTTCAGTGTCTTAGTGCCCAGCCTGGTGCCACCAGTGCCCTAGTGCCTATCTCAGTGCCACCTGTGCCCATCTCAGTGCCACCTGTGCCCATCTCAGTGCCTTAGTGCCCATCTTAGTGCCACCAGTGCCCTAGTGCCCATCTCAGTGCCACTGGTGTTCATCCTGGTGCCACCTGTGCCCGTCTCAGTGCCCATCCCTGTGCCACCTGTGCCCGTCCCAGCGCCGCCGGTGTTGGTGCCTGTGCCCAGCTTGGTGCCCACCCTGCTGTCTGTCCCTGCACCACCCCTGCCCACCCCGGTGCCCACCTGGGTGCCAGCCTTGCTTTGCTCCTCCTCTGCCTTTTCTCTTCTCTCTGCTGCCACCAGCGGGGCCTGGGCAGGTGGGCATCAGCTGTGCCCACCCTGGGATGGGGGGGGGAGGGGTTTGTGCCCCCTAAAGTGGGCACAGTGCCCCCAAACTGGCACAGGGGTGGGGGTGTGGTGCCCATCCCAGCGTGGGCATCACCCTTGGGGGGGGGAGGGGGGAGTTTGTGCCACCCCAAACCGGATGCCACCCAGGAGGAGAGTGCTGTGGGTGGGCACGGTGCCACCCTGGCAGTGCCCACCCTGATGGTGCCACCCTTGGTGCCCCCCGGCAGGGTCGCAGACGAACCTGAGGGAGTCGGGGGACCTGCGCTCACAAGGTTGGTGCCTGGCACCCAGGGGTGCCCACTGCATGCCAGCCCCACCCAGGGGTGCCCACCCAACCCCTGGGCACCAACCCCCCCCCCAGGGTGGGCATGGGGCTGCCCATAGCCACCCCCTTGCCCTAGGGCTGCCCTCACAGCCCTGTGCCCACGCTGTGCCCACCAGCCCTGTGCCCACCTCGCAGCCCTGTGCCCACGCTGTGCCCACCAGCCCTGTGCCCACCTCACAGCCCTGTGCCCACCAGCCCTGTGCCCATCTCTCAGCCCCATGCCCATGCTGTGCCCACCAGCCCTGTGCCCACCTCACAGCCCTGTGCCCACCTCTCAGCCCTGTGCCCACACTGTGCCCACCAGCCCTGTGCCCACCTCTCAGCCCTGTGCCCACCAGCCCTGTGCCCACCTCTCAGCCCCGTGCCCGCCCCCGTGCCCGCCCCCGTGCCCACCCCCCGTGCCCGCCCCTGTGCCCGCAGTCGCCATCTACCTGGGGATCAAGCGGAAGCCCAACCCCGGCTGCTCCGACGCCCCTGGCCTGTGAGGCTGCGCAGCGCCCGGCCGGCCCCCGCCCTGCAGGGGGCGCTGCGCCGCGCCGCGCCGGCGGCCGGCTGCCAGCTGTGCCGGCCCCGCCCCTTCCTCCTCTGCCGCGCCCTGGCCCGCGGCCCCCCGCAGCTCTTCTGCCGCTTCGAGGCCGAAGTTTGCCGCCTGCCGCCCCTGGGGCTCCACGGAGTCAGCCTCCGGCGCCAGGCGGGCACCGCCGCCGCCTTCCGCCGCGCCCTGGCACGCCTGGCGGCCCAGCTCCAGCTCTAGGCGCCCCCCGGGCAGCCTTCCTCCTCCTCCTCCTCCTCCTCCTCCTCGCCAGCTGGCGCCGGGAGGCCACCCCGGTGCGGGTGGGGGAAGGGGGTTGGTGGCACCGGAGGTTGGCAGGAGGAGGCTGGCATCAGGAGGCTGCGGTTGGCACCCGGCAGGCATCAGGTGGAGGTGGGGAAGGGGTTGGGTGGCGCTGGAGCTGGCAGCAGGGCATGGTGGGCACTGGATCCTGCACGTGGGGCTGGGGTTGGCACCCAGCTGGCATCGGTGCGGGTGGGGAAAGGGTTGGGTGGCACCGGAGCTGGCAGCAGGAGCCTGGGGTTGGCACCCAGCTGGCATCAAGTGGAGGTGGGGAAGCAGTTGGGTGGTGCTGGGGTTGGCAGCAGGGCATGGTGGGCACTGGATCCTGCACGTGGGGCTGGTTTTGGCACCCAGATGGCATCAGGTGGAGGTGGGGAAGCGGTTGGGTGGCCCTGGAGCTGGCAGCAGGAGCCTGGGCTTGGCACCAGCTGTGGCACCCAGGGCTGTGGTGGCAGCCAGCTGGCATCCAGTGGAACCGAGGGCGTGGTTGGCACCAGGACCCCATGGTTGGCGCCGGCTCCGGCACGTGGGACCTCATTGGCACCAGCTGGCATCCCCCAGAGCTGAGGACGTGGTTGGCACTGGAGGTGTGGACGTGGTTGGCACCAGACCTGGCACGTGGGGCTGTGGTGGCACCCCAGGGATCCGCCGGGCCTGGCACCCACCCCGGGGATCCGCCGGCACCGGGATCCACCCCAGGATCCACTGGAGCTGAGAGCTGCAGCTGGCACCGAGGGATCCCTTTCCCTGGCACCAGCTCTGGCACCCGGAGCTGTGCCGGCGCCGGGATCCACCCCCTGGGACCCACCAGAGCTGGGATCCAGTCCGGGGATCGGCCTCAGCGCCACGGCCCCCAGGGACCAGCAGCCTGGGCACCTCGGGGACGTTGGCACCGGAGCCTTGGCAGCCCCCAGGGACCAGCAGCCTGGGCGCCTCGGGGACGTTGGCACCGGGAGCCTTGGCAGCCCCCAGGGACCAGCAGCCTGGGCGCCTCGGGGACGTTGGCACCGGAGCCTTGGCAGCCCCCAGGGACCAGCAGCCTGGGCGCCTCGGGGACGTTGGCACCAAGCCTTGGCAGCCCCCAGGACCAGCAGCCTGGGCACCTCGGGCACCTGGGCACCGGAGCCTTGGCAGCCCCCAGGGACCAGCAGCCTGGGCACCTCGGGCACGTGGGCACCGGAGCCTTGGCAGCCCCCAGGGACCAGCAGCCTGGGCACCTCGGGGACGTTGGCACCGGAGCCTTGGCAGCCCCCAGGGACCAGCAGCCTGGGCACCTCGGGCACCTGGGCACCGAGACCTCAAGGTCCCTCCGGCTTGGGCACCGTGGTGCCAAGATCTTGGGGACCAGCAGCCCGGGCGCTCCGGGGCCGAGATCCTGGGCACCGGCGGGGGCTGGCACCGAGGCCTTGATGCCCACCAGCTTGGGCACCTCGGTGCCACCTTCCCAGGCCCTTGGTGCCCCCCCCCCTCCCCAGCTGCCAACCTGGGGGCTCTGTGTGTCCCTTGTGTCCCCTCCCCCCCCCTCCCTGGGCACTGTCCCTGTGCCCCCTCCTGTAAATAGGGTCCTGGTGGGCACCAGGGCTCCGGTGCCACCTCCCCTGCTGCCCCTCCCCTGGCCCTGGCACATTTTTAAGTTATTCCTGCCCTGATCTGTACCCACCCCCCCCCCCCCCCAATAAACATAGGAGACCCCCCCCGGCGTTGGCACCCCTTGGCACCGGCACCCCCTGGCGGCACCCGGTGGCATCGGTGCCCCTTGCTGGCACCTGTGGGCGTGGGCACCCATTGGTGGCACCTGTTGGTGCCCCTTGGTGGCACCCATTGGCATTGGCACTCCCTTGGTGGCACCCCTGGTCACCCCCTGGCCTTGGTAGTGCCAACTATTGGTCACACCACCCATCAGCATTGGCACCTGTTGGTCGCCCATCAGCATTGGCACCCACTGGTGATGTCACCCATTGGTGGTGCCACCTATCAGCACTGGCACCCGTTGGTGGTGCCCCCCATCAGCACTGGCACCCATTGCTGGTGCCACTCATCAGCACTGGCACCCGTCGGTGCTGCCCCCCATCAGCATTGGCACCTGTTGGTGGTGCCACCCATCAGCACTGGCACCCGTTGGTGGTGCCCCCCATCAGGATTGGCACCCATTGGTGGTGCCAGCCATCAGCATTGGCACCCATCCCCATTGGCACCCGTCGCTGGTGCCAGCCGTCAGCACTGGCACCCGTCGGTGCTGCCCCCCATCAGCGATGCCCCCCGTCAGCACTGGCACCCATTGGTGCCCCCCGTCAGCGCCGGCCCCCGTCGGTGCTGCCCCCTGCCGGCCGCTCCCCCTTCACCACCAGGACTCTGCCTCCCCCTGGGGGCCGCCCAGGCGCAGCTTTATTGGGGCCGGCGGGGCGGGGCCCGCGGGCGGGGCCGGGGGCGGGGCCCGCCTCACTTCTGGGCGGGGATCATGGCGTCGATGGGCTGGTTCTGCTCCAGCTTCTTCTCCATCTCCACCATCAGCTTCACGCCGTCCACCACCATCTGCACCTGCTCCACCTCCGAGAACCCCAGGCGGTCGGCGTTGGAGATGTCGAAGACGGAGCCCACGGCCGCCGTGTCCACCCCACCTGGCACCGGCCGGGCACAGGGGGCGCTCAGTGCCAGCCTGGCGCCCGGCGCCGCCCCCGCGGGGCACAGCGGCCCCCAGCGGGACCCAGCGGGACCCAGCGGGAGCCCAGCGGGACCCAATGGAGCCCAGCGGGACCCAGGGGAGCCCAACGGGAGCCCAGCAGGACCCAATAGAACCCAATGGGAACCCAATGGGAACCCAATGGGAACCCAATGGGAGCCCAGCAGGACCCAATGGAGCCCAATGGGAGCCCAGCAGGACCCAATAGGAGTCCAGCAGGACCCAATGGAGCCCAATGGGAGCCCAGCAGGACCCAATGGAACTCAATGGGAACCCAATGGGAGCCCAATGGGAGCCCAGCAGGAGCCAATAGGAGCCCAGCAGGAGCCAATGGGAGCCCAGCAGGACCCAACATGCCCCAGTGCCCACCAGTGCCCCATACCCATCGCCCCTGTGCCCGCCAGCACCTCGCATCCCCCCCCCCCCCCGCCCCCTAGCAGCTCCCCCGCGGCGCCGGGGCCGGTACCCACCGGTGCCACGCTTCTGGAGGCGCAGCCTGGTGAGGATCTCCTCGAACTTGGGGTGCTGGCTGAGCTTGGGCAGCTTGACGTGGACCCCCCCCCGCAGGCCGGTGCCCAGGTTGGAGGGGCAGGTCAGGATGTAGCCCAGGTGCTCGTTCCACATGAAGGGGTGCCCGGCGGCCTTGAAGATCTCCTCGATCTGGGGGGGGGGGGGACCCTCGGTGGTGGCCACCAAACCCTCCCCCCCAGGTGGCCACCAGCCCCTCCTAGCCGGGCCAGCTCCGGACCTACCTTCTTGAGGCCGACGCAGAAGCGGCGGAAGACCTCCTTCATGTTGCCTCCCTTCTGCATGGAGATGACCCTCAGGTGGTCCTCCTCGTTCACCCACACCAGGAAGGTCTTATTGTCATTGTGCCTGGGGGGGGCACCTGCTCAGGGGGGGCCCTCAGCGCCCCCAGAGCCCTCCGTGGGGAGGACCCAGCCTGGGGCTGCTCCGGGTGGGGCAACGGCCTCCAGGTGCCACCAGAAGCCTTCCTAGAGGGGTTCCTGCCCTTGGGGTCCCCTCAGAACCCTTCCCAGCTGGGTTCCTGCCCCTTGGGTGCCCTCAGAACCCTTCCCAGTTGGGTTCCTGCCCTTGGGTGCCCTCAGAACCCTTCCCAGCTGGGTTCCTGCCCTTGGGGTGCCCTCAGAACCCTTCCCAGCTGGGTTCCTGCCCTTGGGGTGCCCTCAGAACCCTTCCCAGCTGGGTTCCTGCCCTTGGGGTGCCCTCAGAACCCTTCCCAGCTGGGTTCCTGCCCTTGGGTGCCCTCAGAACCCTTCCCAGCTGGGTTCCTGCCCCTTGGGTGCCCCCAGAACCCTTCCCAGCTGGGTTCCTGACCTTGGGTGCCCCCAGAACCCTTCCCAGCTGGGTTCCTGACCTTGGGTGCCACCAGAACCCTTCCCAGCTGGGTTCCTGCCCTTGGGGTGCCCTCAGAACCCTTCCCAGTTGCCTTCCTGCCCCTTGGCTGCCCTCAGAACCCTTCCCAGCTGGGTTCCTGCCCCTTGGCTGCCCTCAGAACCCTTCCCAGCTGGGTTCCTGCCCCTTGGCTGCCCTCAGAACCCTTCCCAGTTGGCTTCCTGCCCCTTGGCTGCCCTCAGAACCCTTCCCAGCTGGGTTCCTGCTCCTTGGGTGCCCTCAGAACCCTTCCCAGCTGGGTTCCTGCCCCTTGGGTGCCACCAGAACCCTTCCTAGAGGGGTTCCTGCCCCTTGGGTGCCCTCAGAACCCTTCCCAGTTGCCTTCCTGCCCCTTGGGTGCCCTCAGAACCCTTCCCAGTTGGGTTCCTGCCCCTTGGGTGCCCTCAGAACCCTTCCCAGTTGCCTTCCTGCCCCTTGGGTGCCCTCAGAACCCTTCCCAGCTGGGTTCCTGCTCCTTGGTGCCCTCAGAACCCTTCCCAGTTGCCTTCCTGCTCTTCGATCGCCCTCCAGCACCCATCCCAGGGGGGAGCCAGGTGCCCCCGGCAGGGGTGGGGGTTGCCAGGTCCCCGTTGGCACCCTGGGTGCCCTACCAGATGCCACGGGCGTCGGGCCAGTCCCGGGCCATGCCCGAGGCCAGCAGCAGGGGCGACACCGGCTTGTCGAAGAGGAAGTGGTCGTCGATGAGCTGCTGCTGCTCCTTCTCCGTCATGGCCTTCAGGGGGTAGTAGCGACCCTTGAACTCCCCATCCAGGCTGTTCAGGGCTGGGGAGGAGATGTGGGCACCATGGGGACACGACCCCCGACCCCCCCAGGCCACTGCCCCCCCCCCCGAGCCAGCAGCTCCTCAGCCCGACCCCCACCAAAGCCAAGAGCTCAGCCCAGCCCCAGGCCAGGTCCGAGCCCAAGTCCCTGCCCGCATCCCAGGCCGCCCCGCGGACCCCACCCCCTGCCCACCCCCCCGCCCACACCCACCGGTGACAGAGAGCTTCTCGATGGCTCTGCGCTCGCCGCGGCTGCAGTGGGGCGGCAGGGAGTAGCCCTTGATGCTCCTGCCGGTGCGGACGCGGCTGCTGAGCACGTAGTTGGGGTCCAGGTCCTCCCCGCCCTGCACCAGCAGGGAGGTCACACCGGGAGCGCGGGGAGGGCCCTTTGGCCCCCGCGGCCCCTTGGCCCCCACGGCCCCGCGGCCCCCGGGCTCAGAGGGGACCGCAGGTGTTGAGCACCTCCAAGACCTCCATCTCCACCACCCAACCAGCCTGCTCCTGGACCCCCTGTCCCCCTGTCCCTCTGTCCCCCTGTCCCTCTGTCCCCCTGTCCCTCTGTCCCCCTGTCCCTCTGTCCCCCTGTTCCCTTACCCCCTTGTCCCCTTGTCCCCCGTCCTTCTGTCCCTCTGTCCCTCTGTCCCCTTATGCCCTTATCCCCCTGTCCTTCTGTCCCTCTGTCCCCTTATCCCCCTGTCCCTCTGTCCCTCTGTCCCCCTATCCCCTTATGCCCTTATCCCTCTGTCCCCCTGTCCCCTTATCCCCCTGTCCCTCTGTCCCCTTATGCCCTTATCCCCCTGTCCCCCTGTCCTTCTGTCCCCCTATCCCCTTATGCCCTTATCCCTCTGTCCCCCTGTCCCCCTATCCCCTTGTCCCCCCTGTCCCCTTATCGCCCTCTCCCCGCGCCCCCCGGCCCCTCTGTCCCCCTCTCCCCCGCGCCCCCCGCGGGCCGGACCTTGAGGTTCTCGTGGTTGAGGTCGGTGCGGTGCTTGTCCGTGGGTTTGTAGCCGCCGTGGCGGTCCTGGATCACGGGGTCGAAGAGCTCCTTGAACACCTCATAGGACTCCTCGTCCCCCGCCACGCAGCCCACGGTCATGATGAAAGGGTGACCTGCGGCGGGGAGGGGCACGGCTGGCACCGCGGTGCCAGGCACGGGGCACGGCGCCGGGGGCACGGCACGCAGCAACCGGCGCGGGACCGGGGAGGGGGCGCCGGGAACGGGGCTGCGAAGCTCCGCCCGGCCCTGGCACCCTAGGGGCAGGGCTTGGCATCCCCCGAGCGGGGCTGGCACCCCCCCGAGCGGGGCTGGGACCCCTCGTACCGGGGCTGGCACCCCCCGAGCGGGGCTGGCACCCCCCGAGCGGGGCTGGGACCCCTCGTACCGGGGCTGGCACCCCCCGTACCGGGGCTGGCACCCCCCATACCGGGGCTGGCACCCCCCGAGCGGGGCTGGCACCCCCCGTACCGGGGCTGGCACCCCCCGAGCGGGGCTGGTACCCCCCGAGCGGGGCTGGCACCCCCCGAGCGGGGCTGGTACCCCCCTAGCCGGGCTGGCACCCCCCGAGCGGGGCTGGCCCCCCCCGTACCGGGGTTGTCGACGCCGGTCTGGATGACGTCGTCGAGGGTGAAGCCGCTGGGGGTCTCCTTGTCCCGCAGGCGCTGGTAGAGGGCGGGGGTCAGCACCTTGGCCATGTGGTTGTTGTGCTTGGCCAGGTCCGGGAACTCCTCCTCGGGGGAGAACTTCAGCTTGTGCTTGTTGTGGGTGCTGCTGAAGGGCATCCTGGCACTGCGGGCACACGCCGGGCACCGCGGGGGAGAAGGTTAGGGGGGCGAGGGGGAGGGGGGGGGGGGAGTGGGTATGGGGGGAGGAAAGGGGCAGAGGGCACGGGGTGGGGATGGCACCGGGAAGGGCACGGCAGAGGGCACGGGGTGGGGATGGCCCGGGAAGGGCACGGCAGAGGCACGGCGTGGGGATGGCACCGGGGAGGGCACGGCAGAGGGCACGGCGTGGGATGGCACGGCAGATGGCACCGGGAAGGGCACGGCGTGGCACAGGGCACGGCACGGTCAACCAGAGGGCTTGGCACAGGACATGGCACCGGGAAGGGCACGGCAGAGGGCACGGGGTGGGGATGGCACCGGGGAGGGCACGGCAGAGGGCACGGCGTGGGGATGGCACCGGGAAGGGCACGGCAGAGGGCACGGCGTGGGGCACGGGCATGGGGCACCGCCTGGCACCGCTCAGCCTGGCACCAGCCATGGGGGGCGGGTTGGGCTATTTATAGCCCGGGAGGGCCCGGGAGGGGGCACCGCGGGGGCACCGTCAGTAGGGGAAGGGTGAGACCGGTCCGGTGGGGTCCCGGTGGGGTCCCGGTGGGGTCCCGGTGGCTCCCGTTAGTCCCAGTAAGGTTCTGGGGGTCCCCAGGGGGCGGGATGCATCCCGGTGGGGCCCAGTGGGGTCCCGGTAGGTCCTAGCAGGCTCCCGTAGGTCCCAGTAGGGTTCGGGGGGTCCCGGTGGGTCCAGTAGGGTCCCAGTAGGGTCCCGGTGGGTCCCGGTAGGGTTCGAGGGGTCCCCGTGGCTCCCGGTAGGTCCCAGTAGGCTCGGGGGGGTCCCGGTGGCTCCCGGTAGGTCCCAGTAGGGCTCAGGGGCTCCCGGTGGGTCCCAGTAGGGTCCCAGTAGGGTCCCGGTGGGTCCCAGTAGGGCTCGGGGGGTCCCGGTGGCTCCCGATAGGTCTCAGTAGGGTTCCGGGGGGGGTCCCGGTGGCTCCCGGTAGGTCTCAGTAGGGTTCCGGGGGGGGTCCCGGTGGCTCCCGGTAGGTCTCAGTAGGGCTCGGGGGGGTCCCCGGTGGCTCCCGTAGGTCCCAGTAGGGCTCGGGGGGGTCCCGGTGGCTCCCGGTAGGTCCCAGTAGGGCTCGGGGGGGTCCCGGTGGCTCCCGGTAGGTCTCAGTAGGGTTCCGGGGGGGTCCCGGTAGGTCCCGGTGGCTGCCGTTCGGCGCCGGTGCGGGGGTCCCGGGGGGGGGGGGAGTTACCTCGAGCGGGGCGGGCGGGCGCGGGTCGGGTCTGGCCGGTACCGGCGGAGCTGGACGCGGGGAGCCGGAGCTCGGCCCCGACTTTTATCACCCCCCCCCAGCTCCGCCCGGCCCCGGGGGTCCCGGGGAGGGGCTTGAAACCGCCCCCGCCAAAGCCGCCACCGGGGAGCGGGGAGCCCCCTCGGACCCCCCCCGGAGCCGCCCCCCCCCCCCCGCCCCCTCCCCGCTATCCGGTGTCCGGCGGGCACCGGGCCAGGCACCTGCCGCCGCTGGGGGTGGAGAGACCCCGGGACCCCCCCCGGGACCCTCTACAGTGACCCTCAGACCCCCCCGGGGCGCCTGACCCCCCCCCGAGCCCCCCCCGCCAGGGACTCTCCGCTTTACACCGGGACCCCCCTCCCCCCGCCCCGCCCGGGACCTCCTCTGCCGCCGCCGGCAGCCCCCCGGGACCCCCCCAAGGACACCGGAACCCCCCCCCCCCAGCCAGGGTCACCGGGACCCCCCCCGGGGACCCCCCCCAGGATCCGCCGCAAGGGACGCCGCGACCCCCCCCTCCCCCCCCCTCCACCGGGACGCCCCCCGGGACCCCCTGCACTGCCCCCCCGCCCCCCCCTCACACCAGACCCCCCCGGTGTGCCCCCCCCCCCCCTCGGTACCCTTTGTACCCCCCCCCTTTCTTCCTCCCCCATTTCTGACCCCCCCCCCTTTATCACCCCCCTCCCCTTTTTGCCTCCCTTTCCCCCCCCTCCCTCCCCCCGAAATGGGGAGGGGGCTCCCACCCTTGGGGGGGATGTGTCCCCCCCCCCCCATATAGATCCACTGCCCCCCCCCCAGCCCCCCAAAGTGCCTTAGTGGGGGGGGAGCTGTTTATTGGGGGGGGGGGCGCCTCAAGGTGCTGGTTCAGGGCAATTCAAGCCTGGAGGGGAGGTCGGGGGGGGCGTGGGGGGGCGTGGGGGGGTGGGGGTGGGGTGGGGATGTCTCTGGCCCCTCCCCCCCCCCCCTCCTTTCCTCCCCCCCCCCCCCCCAGCTATTTTTAGCTCAGCTCCAGTTACTGAGGCTGGATCCAGTTTCAGTTCCTTAAACGGGGGGGTGGGGGGGGGGGCAACAGGACCCCCCCCCCCGGGGGGGGGCACAGGACGGGCAGCAGCGATGCCACCTTCCAGCCCCCCCCCCCCCAAATTCCCCCTCTCCCCCTCCCCAAATTCCTTCCCCCTAATAGGAATCTCCCCCCCCCCGAATCCTGGCCCCCCCCGCTTCAACGCCCCCCCCCCAAAGACCCCCAAATCCCCCCCTCAAACCCACCCCCAAATCCCCCCCCTCCAAAGCCCCCCCCCAAGCCCCCTCCTCCCCCCACAAATTGCCCCCCCCTCAAATCCCCCCACCTCGACCCCTCCCCAAGCTCCCCTTTAACCCCCCCTTTAAAAAGCGCCCCCCCCCCCCCCCAAAGCCCCTCCCAGGGACCCCCAAGTCCTTCCCCCACTCAAATCCCTGCCCCCCCCCCCCCCCGATTTCCCCCTCCCCCTCCCAAATGAGGCTGGGGGGGGCCCTGGGGGGACCTTAACAGCTGCGGGGGGGTTCCCCCAGCCCCACATTCTGGGGGGGGGTGGGGCAGGGGTGACTTTGGCCTGGGGGGGGGCACAGAGCAGTGGGGCTGGGAGGGGCTGCTTTGAGCTGGGGGATCCAGTGCTTTATTGGGGGGGGATCCACGTGGGGATCCAGTCGGGGGGGGAGGGAACAGATCCCCTGGGGGGGCCCCCCCCCGCACCCCCAATCTTCTCCCGGGAAGGGGGGAGGGGGCGCCCCAGATCCAACCTGGATCCCCACCTGGAGGGATCCAGTTCCCCCCCGAGCATGGAGGGGGTGGGGGGCAGGGGGGGATCCAGATCCCACCCTGATCCCCCTCCGAGGGATCCAGGACCCCTCTGAGCGCGGGGGAGGATCCAGATCCCACCCTGAGCACAGGGAGGGATCCAGAGCCTCCCTCGATCCCACCCCCGAGGGATCCAGCTCCTGCCTGAGCACACTGGGGGGCTCCAGATCCCACCCCGAGGACATGGGGGGGGATCTAGATCCCACCCCGATCCCTCCAGGTGGGATCTAGGTCCTGCTCTGAGCCTCTTGAAGGGATCCAGGTCCCCTCTGAGCGCGGGGGAGGCACCGGATCCCCCCCCCCCCCCCCCCCCGGGAGGGATCTCGCTCCTGCTCCGAGTGCCCAGGGGAGAGCTCCGGATCCCAGCGACCCCAGGCGGGATCCCGCGGCGCCGGCTGCTCCGTGCTGGGGGGCGGA
The DNA here is from genome assembly GCA_015227895.2 of Colaptes auratus. Classification (NCBI taxonomy): domain Eukaryota; kingdom Metazoa; phylum Chordata; class Aves; order Piciformes; family Picidae; genus Colaptes; species Colaptes auratus. The sequence continues at coordinate 19,962 of JAAWVA010000248.1, forward strand.
TCCCAGAGCGGATCCTCAGAGCTGCTGGGCGATCCCCTCGATCCGCCGCTGCACCTCCTCGCTCTGCAGCTGCTCCAGGGTCAGCAGCGACAGCCCCAGCTGATCCTCCTGGCGCCAGGCAGGGGTCAGCGGGATCCACCCCCCCCGCAAGGGGCGGGGGGGGGGGGGGAGGGGGGGCTGGATCCCTGGATCCCAAAGGACCTGCTGGAAGGGCTGAGCCATCTGGCGCAGGAAGAACTTCGCCACCTGCACAGCTTCGTCCACGGTGAGGTTGAGGTTGGCCTCGGGGAGCTGCTCCTGGATCCAGCGCGGAAGCTTCCCGCGCTTGTCGGCGCGGCCGAAGCGCTGCGGGAGGGAGCCCGGCTCGATCCTGGCCATGGGGACCGATCCCGGCTCGATCCCAGGCAGAGGGACCGGATCCCGGCTCGATCCCACACACAGGGACCGGATCCCGGCTCGATCCCACACACAGGGACCGGAGCCCGGCTCGAGCCCAGCAGAGGGACCGGATCCCGGCTCCATCCCACACACAGGGACCGGATCCCGGCTCGATCCCACACACAGGGACCAGATCCCGGCTCGATCCCATGCACAGGGACGGATCCCGGCTCGATCCCAGGCAGAGGGACCAGATCCCAGCTCAATCCCACACCCAGGAACCGGATCCCGGCTCGAGCCCGGCCGCGGGGACCAGATCCCGGCTTGATCCCAGCCACGGGACCGGATCCCGGCTCGAGCCCAGCCGCGGGGACCGGATCCCAGCTCGACACCCCCCCCCCCCAGGGACTGGATCCCGACTCGATCCCAGCCGCGGGGACCGGATCCCGGCTTGATTCCCCACACAGGGACGGATCCCAGCTCGATCCCACACACAGGGGACCAGATCCCAGCTGCACCCCACACAGAGGGACCTGATCCTGGCTCGGTCCCACACACAGGGACTGGATCCTGGCTCGATCCCGCACAGGGGGGCCTGATCCCATCTCAATCCCCCCCCCCCCCAGGGACCAGATCCCGGCTCGATCCCGGGAACCAGATCCCCCCTGAGCCCATGGAGGGATCCTGATCCCACCCCGAGCACGTGGAGGGGCTGCTTGCCCACCCTTGGTGCCCCCAGTGCCCATCCCGGTGCCCACCCCAGTGCCCGCCCTGGTGCCCACCCGGTGCCTGCTGTGGTGACCGCACCAGTGCCCGCCCAGTGCCCACCCCAGTGCCCACCCCACGCCCACCTTGTCGGCGAGCACCATGAGGCCACAATTGCCCTTGGTGCCCACCCTGGTGCCCACCCCAGTGCCCACCCCAGTGCCTGCCCTGTGCCCACCTTGTCGGCGAGCACCATGAGGCCACAATTGCCCTTGGTGCCCACCCCAGTGCCCACCCCGGTGCCCACCCCGTGCCCGCCCCGGCGCCCACCTTGTCGGCGAGCACCATGAGGCCGTAGTCGCTCTTGCCGCGCAGGGCGCGCCCCACGCACTGGGCCGCGTGCCGCATGGCGTCGAAGGTCAGGAAGTCGTTCTCCCGCAGCTGGTACTGGTCCCGCAGGTACTCCAGCCGCGCCTGCGCCGGGCACGACCCCCGCAGTGCCCACCCGGCCCCCCGCGGGCACCGCTCCGGGGGCACCGCTCCGGGGGCACCACTCCGGGGGCACCGCTCCGGGCGGGGGGGGGGGGGGGGGCGCCGAGAAGCTTTGGGTGCCCACAGCCCCCAGCCGGTGCCCGCCCTGCCCGCCGGCGCCCTGCCCCCCCCAGCCCCGTGCCCCCCGCGCCCCCTCGGTGCCCGCCGGCGCCGGCGGTGCCAGCCTCACCCACCTTGAGGATGCGGCTCTGGGTGTAGACGTAGGGCACCCCGAACATGACCACGGCGCGGCCGTAGTGGTGCACTGGCGGCGCGAGGGGCACGAGGGGGAGGGTTGGCGTGGGGCTGGCTGCTTGCCGCCCTCCCTACCCCCCCCCCCAGTGCCAACCCCCCCCTGTGCCACCCCCCCCGTGCCCCCAACTCACCAAAGTCGATGCCCTCAGACACTTTGCCCCTGGCCACCGACAGCAGGATGGCACCGCGCCCGTTCTCGCAGGCCTGGGGGCGGCACCGAGCCAGGATGCCACCCAGCCAGGATGCCAGCCCCGATGCCACCCACCCAGGATGCCACCCAATGCCTCCCACCCATGATGCCAGCCCTGATGCCACCCACCCATGATGCCCCCTGTGATGCCACCCAGCCAGGATGCCACCCAGCCAGGATGCCACCCAGCCAGGATGCCAGCCCCGATGCCACCCAGCCAGGATGCCAGCCCCAATGCCACCCACCCAGGATGCCCCCTGTGATGCCACCCAGCCAGGATGCCAGCCCCGATGCCACCCAGCCAGGATGCCACCCAATGCCACCCACCCATGATGCCACCCACCCAGGATGCCACCCAGCCAGGATGCCAGCCCCGATGCCACCCAGCCCCGATGCCACCCACCCAGGATGCCACCCAATGCCTCCCACCCATGATGCCAGCCCTGATGCCACCCACCCATGATGCCAGCCCTGATGCCACCCACCCAGGATGCCAGCCCCGATGCCACCCACCCATGATGCCAGCCCTGATGCCACCCACCCAGGATGCCACCCAATCATGATGCCAGCCCTGATGCCACCCACCCAGATGCCACCCACCCATGATGCAGCCCTGATGCCACCCACCCAGGATGCCACCCAATGCCTCCCACCCATGATGCCAGCCCTGATGCCACCCACCCAGGATGCCCCCTGTGATGCCCCCCCCCCCGGATGCCACCTCCCCCCGTGCCACCCCCCATGCCAGCCCGGGTGCCACCTCCTGGTACTTCTCCAGGGCCACGCTGGTCTCGGCCCCGTCCTGGGTCTCGATGAAGATCAATTTGTTGCGTTGGATGTTCTCCAGGATGCCCTGCAGGGGGCGCAGGGGGCACCTGGGGGGCATGCCCAGGGGCACAGGGGGCACAGCTTGGGGGGGCATGCCCAGGGGCACAGGGGGCACAGCTTGGGGGCACAGGGGGCACAGCTTGGGGCATCTCCAGGGGCACAGGGGGCACAGCTTGGGGCACAGGGGGCACAGCTTGGGGCATCTCCAGGGGCACAGGGGCACCTGGGGGGCATCTCCAGGGGCACAGCTTGGGGGCATCTCCAGGGGCACAGGGGGCACCTGGGGGGCAGCTCCAGGGGCACAGCTTGGGGGCATCTCCAGGGGCACAGGGGGCACCTGGGGGGCATCTCCATGGGCACAGCTTGGGGGCACAGGGGGCACAGCTTGGGGGCAGGCCCAGGGGCACAGGGGCAGAGCTTGGGGCACCTCCAGGGGCACAGCTTGGGGCATGCCCAGGGGCACAGGGGGCACAGCTTGGGGGCACAGGGGGCACAGCTTGGGGGCATGCCCAGGGGCACAGGGGGCACACCTGGGGGCATCTCCAGGGGCACAGGGGGCACAGGGCACAGGGGGCACAGCTTGGGGCATCTCCAGGGGCACAGGGGGCACAGCTTGGGGGCACCTCCAGGGGCACAGCTTGGGGGCATCTGCAGGGGCAGAGGGGGCAGCTTGGGGGCATCTCCATGGGCACAGCTTGGGGGCACAGGGGCACAGCTTGGGGGCATCTGCAGGGGCACAGGGGCACAGCTTGGGGGGGCATGCCCAGGGGCAGAGGGGGCACAGCTTGGCATCTGCAGGGCCACAGGGGGCACAGCTTGGGGGCAGGCCCAGGGGCACAGGGGGCACAGCTTGGGGGCACCTCCAGGGGCACAGCTTGGGGGCATGCCCAGGGGCACAGGGGGCATCTCCATGGGCACAGGGGGCACACCTGGGGGGCATCCTGGGGGGGCCACACCGAGGAGCTTCTGAGCCCCTCCCTGCCCCCAGCGGGAGCCCAGGGAGGGCTGCAGGGCGCCCTGGCCGGGGGCGGAGGGCACGGGGGGGGCACCCGGGGGGCATCCCCGGGGGCAGAGCTCGGGGGGGGGGGGCGCGGGGGGGTCCCTACCTGCTCGTACCAGGAGGCCACAATGTTCTCCAGGTACTGGTAGCTGGTGAAGAAGGCCACCAGGCCGTCGGGCACCACGGCCGAGAGCTCCAGCAGCAGGCTGCCGTAGTTCCGGATCACCGCTGGGGGGGGGGACGACAGCGTGGAGGGGGGGGGGGGGAGGGGGGAGGAGGGGAGGGGGGAGGGGACCCCCCCAAAATGTGCCACCTGAGGACCCAACCAAATGTCCCCCCCCAGGCCAGAGCCAGAAGCATCTCCCTGGCCTCAGCCCCTCCTGTGCTGTTCCTGTCCCTCCCTGCCCCCTCCTGTCCCCTCCTCTCCCCTCCTGTCCCCTCCTGTCCCTCCTGTCCCCTCCTCTCTCCTGTCCCCTCCTGTCCCTCTCCTGTCCCCTCCTGTCCCTCCTGTCCCCTCCTGTTCCCCCTCTCCCTCCTGCCCCTCCCTGCCCCCTCCTGCCCCTCCTCTCCCCTCCTGCTCCCTCCTGTCCCTTCTGTCCCCTCCTGTTCCCTCCTCTCCCTCCTGCCCCTCCCTGCCCCCCTCCTGTCCCCTCCTGTCCCCTCCTGTCCTTCTGTCCCCTCCTGTCCCCTCCTCTCCCTCCTGCTCCCTCCTGTCCCCCCTGCCCCCCCCCCCCCGCCCCCTGTCACCGATGTCCTCTCTGGTCTCGAACTTGGAGCTGATGGCAACTTGGTCATTGCCTCTTCCCACGATCTGCAGGGGGGGAGGGGAGGGGACACACTGGGTGGGGTGGGGGACACCCACTGGGGTCTCCCCACAAGTCGCCCCCCCACCCAGCTCCCCTCCCCTCCCGGCTGGGCCTCACCATGGGGCAGAGGCAGGTCCTGGCCAGGGTCATGCTGAAGGAGGCCATGGTGACAGGGCTGAAGGCCAGGATCTTGGGGTACATGTCCAGGGGGGACAGGGTCTGGGGGGGGACAGAGAGGGGACAGGGTTAAAGCTGGGGGGAGGGGAGGAGGGGGACAGGAGGGGACAGGAAGGGGCAAGAGGG
>JAAWVA010000249.1:0-24907 GCA_015227895.2 Colaptes auratus
AAAGAAAGAAAAGAAATGAAATTAACCAGGTTGGAAAAGACCTTCTTGCCTGCTCAGAAGCTCCTCAGTGGAGAGGTCACAGCTATGGCAATGTTACAGCTCCAGTAAGCATCTTCCTGCCTTTATCAACTGCTGCCATCTCTATAGCTGGTGTATGGAGCTTGTGTGCTTCATGGCAACTTCCCAAACTTCTTCTAAATCTACACCTACGAGCCCACCTAAGGAATGTGTCAACTTAAGGTCAGCTCCCAAAAGCTTGCTTCATCTCATTTTAACTCCCTTGATTCCTCCCTTTCTCCTCAGGCTGGTGTTTGTAAATTTTGCATGATTTAATGGCTATGATGGCATTGGATTGATGGTTGGATTCAGTGATCTTACAGGTCTTTTCCAACTGAAGTGATTCCATGATTCTATGATATATAGCAAGCAGTGTGGAAGGGGTGTCTGTAACACACGATGTCTGCAAGTCAGCTGCAAAACTCCTACTAAGAGTGTTACATGGTGCTACTTTTGCCAGTTTCCCTTAAAATGAACCTTGACATTTGTAGGTTTGTTTTGTTCTGGTTTGTTTTCACTGTAAGAAACACTACATGTATTTGCACACACACACACTGACTCCACATAAACAAAGAAGCAAGATGCACAAATGCCAAAAGACTTTGCCAACGAATGAGATTACAGATCACAAGCAGGGTTAAGGCATCCATCCCTGCCTGACTGAAAAGATCAGTTCAAGGCACTTCTTCCCAACAAATCATTATTGCCTTCAGCAATGTTGACTGTGAACAGTGCAGAAATCTCTGGGTGGCAATTTCCTGGACAGCCTGGGAAGAGACTTACTGCATTTGAATCAGAACTTGAGTGTGGGAGGTAGTAGGGTGGGGGAGGGCACAGAGGTACGTGGTACTGCTGCACTTATCTTCATAGCTATTCATTCACCAAAGCAACGACAGCATACAAAAGTGGCAATGTGATTTCACAGTTCTAATCTGGGTTATCATCACTTTTTCCAAGCAGTGCCTCAAAGCAGTCAGGGAGGGGAAATACACATCAGTGCTCTGAGCTGGTTCGTGACTAACCTCATCCAAAATGTGCAGTGTTTTCCAGAAGTGAGGGGTTTATGCCTTATTATCTTTTCAATAAGAGTGCAACGTTATCTACAGCTGATATACAGAGGGGTGCTGGGTTTTTTTAAGCATAATGATGTGCCTACTCACTGGAAGAAGTGATTCAGACATGCAGAAATAAAGCCTTCTGCCTTTCTGGGCATGAAATAGACCTTTATGAGATTCATGGTTGCGTCAAAACTCATGGATAGTGTAGAAAAGAAACCCCATATAATAGGACATGGCTGGAATAAAGTATTCCTGTGTGGACACATTTGATTTGCACTGCACACTCTATCTCAGTCTAAGTAATAAGATATACTAAAGTAGGGATGAGCTTTGCCTGAAAACTGGTGCTCCTTTGTGAGGGAATTGGTTGATAAATGGTTTGCAATGAGAAACAGATCTGTAGCTGTAGAGATGCAGGAGATTTGTTTGTCCTGCAGCCAACATCCTCATGCTTAGCTTGTCAACTGTCTTTTCCCTGTCACAGATAAATAGCTGACAACTGGGAAGTCTGTGCTTTCATGGATTGACTGTATTAAACAGTTGTCAAGCTGAGAGCCAGTTTGGTGCAGATTTATGGCTGGCTCCATCAAGCTGGTATTAGTTGAGCTGTGCTCCTTTACCTGAGCTTGTCTTTCAGCTCCCTCAGTTTCATGACATTAAATTAAATATTCTAGCAACAGAAGTGCAATGGATAAAAATCGATTAGCTTGAAGAAGACAATGAATAAAAAGAATGCCAAGCTGTGCATGGCTGTAGATCTTGAACAGGATGGTGCAAGAAATCTTTAACTGAAGAAGTTTGCAGAACAACTCCAATGTTGCTTCAGGATCAGAAAGGACATATCTCAACCGGCTCTGAAGCTCTTTCATCCTCCTCTGAATACTTGGAGTTCTGCTAGCTAACCAACATTCATTAGCTGTTTGTGTCTGTCCTGATTTGAGCTAGAACAGAACTAACTCTCTTCAGTGATTTGACTTTACAGCTCAGCCTCTGTTAGTGGCTGGCCTCGCCTTTAACCCTTGACAGTATCTTAATCCTTTGCAAATGTGAACATCCCACTAAGTAGGTTACTTTATTCTTGAAGGTCAGAGTATAGAAAGCTGAAACTTGAACTGAGTGGCATCTAGACATGCCTGGGAAAGATGTCTATGATAGTAAAGGGCTCCCTATCACAGAATCACAGAATCAACAAGGTTGGAAGAGACCTCAAAGATCATCAAGTCCAACCTGTCCAGGGATGGGGACTCCACCACCTCCCTGGGCAGCACATTCCAATGGCGAATGACTCTCTCTGTGAAGAACTTTCTCCTCACCTCCAGACTAAACTTCCCCTGGCACAGCTTGAGACTGTGTCCTCTTGTTCTGGTGCTGGTTGCCTGGGAGAAGAGACCAACCCCCTCCTGGCTATAACCTTCAGGTAGTTGTAGACAGCAATAAGGTCTCCCCTGAGCCTCCTCTTCTCCAGGCTAAGCAACCCCAGCTCCCTCAGCCTCTCCTCATAGGGCTTGTGCTCAAGGCCTCTCCCCAGCCTTGTTGCCCTTCTCTGGACACCTTCAAGTGTCTCAATGTCCTTCTTAAACTGAGGAGCCCGGAACTGGACACAGGACTCAAGGTGTGGCCTAACCAGTGCTGAGCACAGGGGCAGAATGACTTCCCTGCTCCTGCTGGCCACACTATCCTTGATGCAGGCCAGGATGCCATTGGCCTTCTTGGCCACCTGGACACACTGCTGGCTCATGTTTATAACAGTGTAGGAAGATCTGTGGCAAGGAGCTGAAACTAAAGCAATTCAAGCTAGGAAGAAAGCACAGTTTTTTGAAAGGTGAATAAAATTAACTTTTGGAACCACTTGCCTAAAACCAGACTGAATCATTCAGCTACTTGACATCTTGAAATTGAGATAGATGTCTAAAATATATGCTGTAGCTCTTCCATAGCTTACTGGATCTGATGTAAGATATCAAGATAAATCATTCTACAACCTGTATTATGCAAGAGAGCAGACTAGAGCATCAATATGGTCCCCCCTGGCTTTTTAGGGCTATGAATGTGCATAGCTGCAAAGGCAAGGTGGAAAAGGCCCAGGCATTTGTGAGCACTACCATTCTCTCATAAAGCCTAAGGGAGGTGTAATGAGTCCACAATAGAGAGGATGAAAGTGCAATTCAGTTTCTGAACATGAATGTTAGATTCAAAGGTGATGCTAAATAGATTCCTGTGGTGACATTTCATTTTAGATTCCACATAGTCCTTATCAATCATAGTCCTTAGCAATAGGGGACATCTGAAGGCACCAGCAGCTGATCACAAGTTTTGAAGATACTTATGCTGTACCAGCTGTGAACGGCTCTCTTTTGACTGGGATGTGTTTAGGGTTTTGCACGTTTCACAGAATCAGAGAATGTTAGGGTTTGGAAGGGACCTCAGAAGATCATCTTGTCCAACCCCCCCTGCCAGAACCGGATCCCAGTTTACTCTAACCTGAACTCTGCAGAGCAACTTGCTCTGTGTGACAGTGCTATCTTAGTCTCACTGACTAGCCAATTTTTTTGCCACCTTTGGAGTACTGATGCCAGGCATGGGCAAGTGGCTCAATTCTCTCTCAGTGAAATGGCTCTAGATATGCTGCTTCATAGTGTTTCTCTGAATGATGAATATGCAAGGCTAAAAAGTGTCCTGACCTCCAGGTGGGTCTGGAAAGGTGAGAAAGTCTGACAAATGCCAAATAGCTACTGGTCAATAAAGCTCTGACATCTCAAACAGCAGAGAACAAGTCTGACAGAATGCTTTGAGAGAAAGGTTCAGGTAAAGCAGACAGGAAGGTTTGACAGTTAAGAACTGAATACAGGTCAGGGGAACAGTAGAGTCTTGACTAGGGCAGTATGTGCAGGGCATGAGATTAGCCTGCAGTGATGGGGAGGAGGGAAACTTCTTTCTGTTAGTATCTTTTCTCTACAGTATCACTAGTGCAGAGGAAAGGGATGGAAGGTGGGTGTCCATAACATTGCATCCTTAGATTTAGCATCCTGATTTATAACCACCTTTTAAATTGTTTGAGGGACATTTTTTACATGCTAAAAATGCACTAAACAGTTTACCTTTAATGACCTGTTGTAAAACACTTGAATGGTTCACTGAGGAGACAATTAAGACAGTGCAGGCTGGGGTCAGAATGGCTGGAGAGCAGCCAGGCAGAAAGGGACCTGGGGGTACTGGGTGACAGCTGGCTGAACATGAGACAGCAGTGTGCCCAGGTGGCCACGAAGGCCAATGTCATCCTGGCCTGCATCAGAAATAGTGTGGCCAGCAGGAGCAGGGAGGTCATTCTGCACTGGTTAGGCCACACCTTGAGTACTGTGTCCAGTTCTGGGCCCCTCAATTTAAGAAGAACATTGAGACTCTTGAATGTGTCCAGAGAAGGGCAACGAGGCTGGGGAGAGGCCTTGAGCACAAGCCCTGTGAGGAGAGGCTGAAGGAGCTGGGGTTGCTTAGCCTGGAGAAGAGGAGGCTCAGGGTAGACCTTATTGCTCTCTACAACTACCTGAAAGGAGGTTGTAGACAGGTGGGGTTTGGTCTCTTCTCCCAGGCAACAAGCAACAGAACAAGAGGACAGTGTCTCAAGCTGTGCCAGGGGAAGTTTAGGTTCGAGGTGAAGAGAAAGTTCTTTCCAGAAAGAGTAATTGACCACTGGAATGTGCTGCCCAGGGAGGTGATGGAGTCCCTGTCCCTGCAGGTGTTCAAAAAAGGATTGGATGGGGCACTTGGTGCCATGGTTTAGTTGTCATGAGGTCTTGGGTGACAGATTGGACTTGATGATCTTTGAGGTCTTTTCCAACTTTATTGATCCTATGATTTTGCAACCCCAAACATAAGAAGCAGCTTTTTCATCTCTGGAACAGACAGCACTCAAGCAGTGCTCACTGTCAGTCCTGTGAGAGTTGAGAAGTGTTTGTCATCTTTCCACTGCACAAAGTCTGTTTTCATCGGTTTATAGCTTCTGCCAGCATAATTACCCTGAACTGCTAAAAATGATCAGGAGGAGGTCTTCATCCAGAAAGAGTCACTTGAAATTCAGTTTGAATAACCTTGGTTAGGCTGGCTTCAGGGCACAGGAGACACAACTGCTTGAACATTTACAAGCACCTTTGATTTGCTTAACTTCAAAATACCTTTGAATATCCATTTCACAGTATCACAGTATCACAGTATAACCAAGGTTGGAAGAGACCCCAAGGATCATCAAGTCCAACCTGTCCCAACAGACCTCACAACTAGACCATGGCACCAAGCGCCACGTCCAATCTCCCCTTGAACACCTCCAGGGACGGCGACTCCACCACCTCCCTGGGCAGCCCATTCCAATGACGAATGACTCGCTCAGTGAAGAACTTCCTCCTCACCTCGAGTCTAAACCTCCCCTGGCACAGCTTGAGACTGTGTCCCCTTGTTCTGGTGCTTGTTGCCTGGGAAAAGAGACCAACCCCCTCCTGTCTACAACCACCTTTCAGGTAGTTGTAGAGGGCAATGAGGTCACCTCTGATCCTTCTCTTCTCCAGGCTAAACAATCCCAGCTCCCTCAGCCTCTCCCCACAGGGCTTGTGCTCAAGGCCTCTCACCAGCCTTGTTGCCCTTTTCTGGACACGTTCAAGTGTCTCGATGTCCTTCTTAAACTGAGGGGCCCAGAACTGGACACAGCACTCAAGGTGTGGCCTAACCAATGCAGAGTACAGGGGCAGAATGACCTCCCTGCTCCTGCTGGCCACACTATTCCCAATACAGGCCAGGATGCCATTGGCCTTCTTGGCCACCTTGGCACACTGTTGGCTCAATTTGGTGTTTTTGGGAAGCACATACACTCTAGGGGGGGAGGGGAAGGCAGGGAATGAATCTTTTAACAGGATCTGCTCATTTGCAGTATTATTATTTTTCAGGGTTTTTCTGTTGAGTCTGATCCCCCCCCAAAAAAATCACTTTGTTTCTTTGTGTACTGCTTAGGAAACAGAATGATTCACACGAAGTTTGGTGTGGGGGGGGGAGGTTTGTTTGTTTATTTGGGGGTTTTGTTTGGTTGAGTTTGGTTGGTGGGTGGGTTGCTTTGGTTTGGTTGGATTTGGTTTTAAAATAAACCTGCAAGTCTTTAGGAAGTCAGCATAGTAGTGTCAGCAGGCACTTCAGTTCATCTTGGCAGTGACCTGGAAGTTAACAGCTGGAATCAGTGCTCACTGAAGTTACTGGAGGGATTTCTACCCATTTCAGTGGGCTTATTTTTCAGGCTTGCTGTGGCTTGGACGCTCCACTGAGGACAAGGCAGGGATGAAACTCTCCAGACCAAACATGTAGACACTCCAGTGAAGGTGTGGTTAAGAGGAAAGTGATGTAGCCTTTTTATGTCCGTGCCTATGGGAGCACTTGTCCTCGTTTTAAAGGCAACTTGACATTAACATTTAAGAAGCAAAACAGAACTGGGAAATAACAGATTCCTGCAAGCCCAAGCCTCAGTCATAATTGTAACATTTGTTTACAGGCAGTGGATTCCTCCACAGGCCAATGCAAGGCATCTGTGTTTGACCAGTTTTTGAAGGCTCCCATGGAAAATCAGTCGAGTGCAAGGCTTTTACTTCACCTTGCTCTCAGGGCTCATAATTTCTGTGAAAGGGCTTTTGAGCTGCATGCTTGTTACTTACACAATCTTTTATTTCTTTTCATGTAGGATCATTTTAGACAATTTTCGGGGGGTTGGAACTAGATGATCCTTGAGGTCCCTTCCAACCCTAGCAATTCTATGATTCTGTGTGTGAGGTGTCCCTGCCCATGGTAGGGGGGGTTGGAACTAGATGATCTTTGAGGTCCCTTCCAACCCTAGCAATTCTATGTTTCTATGTGTGAGGTGCCCCTGCCCATGGTAGGGGGGGTTGGAACTAGATGATCTTTGAGGTCCCTTCCAACCCTAGCAATTCTATGATTCTATGTGTGAGGTGCCCCTGCCCATGGCAGGGAGGTTGGAACTAGATGATCTTTGAGGTCCCTTCTAACCCTAAAAATTCCATGTTTCTATGTGTGAGGTGTCCCTGTCCATGGCAGGCAGGGTTGGAACTAGATGGTCTTTGAGGTCCCTTCACAGAATCACAGAATCACCAATGTTGGAAGAGACCTCAAAGGTCATCAAGTCCAATCTGTCCAACCCTAATAATTCCATGATTCTATATGTCCATTGTCAAAGGCTCTTCCTGATGCAGAAATTGGATGAGACCAGAAAATTCCCCAACACATAGAACTGTCCTCAAGAAAACTGGTAGCTAAAAGTTGTCTCCAGCAGACAAAGGAAGAAAATGCTTTCCTACAGAGAAAGGAATGCAGGATAATAGCATAGAGGGTGTCATATGGATGGTATTATTCACTGGTTATTTGATTGCTGAAAAGGTCCTAAACTGCTTAATGTTTATCATCACAGGAAACAGCTACTGAAATATCCAGCAATTAATGTTGTAATCGCACAACACTAATGCTTCTTACTTGTAGGCAGGAAGGGCAGTGACTCCTTACCAGTTTGGAAGCAAAGATGGGTGCAAGTTTATGGCTTCTTTGAGCTTCCCTGGGAGCCCTTCTATTATTTGAGACAATGATATCGTTATTCTGCAAACAAAAAGGGACATGCTGGCCAACTGGAAGTACAAAATAAGCCTTCATGCATTTTGAGAAAAGAATAGAGGCTTTCAGATAAATTGCTTCTCCTTGCTGGGCTTTCTTTTGCTGCAGTTAATTATGAGTGGCACATACAAAAAAAAATATAAAGCAAGAGAAGAAAAAAAGGGCCAGAAATAAGAAAAGTTTACAGGCAACACTAAGGAAGTGTCCTAATTCCTCCAGGCATATTAGCATATGGTTGTACACCACTAACTATTGGCTTTCCAAGTGATCTCACCAGGGTACCAACAATGTAGATGTCTTCAATGCATGCTTGTTCAGGCCTAATAATTACAGTTTAAAGAGCAGTTGGCTGTGCATTGTCTCAGTGAAAATTAAGACACACATTTTGTTCCCACAAGAGGCTTGATGCTGGGTGGTTTTTTTTTCTGCTGAGGAATGTATAATACAGAGTCCTGACGAACAATAGGAACCTGGGATCAAGGCAGAAGTGGTAGAATTGCTAATGTAGCTGAACAACAAAAGAGTGTCTTTTGATGTCACAAAAATGATGAAGGGAGTGGGACATCTTCCTTATGAAGAGAGACTGAGGGAACTGGGGCTCTTTAGTTTGGAGGAGATTAAGGAGTGACCTCATTAATGTTTATAAAGATGCAAAGGGTGAGTGCCAAGAGGATGGAGCCAGGCTCTTCTTGGTGATGCCCAAGGACAGGACAAGGGGCAATGGGTGGAAGTTGAAGCATAGGAAGTTACATAGAAACATGAGGAAACATTTTTTTTTTCCCTGTGAGTGTGACAGAACACTGGAACTGGCTGCTCAGGGGGGTTGTGGAGTCTCCCTCTGAGGAGATATTCAAAACCTGCCTGGATGTGTTCCTGTGTGATCTGGTGTAGGTGATCATGCTCTGCAAGGGGGGGGGTTGGACTGGATGATCTTTGGACATTCCTTCCAATGCCCTGCTCTGCCTTTTCTGATTCTTCTCCTAGTGGCTTATAACTGAAGTAGTTGATTGGAAGCCAGCTCCTGAGTCCCTAATTCTTATAGGGTATGTATGAAGGAGCAGGAGGGGTAAATATTTCAGAACTTCTGGTCCCTAGACCTCTCATTCTGCCTGAAGTAGCTGATAGCAGCAAGTGTGAACAGAGAAGGGCAAACAGAACTCCAGGTTTGAGATGCCAAGTTTTTAGATTCTTATGATAATGTTTCCACTGGATAGTTCTGGGCAAAGTTGAGATATTGTTCTACATCCTATTATTTTCCATGGACATTTCACCAAGAGCCTCAGCAGGAGCAGGAATGTTTTTTGGGAGGAGATCGAAAAGTGCCAAGAAACATATCCATGCCTGTCTGTCCAGGGTTGCTTAATGATAATACACACTTAGCATTTTTTCACTTGATACCTTCTGGAACATTAGTTTAGTGAAAAAGAGAGAAGGAAAAAAGAAAAGAAAAAAAAAATCAGAATTAATTTCATGTGCAAATGACCTAAGCAGAAGAGTATGTTTGCTCTGGGAGGAGAAATCATGCAATACACGACCTGGAGAAACCTGAAACAGTGTATGTTGAACTAGTAGTGCTCAGTTCTGGCTAGTAACACTTTTCATTTGACTGCTTCTCTGACATAAACCTGAGATGTTACTGGTTTTTTGAGGTGACAGACCACTTTTGGGGTGGCCTAAAGCCATGAACAGGCTAATTACAACTTTCTTGAGTACAATGGCTGTGCCACCCACATTTGGAACTTAATCTGTGAGAAAATCAGCTAGTTAACATAGAATATTTATGTGTGTATATATATATATATATATATATATAAAATTTAGTGATTTACCATTTTGGCCAATGCTTGAAACTAAATTTCTTACACCCAGGAGCTGTGTGAGAAATGGCTCTTGAACTTTATTCAGGAAGGTCAAAGAAAGGAGCTGGAATTATGGCAAACACTTGTCTATTTCTCTCCACAGCTGCAAGAATCTCTCAGGCTTTTATTCCTCTGAACATCAAATAAGGTTTTCTGTCCTCTTTCACTTTCAAAGAGCTCTGACAGAATCTAGATCTGAAAATGAGATTTACAAAGTAAAAGCCATTCTCGCCTACTCCTCTTCTGACATGAGTCTGCCCATATATGCTGACAGAAATCAATCCAGGCAAAAAGCAGGTGCCAAAGCCACTGTTACTGTTTGAGTCAGCAATACAGTATTTCACTGAGTCTGTAAGCTGTTGTTCAATGAGGAACACCTACCAATTGTCACTGTCAAAAAAAACGTGTCACTAAATAAGGTTGGCTCCTGAACATGCCAAGCAATGGAATGAGGACACTGAAGATAAGGTAGGCTGCTTCTGAAGACAAACCCAATAGCACAGTGGGTGGCTACAACCTGCTTATTGAAACATCCCATCCCATGAGCAGAGTTGATTCAAAACCCAATACTTTGCATGAAATGCTTCCTGTGGTACAATACCTCCAGGGGCTATTAGGATCTTTTCTCTCCTGTATTAGGCTAATTAAATAAATACACTTTCATTTCAGTCAGGTATTAACTTTAATTTCAGCCAGGTGTTAACTTTATTGCAGTTTTCTGTGAGCAAATGGTTCATGAGGATGTAACTGATATGCTTTAAGTCTGTGAGGTATTTAAACTCTCATTTTACCAATAACTTTGATAAAGGCATCCCTTTGTGTGTGTGTGTGTGTCCCAAATGCAGCTGGATTCCTTTCTCTGCTGGATCATTCTTGCATGCTATTCACTCTCCAAGGTGAAGAGCTGGGGTTATAGCTTGCAGGTTACCAGCACTGAAATAGTTTAGAACCTGAACTTTGTTTCATTATGAGCAAGCCCAGGCTTGCCAAAGCTTATTCCTGCTGCTTTTCTCACTTCATTTTGCAGCACAGCTGTTTTAAACTTCCTAAAGAGATTGGAGGCTGATCAGCTGGTATTTATTGGCTTGGGGGAATATGCTAGCAGTTCATATTTTTGATGCTTAAAGAAAGACACAAAAAAAAGAGTAATGTTTATAGTTAAACAGGTTTGGAAAATATTTTAACTGCATTTAAGAGGGTGACAAATATCTGTGCTTTAAGAGACTGGATTTTAAAGAAAGTTTCTTTCTGTTTCCTGAAGGAATGTTTCCTTTGAAAAGATCAGCTTGTAAACTGCTCAAAGAGCCAGTACACCAAAAATGCCTTTGTTACCTCACTGCCTACTTGAGGCTTGTTTTCTCTTTTAAGTAGTTCCCAAAAGACAAGAGTGAATATGTTTTCCCAAGTGGAACATTTTTACTTCTGAAAGGTGAAGGAAGAGGGAGGGAAAAGAACAAACTATACCATGCTGTGTAAAAGCCTGAACTTCCAAAAAGGTGTACAGGCATCCCAGCTAAGCAAATGTAATATCCTGGAGCATCAGTGCTGTAGAGCAGGCTAATCAATGTAGGATCTGGGTGGTTAGGATGAGGTTTGTTGTTTCTTTTTTATTAAGCTGCTTCCCATGTCTTTCTCAAGAAGACAACAGAAGCTTTGGGGAATCAGTAGACGTTCCCCCTCACTTCTGATGCCCCTTGGTTCTGTTTTTTTTTTCTCTGACAGTGCCATTTTTCATCTATTCATGTGGTGAACTTCAAAAAGACCCCACACCAACAACAAGAACATGAACAGAGCTTAACTATGATTCTAATTGCCCTGGATACATACTCAGTGCTAATGTCAGACAACAAAGAGAAGTTGTGACATACAAATCCAAAGGATGTGGGAATTGATTGCTGCCCTAATGAAATCCTATCACCTGAGAGTGTGTTTGGTGTTTCCTAATGTGAAGCCCACAAGCTTTAAATGACTGTTGCCTTCTGTTCATATTGAGAGAATGCATTTTCCTCAGAACTTCTTGTTTCATATTCAGCATCTTATTAATGTTCTCACACGCATTAAGAAACACAAGGCCTCAATTAATGCTGTTTTCCATAAGACCAATAACATGCAACAGAGACTACGAAACCCCACGGGGCCTAATTCATGCCTACTTGATATGAATAACTCAGACAATATACCACTGCAGGCCCAATGTGTAAATGATTCCCATACAATATTGGGAATAGATGAAGGTATTTTTTTAACCCAGAGACTTAGAGCAGTCTCTAAAACACAAAACATGCCCCTTTCTAAGGAGTACTGCAGTCAGATTTGAATGATGTGTCTGAGGACATTAGGCACCCTCACATGTGAGAAGTGGTACAGAGTATGGGAAGGGAACAATGCAGTCCTGGGACAATACTTCTGGGTTTATGCATATTGGCACCCCACTACTTGGAGGATTTTAGCTTCAGAAAACTCTGAATATTCCCCGTGGCACAACATTTGGCAGGGAGGAAGGGCAGTGTGATTCCTGAATTTCCATTAGTATTTCTTTTCTTTCCCAAAGAGAGCTGAAAGAAGCAGAGGGTCTAATGAATAACAAGAATTATAGAATGATTTGGGTTGGAAGGGAATTTTAAAGGTCACACACTTCAACATGAGGTAAAGTGGTAGAAGAGGAAATCTGGTACTGAGTCCTCTGCTCTAATCACTGTGAAACTTCAGCTTCATTTTTTATTTATTTTTTAGGTTCTTTTTCAGGACAATATTTGTGCTACAGCACTGGGAAACAAACATGCAATTGCCTGTCTCCTGGTTGTGAGAGACAGGAGGAGGGAATGGCCCCTCAGTTTAAGAACGACATTGAGATGCTTGAACGTGTCCAGAGAAGGGCAACGAGGCTGGGGAGAGGCCTTGAGCACAGCCCTGTGAGGAGAGGCTGAGGGAGCTGGGGTTGTTTAGCCTGGAGAAGAGGAGGCTCAGGGGAGATCTTATTGCTGTCTACAACTACCTGAAGGGAGGTTGTAGCCAGGTGGGGGTTGGTCTCTTCTCCCAGGCAACCAGCACCAGAACAAGAGGACACAGTTTCAAGCTGTGCCAGGGGAAGTTTAGTCTGGAGGTGAGGAGAAAGTTCTTCACAGAGGGAGTTGTTTGCCATTGGAATGTGCTGCCCAGGGAGGTGGTGGAGTTGCCTTCCCTGGAGGTGTTCAAGAGGGGATTGGATGTGGCACTTGGTGCCATGGTTTAGTCATGAGGTCTGTGGTGCCAGGTTGGACTTGATGATCTTTGAGGTCTCTTCCAAGCTTGGTGATTCTGTGATAAATAAATTATATTCTTCCCTTAATTGAATGTTTTAGAGACACCTCACTGGTGTATGTTTCACCTTTTGACTGTAAGGCTTCCATTGCAATCTGTAGTAAGTCTCTGGTTACTTCAAAGCCAAAATGGTTGATCTTACAATTATTGGTACAGTAAGTTAGTTACGAAGTGACAGCTGAAACAGTTTCTCTCTCTCCCTTTCTTTTGTCCTTCTAAAATGAATAGTCATGTGTATTTATAGAACTTAAATGAAAGACCCAGCCCCAAACCCTTTTCTCCTGGCTAAAGCTGCCCAGCCTCAGTAAGCCCAAAGCTGACTGGAGTTTTTATGACCATTTTAGGCAGGAATCTTTTACAACAACACAATTTTATTCTAACAGTATGAAGCAATCTGTCTAGTGTGAAAGGAAATGCAATTATCTTCTGTGTCTATGAAACACTTGAACATGAAACAATGACTTTTGCAGGGAGCAATTTCATTTCAAATGCACAGGGGGATCAAAATAGACTTTCTTGATTTTTCATATTTCTTTTCCCAACACTTGGTGTCTTGAGTCACTCTTCCTCAGCCCAAAAATGTAAATCTTAAGTTAAATTTTGCCTCTCTTTTTCCCCTCAAAAAACACCCCCCAGTTACATTTTTTATCCCTACTTGTACATTTCATTGTTGTTTCCTTTTTTTACTGAGAAAGACAGAAACAGACTTCCAATTCTCAGATTTAATTTATTAATGGTCAGTTTTCTCCTATTTATTCCTGTGCCAGCATTGTTATTTTTCCACTCTACTACTGAGCTGTTCATGTTTTGTAAGGAAGAGTCATGTCCCTTTTCTAGTCTTTGTTTTACTTGTATTAAACAAGCCAACTTCATTTTGGTACATTAGGTTTACTATTTACTTACTTAATCCTAAAATACAAACTCCTTCATGTAATTTATTACAAATTCCTTCATTATATGTAAAACCATGCTCTGAGATACTTTAGTAGTCACAGTTTTTACAAGATTAGGGTGCATTAGATATAATAGAATCATAGAATGCATTGCATTGGAAGGCACCCTCAGAGATAGCATCATAGCATCAATAAGGTTGGAAAGGACCTCAAAGATCATCTTGTCCAAGCCCCCTGCAGTAAGCAGGGACATGCCCAACTAGATCATGTTGCTCAGAGCCCCCATCAAGCCTCACCTTGAATGTCTCCAGGTATGGGGCCTCCACCACCTCCCTGAGCAAGCTCTTCTAGTGTTCCACCACTGTCATTGTAAATAACAGGAGTAATTGTTTTCATCCTAAATGTTCTTACCTGCTAATGTCTTATTTTCTTGTTGTGCAAGAATATGGGAATCTAATGTGAAACAGTGATTCATACAGTGGCTGACAAGCATTCCTAATCTGATTAAGCTAAAGGTTATCACATCTCTTACTAGACTTTGTTGTCCTTCATTCACCTTCAGTCTTTCACCCTAGGAGCAGTGTCTATTCCATGTGCTCAAACTTCATGTGTAAACAGTAGCAAAAGATTCACCACAGCAACTCTCTCCACACTCTTCAGAGAGCTCTCAAACTCTTGAGTCAAACTAAAACCTTACAGCCTTCACTGTTGGTTTAAGTGAACCACAGAAACTGCAGTCCCCTGGGTATTGCTCAAAATTAGATCTGCCAACGTAATCACTCTGCTGTGAGGCTTGCTAACAACTCCAATAAATAAATAAATCCCAAATTTACCAAAAGCTAATGAATGGTTTGCTAATTCTTTGCAGTAATGACATACCTGGGTGGTTTTGTTTGTTTGTTTGCTTGCTCTGGTTTATCTCTGTGGGGTTATTTGTTTGCTTGTTTTTAACTGACTCACATTCACCTTGATCTAACTCCTGGCTGTGTAGAAGTGCTTAGATGTTAAAAGACACTTAGCCAAAGGTATCTCCATATTTTGTAACTCTTCCTTCAGAAAGATTGCTGCAGAAATCTGAAAAAAAATATCAAACCAAAACCTCTATGCAATTGAACCAAATTTTTCTACACCTGAGTTGCCTGGTTAAAACAAAATTCTCTCTTTGATGTCTGAGATCCCTGATAGGATAGGATAGAATGGAATGGAATGGAAAGGTATGGAATGGAATGGAATGGAATGGAATGGAATGGAATGGAATGGAATAGAATAGAATAGAATAGAATAGAATAGAATAGAATAGAATAGAATAGAATAGAAAAGGATAGGATAGGATAGGATAGGATAGGATAGGATAGGATAGGATAGGATAGGATAGGATAGGATAAGATAGGATAGGATAGACGAGGTTGGAAGAGACCTTCAAGATCGTGTCCAACCTATCATCCAACACCACCTAATTAACTAAACCATGGCACCAAGTACCCTATCAAGTCTCCTCCTAAACACCTCCAAAGATGGTGACTCCACCACCTCCACAAGCAGCTCATTCCAATGGCAAATCACTCTCTCTGTGAAGAATTCCTAACATCCAGTCTGAACCTCCCCTGGCACAGCTTGAGTCTGTGTCCTCTTGTTCTGGTGCTGGTTGCCTGAAAGAAGAGACCAGCCCCCACCTGGCTACAACCTCCCTTCAGGTAGTTGTAGACAGCAATAAGGTCTCCTCTGAACCTCCTCTTCTCTAGGCTAAGCAACCCCAGCTCCCTCAACCTCTCTTCATAGGGCTTGTGTTCCAAACCCTTCACCAACTTTGTTGCCCTTCTCTGGACACCTTCCAGCAAGTCAACATCTTTCCTAAACTGAGGGGCCCAGAACTGGACACAGGACTCAAGGTGTGGCCTAACCAGTGCTGAGTACAGGGCAGAATGACCTCCCTGCTCCTGCTGGCCACAATGTTCCTGATACAGGCCAGGGTGCCATTGTCCTTCTTGGCCACCTGGGAACACTGCAGGCATAGATGAGTACCCCCCAGTCCCTCTCTGCCTGGCCTCATCTCAACTACATGAGAATATTTGTTGCTTATACCGAAGATGCTCATAATAATGGATTTACAAATCGAAGCAACTGTATTTTGGAAAGGTCTACTTGAACATACTTTTCATTTTGTTTTGTTACTCCAACAGCCATAAAACTGATTTGACCTGGAACAGAAGAATTAAATAAGCATATAAAGATCTATTTGATATACGATGCACCTTCTGAAGCACTGAAGCCAGGGACGGATTCAAGTTTGTGCTGGAGTTTTTACAGCTTCCAGATAAAAAGAAGACATTTAGAGGAAGAAGAAGTTGTTGTTCTGGGAAGAGCTCTGTGACATCTGTCCTTTATCTTGCAACCACACTGGAGAGAAACCCCTGCCATAAAACCTACAGAAGCTGCAAAAAGTCTGTCTCTACGGAGAATTTATTTGACAGCCGGTAATGAGAGCAGTGAAGTTTATATTTTGTTATTTCACTATGCAAACATATGCTGCATGTAATAAATATATTACCTTTCATAATTTTCATGTGGTTGTTTAAAAGGAGGAATCAAACTGAGGAGCGAGTATTTAATGGGCCTGGCTTTATCAGCGCGCTTTATCGAATGGTTTACAATAACTTATATGACATTATGCGTCAGTAATTGGCGTGGCATTTGAAAGGGGAGGCTTCACATCTGGCATGGGCTGTGCTGAGTGCTGGAGTTTAATGTCAAGCAAGATGCAATAAAACAGAGAAAACCAAAAGAGCCTTTCCACTTTCTAATAAATCCAGACAGAGTCTTGGTTTTTTCCAGTGACATCAGAGCACTGGCTTGGGACCAAGTCATTCTGAAAGATGCCTTGAAGAAACATCTTTCCACAGACCCAGAATGTAAGAAGGCAACTTATAAGAATGCATTTCAGTGCAACAAATCAACTAAATAAGCAGCCAAACATTTTCCCACCGACTAGAATCAGAACAGCTCACGTTGTTGCTTGATTTATGGGCATGAATTGAAATTTCCTACAAAACAAGCCATTGTGTCTCCTTTTACAAGCTAATGAGCAGTGTGTGACTGTTTCATCTGCTTCTTAAGGGATATAAAAAGTCTCATTTAAAATACTTTGTTTATTGCATGTCACATTTCATTCCATATGTGCTTATGCTAGGCTGTATCACGTCAAGTTGACTTCTGGCTGCAACATAAACCAGAGCAAGACAATCTGCCACCCTCTCCCTTTAGTTATGTGCTTTCCACTAGATGTAAGGGTTCATTGGGTTTCATCTGTGTCAGGAGGTCACCTCTGGGTGCTTTGTCTAGAGAGTTAGGCTGCAATTACACAGCTTCTGCTGGTTCCACATCGGGGCTGAGCAAGGTACTACTCCTGGTGCTCATCACCACTCTGCTGGAATCCTCATTTTCACACACAGTTTACTTCCTACTCCATTGTAACCAGTTGACTTGGGTTAGAAAAGGGCTCTTTCTTAAACCACTTAAACTTAACTCCTCAAGTAACACCAGGGGAGATTTTGATTAGATATTAGGAAAAATTTCTACACCAAAAAGGTCATCAGGCCCTGGAAAAGTCTGCCCAGGGAAGTGGTGGAATCACAGGATCACAGGATGTTAGGGGTTGCAAGGGACCTCCGAAGATCAAGTCCAATCCTGACAGAGCAGGACCATAGAATCCAGCACAGGTCACACAGGAACACATCCAGATGGGGCTTGAAAGTCTCCAGAGAAGGAGACTCCACAACTTCTCTGGGGAGCCGAGGTGTGTATTCCAGGTGAGGTCTCACCAGGGCAGAGTAGAGGGTGAGGAGAACCTATCTCGATCTGCTGGACACACTCCCCAGGATACCATTTGCTTTCTTGCCCACAAGGGCACATTGCTGACCCATCACCATCTTTGGAGGTGTTTAGAAGGCATTTGGATGAGTTGCTTAGGGAGGTGGTCTAACAGTTGAGCAGGAGGTTTAACACAGGAAGACCCTATGTTATGTTTGAACTGGTTGATTTTAAGTTCTCCTCCAAAAAGACAATTGTATGATTCTGTGATTTTCCTGGAACAATTTATAGGGCTTTCAAAAATGCATTGCAGCTCAAAATAGTGGCTTCCCAAAGTGAAACAGGAACAGATATGCCTCAGGAGGGTAGTGAGTTAGTGCAGCTGCAGGCTGTGAAGGAAGAAGATACCTAAGAGACAGTGAATGCCCTTTAGGTACACAGGTGCTTTAGAAATCCTGTTACACAAATGACATATTGTTGCACAAAAATCACTTTTGTGTTCTGATGCAAACACATCCTTCAGTGGGAATATGGTTAGATGTTTAAATGTTTTTGTGAATATCTCAGAGAGAATAAACTGAAGAATCATAGAAGCATAGAATCAGTCAGGGTTGGAAAGGACCACAAGGATCATCTAGTTCCAACCCCCCTGCCATGGGCAGGGACACCCCACACTAGATCAGGATGGCCACAGCCTCATCCAGCCAGGGCTTAAACACCTCCAGGGATGGGGCCTCAAGGATGGGGCCTCAACCACCTCCCCTGGACAACCCATTCCAGGGCTTCACCACTCTCATGGGGAAGAACTTTCTCCTCATGTCCAGTCTGAATCTCCCCACCTCCAGCTTCATTCCATTCCCCCTAGTCCTATCACTACCTGACATCCTGAGAAGTCCCTCCCCAGCCTTCTTGTAGCCCCCTTCAGATACTGGAAGGCCACAATTAGGTCACCTCGGAGCCTTCTTTTCTCCAGACTGAACAGCCCTACTCTTTCAGTCTGTCCTCACAGGAGAGGTGCTCCAGCCCTCTGATCATCCTGGCTATTGAAGCTGGCTATTGAAGTAGGGGATGAGGGTGGATCTTGCCTGTTTCTTTCAAGAAAGGGGTTTGGCGTAAGGGTGCAAGTATTTTTATTACCACAAGCCCTGTTCCTCATTTCCCAATAAGATATTCCTCATGCATAACTCCATGGGCATGCCTTTGAAATTTCAATGATCTGACAGAAAAAAACTAGCATCAATCAACTGCATTTTAAATCCACCTCTAGTGAATATGGAAGTTATTGCCAACGTAAGGGGATTCATATATCACTTGAAGCACACATTCACTGTTTCACACTGGTGGGCAGCTTGCCTCATCTTTTTTTTTCTTCCTTCCCCCCCCCCCCCCCCTTCTTTTTTTCATCCCCATAAAATGCCTGTGTTAATTTGCAGTTCAAAAGAAACCACACTATTAGGATTCCTTGCAGCTTGTTCTTATTTTTAGTTTGAGACTAACTGATGCCTTGTAACAGAAAAATGAATTCCAGACATGAATTTTGTACACACTTAAAAAAAAAAAGCACCCAAAAAAAAAACCCCAAAACCCTTTCCATTCATATTTGATCTTTCTAGTAATAACCAGCTTTCCTTTGTGGAGGTTCCCCAGGTCCCAGGAGATTTCAAGATGTGAAAGATGGGATGATGCTTAGAAAGTTTAGATAAAAAAATGTCTTCATACTGATTTTGTTGGAGCAGTCCATAGAATAGAATAGAATAGAATAGAATAGAATAGAATAGAATAGAATAGAATAGAATAGAATGGAATGGAATAGAATAAAATAGAATAGAATAGAATAGAATAGAATAGAATAGAATAGAATAGAATAGAATAGAATAGCATAGAATAGAATGGAATGGAATGGAATGGAATAGAATAGAATAGAATAGAATAGAATAGAATAGAATAGAATAGAATAGAATAGAATAGAAGAATAGAATTAACCAGCTTGAAAGACCTTCCAGATCATCGAGTCCAACCTATCATCCAACACTACCTAATCAACTAAAGCATGGCACCAAGTGCCTCAACCAGTCTCTTCATAAACACAAAGAAAACTCACCCAGATGCATCTGAACTTCATTTGAAAAATAAAAAGCAATGCTTAGGAGCTGTAAGATGTTCAGGGTATGGCAGCAAAATGAAAAGAATAGAATAGGATAGAATAGAGTAGAATAGGATAGGATAGGATAGGGTAGGATAGGATAGGATAGGATAGGATAGGATAGGATAGGATAGGATAAGATAGGATAGGATAGAATAGAATAGAATAGAATAGAATAGAATAGAATAGAATAGAATAGAATAGAATAGAATAGGATAGGATAAACCAGGTTGGAAAAGACCTTTGAGATCATGGAGTCCAATCTATCATCCAACACTATCTAATCAACTAAACCATGACACCAAGCACCCTGTCTCCAGTGATGGTGACTCCACCACCTCCCTGGGCAGCACATTCCAATGGCCCAATCACTCTTTCTATGAAGAACTTCTTCCTAACATCCAGCCTAAACCTCCCCTGGCTGCAGTAAGAGTATTAAGAATGAAGACAACCACATTTCTAGTGGCACATCATTGTCATTTTTTGAGGATAATAATCTTGCAGGAAATGTGACTCACCAACACAGCTACCATGAAGATGAAAAATAATCTGACATGATCTTGTAAAACTCAGGGTCTGGATTCTATTTTGTTCCTCCTTTCAAAATTAAATAAATTCAGGGGGGGAAAAAATTAATTCAAATTATTCTCTATCTTTGGCACACCCAGAGTATCATGTTTTGCAGCAAAGTCTGGCCAATCATAGTTAAATTAGCATTTAAACCAACAGTCATTCCTTCATAACTCAAGCCGACCTCAGAATGCTTACTATTTTCTCCTAGCCTAAAAAGTTCACTGAATTCTTCCCATTCCAGCTTCTTCCAAAGAAGAATGGAATTATACAAAAATGTCCAAAGAACTGAGACTTTCAACTGTGAGTAGCTGAATAAAGAGTTCTTCAAACGGGACGAGCGAGCTTAATGCCATCGGGACATATGGTGAAGCAGTTATCATGACACGTCTGATTCCAAACCCATAAAGGGGAATTGTTCCACTGACTTCATGGGTTTGAGTCAGGCCCTATAAAAGGTGCTGAAAAAATGCTTTTAAAAACCAGTGCCAGCTAGGAGGGCTCCTTTCCAAATAAATGCGATCTGATTTGTCTAACAAAGTTAATTTGTACTCAGCTGGACACCCCATTTGCACATTCAAGCTTTCCTGTCAACCTCTTGTGTGGGCCCTCAGGTGGCATGTATCAGTGTTATTCCACTAAGGTCTATATGTCTGTGACAGTCTGCATCTGGACCATGCTTTTGGGACCCACGTTCTAAATCTTCAGGGATTTTCTCATCATGCCTCACTGCATTTTTCTTACTGTTTTTGTGGGCTTTTCTTTTCTAGCATTGGTTGAAACAAAGCACAATGTCCAGGAAAGAGCCTGAATTGAACTCTTTTTATATGTGAGGAAAGCCAATGGAAATTACTTGGAGAGGCACTGCATATGGAAAAAAATTTTTCAGGAGAATCTGGATATCAATTTTCCCCAGTAAATTATTCCTCTGTGCACTGGAGATTGTTAACAAACTTGAGGCAGGAGCCTTTTTTTGTGTGTGGACTCTGACAGCAGTATCAGCCACTCCCTTCTGATGAGTTTCACCAGCACAGGTCTCTGACAAGATCAGAGCCAGTCAGCAGTGTGTGAACTCACCTGAGCATTAGACTACTGCACTGAGGGATAAAATCATTGTATTGCAGAAACAGCGTTGCTTGCTTTGAGTAGGTGGATTTTTCTTCTTCTTAATTTAATACATAATAATCAAACATTGACATGCCATAAACACAGTAACATTCATTTTCTCTTTTTCCCTCTGAAAATATGTCTAGACAAGAAATCAAGGAAGATTGTAACTCCTGGAATCCAGTCCTCAACTTGTTCTAAGAAGCAGTCTCATAAACACACATCTGTTTCGTTCTTTACAAGTTAGGAAGCAAAGGAATAGTAAAGAGATCACGAGTTTGAAACCAAAAAAAGAGAATCCTGTTTTCTTAGGTATTTAAAGTTCAGTGTTGAAATTGGCTCACATGTTGCCTTTGCTTAGTACAGTTTCACACAACATACAGAAGATGGTGCAGTTGTGGGATTTGTCATCTCTGCTAATGTCACCAAAAGGAATCACAGGCTCGCAGGATGTCAGGGTTGGAAGGGACACAAAGAGCTCATCGAGTCCAACCCTCCCTGCCAAGCAGGACCATACAATCTAGCTCAGTCACAGAGGAATGCATCCAGACAGGCCTTGAAATTCTCCGAGAAGACGACTCCACTACCCTTCTGGCAGCCTGTTCCAGTGCTCTGTGATGCTTACAGTAAAGAAGTTGCACCTTGTGTTGATGTGTGCTCCTGTGCTGCAGCTTACATCCATTGCTCCTCATCCTATCACAGGGAGCAAATGAGAAGCCTGTCCCTTCCCTCCTGATCCCCAGCCCTCAGATATTTATAAACATTTTTAAATCCCTCTAAGTCTTCCCTTCTCCAGACTAAAAAGCCCCAGGTCCCTCAGCCTCTCCTCACCAGGCAGTGCTCCAGTCCCCTAATCATCCTTGGAGCCCTCCGCTGGACCCTCCCCAGCAGATCTTGTCCCTCTTAAACTGGGGAGCCCCAAACTGAACGCAGTCCTCAGATGAGTCTCAGCAGGGATGAGGTTTGGCACACAGCCCTTTGTGTTCACTAAGCGGCAGATTTAGAGTTGATTCAACAGGAAGATGCAAGTCTCAGAACATCACTGCTCTTCCAGTATGCTTGAGCACCGGATGTGTGAGTTGCATTTGATGAAATTCACTTAGATAAGGTCCGAAGAAAAGTTGTGACCCAACTGTACACTTTTGACAATCACTCAGTCCAGAAGGTGCTTGACTTCTTGTGACAAATCTCTATGCATTTATTTTCTCTCCTACTGAACTAATGTGAAACGTGCCAGGTAGATCACTTTTGAGCTAATCGTTTGCAGACCTTCTGCTTTCTGTCTAAACAGTTCTCACAGCAATCTAATTTGGGGTCTTTTAAGCTGAAATAAAAAGAAGTTTTATGACACTGATAAAAGTTTACATGAAAACAATTTGCTTAATCAACACGGAGAAGCTGTGAAAGTTGGGATGTGTTGTTACTACAGTGAATGATTTGCAATCCTATGAATTGGCTGCACTCATATGATTTTTCTCCTGCAATCCTATGAATCACAGAGTCACAGAACCACCAAGGTTGGAAGAGACCTCAAAGATCATCAAGTCCAACCTGTCACTACAGACCTCATGACTAGACCATGGCCCAAGTGCCACGTCCAATCCCTCTTGAACACCTCCAGGATGGGGACTCCACCACCTCCCTGGGCAGCACATTCCAATGGTGAACGACTCTCAGAGTGAAGAACTTTCTCCTCACCTCCAGCCTAAGCCAATACAATACAATAATACAATACAAACCACCAGTTGGAAGAGACCTTCAAGATCATCGCGTCCACCCCTCAACCAATCCAACCCACCTCAATACAATACATATACAATACATACATAACAATACATACGATACGATACGATACGATACAATCCAACCCACCTAAACAACCGTGGCAAAACATCGCACCAAGCCAGCACCCCATCAAGCTCTTCTGAACCCTCCAAGGAAGGTGACTCCACCACCTCCACAGGCAGCCCATTCCAATGGGCCAATCTCTCTCTGTATAGAACTTCTTCCTAAGATCCAGTCCAAACCTCCCTGGCGCAGCTGAGACTGTGTCCTCTTGTTCTGGTACTGGCTGCCTGGAGAAGAGACCACCTCTGCCTGGCTATGAACTTTCTGCAAGTGAGGAATCACATAGAAAATAACTTTAAACATGCAAAATATTTCAAATAAAAAGTACTTTAATAAAAAACAAATCAAAACACACTGCCAGTAGTCAAAGTGGATGCAGAGATCCCCCTGTCACTCTGTGCCATGACCCTTCTCAGCCTCCCAGGCAGCTATTTGCTCCTATAGTCACTGCTCCAACAAAGGTATCTGCTTTCCTCTCCAGAGCTGAAGAAATGTAGCTTTGGTTAGCTGGCATTTGATACCAGATTTCAGGGCACAGAATCAAGAATCACAGAAGGTTAGGAGTTGTAAAGGACCTGTGGAGATCATGGACTTCATCCCCCCTGCCAGAGCAGGATCACCTAGGCAGGCCACACTGGACACATCCAGGCAGTTTAAAAATCTCGAGAGAAGGAGACTCCCCAACCCTCTGGCAGCCTGCTCCAGGGCTCTGTCACCCTCACCTCATGTTGAGGTGGAATTTCCTAATATCAGGCATATTCATCCTTCAACTGGGAAGATGGAAATGAGTACAGAAAGTGCAGAGTGCAGACATGCAAGAAAGGAAAAAAAAGAATGAAAAAAGAGTGAGTGGATTTAGAAGAGGAGGTTTTTGGAATGCCTTTATAGCAGACCTAAAGAGACTTTAACCACCCCATCAGCACTGGGTAAGGAGACACCTCCTCCATGAAAAATGATCCAGTGACCCCAGTCAGGGTAGGCCAGCAAAAGGCTGTCAGTGCAAGTGAGATGAGGCAGCAGTGCAGACTCACAGGTTTTCTAATGTGTTAGGCATTTTCAGAAGCCTAAGTAGGCTAAGACAAGTGGTATAATTGTGTCTTAGAGTAGTGTGTTTTCCATTCACAGATTTGTTTTCTAGGTTGCTTTCCAAACACAGAAACTTTCATTGTGCTGTTACTGTCTGTGTTTAAAGATGTGACCTAAGCTCACCATTGTTGAGCAGGTAAGT
Organism: Colaptes auratus; assembly: GCA_015227895.2. Taxonomy (NCBI): domain Eukaryota; kingdom Metazoa; phylum Chordata; class Aves; order Piciformes; family Picidae; genus Colaptes; species Colaptes auratus. The sequence continues at coordinate 24,519 of JAAWVA010000249.1, forward strand.
TTTCTGTATTGTTTCTTTCCTCAATTCCCTTATTTGGGAGTGAGTTTTTTTTTCACATACTCTGTAGTAACTGAGTTTCTTTCATTTACCTTATTTTAATGATGCAGTCTGAGCCTGACAGTAAACTTCAGTGCATCCTGACTTACATCTGATCAACACTTTTATTTCAAGGTGAAAACACCAATTACTCTGCTGTTTCAGTATTATGTATAATACACTTTTGAAATAAACCTCTGCCCTGTACTCACCAATCTGCAAGTGGTTTTCCCTTTGTAAGAACTTTTCCTTATAGAATTGATCTCTACATTGTGAAAAGTGAATCACAGAATCATAGAATCGATAAGGTTGGAAAAGACCTCAGAGATCACCAAGTCCAACCTATTACCTAA
>JAAWVA010000250.1:0-24885 GCA_015227895.2 Colaptes auratus
CTGGGTTGAGATAAAAGAATTGAGACAAAATAAAAACCAGTTTAATACAAATGTTACAACATAATGCCCAATTACCTTAGCCTATTTGCAGAAAAAAGCACAGCGGAAGCAGCACAAGCAGGATCAAGAGAATTAAACCACTATATTCCTCCCCCTCCTGCCAGCATCACTTTGGAATAAAGACAGCACCCAAAGCACAGAACTCAAATGAGCAACCGGAACAGGAGCCTCTCATGTTACAATATGAACTTTAAGCCCCATAATATTTTTTCCTCCAACACAACTTTCATTTACTAGCTGGCATGACAACAGCATGGACTGAATATTAGCAGCAGATGCAACTTAACCCATGCAGCCTTTCAGTAGTGACACTTAATCCATCATGAATGAACCTTAGACTGACCAAAAATCCAGGGACCCTACCTTTAAAAATCACTGAGGGTGCAATTTCAGACAATGGTAAGCAAGAGTGATTACTATATTTCAGCCTCAATGTTTTTCTTCCTGCACTCACCTGAAAAGTACATTTTATTGCATTCTAAAATACAAGCCAGATATTTACTTCCAGATGCGCACTTTTAAGATGCGTAGCACCCTGAGGCTTACACACAGTAAACTGAACAGGATTCTTCAGGCAGACTGATGGCCAGCAATGCAGTTTGGATCACACCGGCTAAGCAAAGTGTTTTTTACTAGCCCAAATATGCAGGAGGATAAGCAGTTGTCTGCTAACATGGATTACATCTGTAGCTGAACCATTTATTTCAATCAAATGCAAATGTGTCTTTCAGTCACAGAACCATGGGATTGGTTTTGGTTAGAAAAGACCTCTAAGTCATCAAGTCCAATCATCAGCTCCAGACCACCATGACCATTAAACCAGACCCAAAGTTCCAAGTCCCACACATCTAGGCCTGTACCTGACACCTTCCGAATCAGGAGCAGGAACCAATGAAGCTACATTGACATTTCCATTTCTACTTTTAGTATTCTGGGAATCATGCCAGTCCATCAATGGAGTCTATGACTTCTGAAGATCAGCAATACAGGCCTAACCTGCCTCGATGTTTCATAGGAAAGAGCCCCTATCTTTTTCCACCTGATCAGACAGACCACATCATAGGCTCTGGTGGGTTTTCACTGCCACAGCTTGTTAACCGCAGGAGCCAGCAACAGAATTCATCCTCTACATGAAACTTTGCTCCACGTGGCTGTACAATCCCCTCTCTTACTCCCCACTTTAAACCACTCACATCTTTAAAAAAGGTGGAGTCCACTAGTGCTCATTCAACAAACAGAAGTTAAGATTACCTATATCACACAAATTGGCAGCTTTAATAACAGGCTGAATATGTGGTTATTGACAGTGCAAATAACTTCAGAAACAAGATTGTGTTTTTAATATATTTTGTGTGTTGAAGTCACCCCCAACTAATTTTGAGAGCATTACCCCCCAACAATAAAATTGCCAGACTACCCAGTGGAAGCAAAATGCAGCTCTATTTACAAGCAAAACTACAGTCTAGCATATGGAATGCAATGAATATGTCGAAAGTATGCACATTTGCCATGGATTTACAATTTATAAACAACATAAGAACGCCCCTGGACAAAACCAGGGGCTACCAATAGTTTCCCCCCCTTCTCTGATCCCTTCCTCCACCCTATACAAGTCGCAAAGAGAGAGAGAAGAACAGAAAGTAGCTTGTTTAGTACTTAGCCACAAGAATGCAGCCAAGGTCAGTACCAGCCAAGCAAGCCACCAGCTGGTATCTGATAGAGCAAGAAAATCGAAAAGAGACTGTTTACACAACTAACTTTATGTAGTTATCAGCCCAATGGGGTATTGAGACCTTATCATTATCTTCCCTTTACATCCAATGGTAATTTTATTTACACCCTACCACTTTCTACTCATTCTGTGGAAATTTCCTCGGCACCAGCCTAAAGCCCCATAGTATAATATCATGTTCCTGTTAATTTTTTCTTCTGTGGTGCATTTAGGGCATGACAGGTGCATTGTCAAATTAGTGAATGATGGGATGGCTCTTGAGGCTCTTTGCCTGGGAGAAGCTTTTATCAGCACCACATTAGAAGCTCTGAATCCTGAAGAAACCATGAGAGAATATCTGGATAACAGCCTCCTCCCAGCTGAAAACAAGACTTACACTGGCCAGACTGCTGTATTTCAGAATTCGTCTTTAAGCTTTTCTCCACTCTGTACCTAGACACACAATTTGGGATGACTTCTCCTTTGCTTTCACCAATCATTCGCATGACTAGCTCCTATATGCTCTAATTTTTCTCCTACTCTGCCATCTGAAATTTTCCTTTCTCAAGTCACCTCTTTTCTGTCACAGTATCTCAATGTTTAATCATGAACTACGACAGAATCAGTCTCCGTTCTTTCCACATATTGATATCCTACTTTACATCACCCCATCTGCTTTCATATACTCTGTCCCTTACATAGCTCCTTCTCCCTCATGCATGAAACACAGCACCACACCTTCTCCAAATATTTATTCCACAAGCTACAAATTCTGGAAATATCTTTATTGTTGTCATTTACCACCAGCATTTTTACAGGCTCGACTCCAGCTATTCTAACATGATATCTAACAAGCTGATTGTATTCCTGCTGCTTTTCAACCCCTCTTTTTCAAGACAACTTCAGAAACATTTTTCCATTATTTCATCAGCCAGCCCCCTGCTGCCTCCCCTGCTTTATATTCTTTTGTAATTTCTGATTTATTGTAAAATAAGCTCTCTAGAGAAAAGTCCTCATCTTTACACATCTGTAAAGTGCTGTATCTCAACAGATACTTAAATCATGGCATCATAGAATTGTTAGGTTGGAAGGACCCTCAAGGATCATTCATTCCAACCCTCAGCCATGGGCGGGGTACCTCCACACTACAGCAGGTTGTCTGGAGCCCATCCAGCCTGGCCTTAAAATCCTCCAGGGATGAGGCTTCCACACCTCCCTGGGCAACCTGTGCCAGTGTCTCACCACCCCCTCATGGGGAAGAATTTCTTCCTCACATCCGTCTGACTCTACTGATTTCTAGTTTTGCTCCATTTCCCCTAGTCCTATCACCACACAACACCTTAAAAGGTCCCGCATCATGGGCTAATTCTCATGGGATATTTCTTATTTTTGCCTTGAATTTGTTTTACATGACTAATTCATATCTTTCAGTGTTTAAAAATGCTGTAAGAAAAGTTCCTTCTTGGGAAAACTTAGCAAATGTACTTGATATCATTACAGGATGAAATAATTCTTAATGAAATGCAGTAAAAATGGTCAGCACCATCTCGTTTGTTTTTCTAGGCTCTAAGCCCTGTGTCTCCAGCTGGTGAGACAGGCCTTAGCAAGCAAGGCAAGCCACCAGAGCACAAGGTGCAGAGAAAAGACTGCAATCTTTGTAGGCTTATTAGCTTGTCCTGTGCTAAATTGGTGCTATTGGAGATAGTGCTGTGAAGCAGATGGAACAATGTTCAGTGGCGTTGATCGCAAGCATTGGACTTGTAGGAAGGAAATAAAGTTCTGGTACAGACTCTTGGCTAAAGTGAATGGGGTAATATTAGCAGTAACCACTTTGTCATTTGGATGGACTCTCTTCAAATGATGACCCAGGGCTGGAGCCCTCTGCTGTGAGGACAGGCTGAGGGAGCTGAGTTGTGCAGTGGGATAGACCCTGGGGAGAACCTTAGGCCTGCCTTCCAGTAACTGAAGTGATCCTACAGAAGGCTGCAGAGGAACTTTTCATGAGGGTGTCCTAGAGACAGGACAAGGGGAAATAGTTTGAGGCTGAGGGAGAGCAAGTTAGTCTGGAGCTGAGGAAGAAGTTCTTCAATAGGAGGTTGGGGAGACACTGGAACAGGTTCCCTAGGGAGGTCATGGATGCCACCTCTCTGGGGGTGTTCAGGGCCCGGTTGGATGAGGCCTTGAGTAACCAAGTCTAGCGGAGAGGTGTCCTTGCCCATGGCAGGGAGGTTGGAGGAGATAATCTCTGAGGTCCCTTCCAAGCAGAGCCATTCAAGAACTCTGTGAAATTTCACTCTTGTAGGATTGATGACATTTGCCCAAGCAGGGATTCAGTAGTTGAGACTTTTCAACCCAAGGCACAAGTTCTGTTATCATTCCAAGAAGGAACTGTAAAGGAAGAAGTATTCCCATGGAGTGGAAGATGTGCATTTTGTACCTGAGAGAAGTTTGTTAGAAACATTGTCAAGGCTAATACAAGATTTATTTGACTCACATATTGAGAGAAAAACAATGTAGAGTTTTCACCCTCTGTGTGTGTGTGTGACCATGTTTGCTGTTTTGAAGTAAAGCTTCTGGTGGTGGGAAGCTGATTTTTGTATGAGTTTTATAAGTGCTGCACAGCCTCTGAACTGCCAATGTTGCTAGAAAATTCCTTGTTGAAGATCTTACCCTAAAGTATGAAAGCAAGTTCTGAACTGGTTTATTCTCTCTCCAAACCCCATGGAAAAAAAGTGAAATTAATGAAGGACAAATCAATATTTTCAAGAAGTCAGCACTAATCAAAAGAAGGCATTTGCTCTGGCAACTCTTATTAAGTGCTTTGTGTACCACTTACAACCATTTTGAGGAGCAATTGAGTTTTGGCTGTAATGTTTGTTTAGTTGCAGACATCAGCCTGCTCTACTTCAATCAAACCAAAGGCAAGGTCCCAGGGAAAATGGACCTACTGTTTTCATCATGTCTCTTTGTGAGTGTCTGTTGAGATAGATAAGCATTAATCAAAAGATACATGGAATAATTTCTCAGGAAGCATGTTGTTGGTGTGGTCTGAGTTATTCTGCAATATATTCTTTAAGATAGTAGAAGTACTGCTCACTGCAATTATTTAGAACACAGAGTATACAAGGATTAAGGGGCTACAAGAAAGCTGGGGAGGGAGTTTTCAGGGTGTCAGGTAGGGATAGGACAGGGGGGAATGGAGCAAAACTAGAAATGGGTAGAGTCAGATTGGATGTTGGGAAGAAGTTTTTCCCCATGAGGGTGGTGAGACACTGGCACAGGTTGCCCAGGGAGGTGGTGGAAGCCTCATCCCTGGAGGATTTTAAGGCCAGGCTGGATGTGGCTCCAGACAACCTGCTGTAGTGTGAGGTGTCCCTGCCCATGGCAGGGGGATGGAACTGGATGATCCTTGAGGTCCCTTCCAGCCGTAATTCTCTGATTCTATATAGAATAAAATACTGTTAAAAGCAGTACAAATTTTCATTCCTTCAGTTGTCCCATGTGTTAATTATTTCCATATACTACAGGTTTCCAGACATTTTCAATGCAGTTACTCAGAGTGAATTTAGCATAGAAATTGAATTACCATAACTTTTTGTCACTAATTAAGATTCTGGTATGTAAATCCTGTTAGATTGACAAGCAGTGACAGGCACCTCGTAGCAGGCAATTTAATTAGAGTTATAATATGAGGAACCATCAAATTCTCTGTTTTCTGTTATGTTTTCACACAAGTGGCTAGAGTTTTTGAAAAGGTGATGCAGATCATAAAAATGATGCAATAGAATGCACTGATTGCTAACCTTAAAAAATAAACAGTTTGTCCCTGAGGAAGAACAGCTTCCATACAAGTGAGGAATTTTGGCAAACTAGGTGTTTTCGAGCAGACAGAACTTAACGAGCTAACCTTTTTGAGTGAGTATTTGATTGGCAATTTAGTGCTTTTATCATCCATTTTAAAAAAGAAAGCACACACAAGTCTAAGTGCCAGGTTCTACAGTTTGACCACAGCAACCCCATGCAGTGCTACAGCTGGGGAGAGAGTGGCTGCAGAGCAGCCAGGCATTGAGGGACCTGGGGTACTGGCTGACAGCATGTGACACACGGCCAGCAGTGTGACCAGGTGGCCAAGAAGGCCAACGGCATCCTGGCCTGCATCAGAAATATGTGGCCAGCAGGAGCAGGGAACTCATTCTGCCCTGTACTCAGCACTGGTTAGACTACACCTTGAGTCCTGTGTCCAGTTCTGGGCCCTCAATCCAAGAAGGATGTTGAGATGCTGGAACATGTCCAGAGAATGGCAACAAGGCTGGGGAGGGGTCCTGGAGCACAGCCCTGTGAGGAGAGGCTGAGGGAGCTGAGAGTTTTTCACCTGGAAGAGGAGACTTAGGGGAGACATCATTGCTCTCTACAACTACCTGAAGGGAGGTTGTAGCCAGTGGGGTGTTGGTCTCTTCTCCCAGGCAACTAGTGACAGATGGAGAGGACACAGTCTCAAGCTGGGCAGGGGAAGTTTAGGCTTGAGCTCTGAAGAAGTTCTTCACAGAAAGAGATATTGCCATTGGAAAGGGCTGCCCAGGAGCTGGTGAAGTCAATGTCCCTGGAAGCATTTAAGAAAGCCAGGATGAGGCACTTAGTGCCATGGTCTAGTTAATTAGATAGGTTTGGGTGATTGGTTTGTGCTTGATGATCTTGGAGGTCTCTTCCAACCTGGTTGAATTCTGTCATTCTGTGTGATTCTGTGAAACCCTCTGAGTGAAATCCTGATTTTACACTACTCTGTATGTCATTGGCCTATTCAGTTATGACATTTGGAGATGTATTTTGTTGATGTGTAGAATGAGGTGAGAGATAATAATGCTGAAGTGTCTGAATCTAATGAAAACATAACACCTTCTATTTTCTAGCCTGGCTCACTGCAAAAACGCATATATCAATGTCTTGGAAATGGCCAGCAGTAACAGGAAACCCGCAACTGCTAATGAAACATTTTATGTAAAAACATGATTGCTAATCAAATCTTCATTACCCCATACTCTCACACTCTACAGTCTTCATTCTGTAGCCCTTGGATTATCAGTTTTAGTCATCTTGCATGTTGTGGGCTTTTTAATGTTGTGAAAGATAAACTTGTGACAATGATAACTTAAAAAGGTACCTAAAACAAAACAAAACAAAACAAAAATGACTGTGGGTGTAAAAGGAATGGTACAATTTGACTACACCTGGTTATTCTGTCAGATAATTAAGTCATATTTTAAGCTGTTATCAAAGCATAAAGTATTTACTCAAGCTGAAGTGTCATTCTTTTACTAACTGAAACCCATCTTTATTAACAGGTAAAATGCCTGGCATTAGGTACCCCTACTTGGTTACTCAGTAATGATCTTGATATAAGCTATGTTTTCCTTCAAGAAAGGAAAGATGTCTTTAATTTTTAATGATTTCATTACAATGAAAGTTGCTACACAGCCACTTCATAGAAGTTGAATACAAAAGACAAACTTACCCTAACCAAGTTCTGAATAAAGAGAGACAGGGACCTGCTGGAGAAATCCAAGGAGAGCCACAAGGTGATGAGGGACTCGAGCACCTCCCCTGTGAAGGGAGACTGAGAGCCCTGGGGCTGTTGAGGCTGGAGAAGGCTGAGAGGGGATCTGATCAATGTCTATCATATCTGAGGGGTGGGTGTCAATTGGAGGGGGCCAAGTTCTTTTCAATGGTGCACAGTAATAAGCCAAGGAACACCAGGTACAAGCAGGAACATAGAAGATTTCAGCTCAGCATGAGGAGAAACTTCTTTACAGTGAAGGTGACAGAGCCCTGGAGCAGGGACCTCGACAGGCTGGACAGATGGGCAGAGTCCAAGGGCAGGAGATTGAACACATCCAGTGCCGGGTTCTGCACATTGGCCACAGCAACCCCAGGCAGTGCTACAGGCTGGGTCAGAGTGGCTGGAGAGCAGCCAGGCAGAGAGGGACCTGGGGGTGCTGGTTGATGGGAGGCTGAACATGAGCCTGCAGTGTGCCCAGGTGGCCAAGAAGGCCAATGGCATCCTGGCCTGCATCAGGAAGAGTGTGGCCAGCAGGAGCAGGGAGGTCATTCTGCCCCTGTACACTGCACTGGTTAGGCCACACCTTGAGTCCTGTGTCCAGTTCTGGGCCCCTCAGTTTGGAGGAGGACTTGCGGAAGGTGTCCAGAGAAGGGTAATGAAGTTGGTGAGGGGTTTGGAAGACAAGCCCAATGAGGAGAGGCTGAGGGAGCTGGGGTTGCTTAGCCTGGAGAAGAGGAGACTGAGGGGTGGCCTTCTTGCTCTCTACAACTACCTGAAGGGATGTTGTAGACAGGAGGGGGTTGGTCTTTTCACCCAGGTAGCCAGCACCAGAACAAGAGGACATGGTCTCAAGCTATGCCAGGGGAGGTTTAGACTGGATATTAGGAGGAAGTTCTATACAGAGAGAATGATTGCCCATTGGAATGGGCTGCCCGTGGAGGTGGTGGAGTCACCATCATTGGAGGTGTTCAGGAGGAGACTTGATGGGGTGCTTGGTGCCATGGTTTAGTTGATTAGGTGGTGTTGGTTGATAGGTTGGACGCAATGATCTTGAAGTTCTCTTCCAACCTGGTTTATTGTATTGTATGGTATGGTATGGTATGGTATGGTATTGTAAAATGGCTTTTGCAAAAATTCTGAGCTAGTACATACTGCTTCTCCTAGTGAATTGCCACATACCCATTTAATCCTTAATGTATATAGTAGCAATTATTGCAATATTTGTACAACAAAGTGAAAAAATTACAATACAGGATGTCATTTGAAATAGAAAAGCCTTCTAATCCTGTAGGGAAAGATCAACTGAGCTTACTATTTTTGTCAAAAAATTAACAAGACCAAAGCAGCCTTGACAATTGCAGGAAGATTTAAATGTAAATTAAAATACTTCAGACAGAAGGCTTGAAGGCAAGTGATTCTCTCCACAGAGGGATGATTTTCACTTGTCTCCAGGTGTAACATTACGTGCACTGATGGGCTGATCAACAGAACAGAACTTCTCCCCAGTTGTAATCAGGAGTGATTGATGGTTGGGACAAAAAGTTGATTATCATGACAAGTCTACTGATGCAGAGAAAATAGGGCTGTGCTGGGAAAGGACAAAACCTGTTCAGAGACTACCTTCTGAAATCTCCTTTCTGAAGAATAAAAGAAACATTTATCCCCATCCAACAAGAGCCAACGTAAATCAATTCAACACATTTGCTATACACCTGTACCTATGGTTATTCCACCATGACACAATGAGACCTACATAAACTCCTGACAGAACAAACAGTTGCATTTCTTAAATCACAGTTGGAGTTCAGCTCCTCAAACAGTAGTATCATAGAATCAGCCAGGGTTGGAAGGGACCACAAGGATCATCTCGTTCCAACTCCCCTGCCATGGCCAGGGACACCCCACACTACATCAGGCTGGCCAGAGCCTCATCCAGCCTGCTCTTAAACACCTCCAGGGACAGGGCCTCAACCACCTCCCTGGACAACCCATTCCAGGGCCTCACCACTCTCATGGTGAACAACTTCCTCCTCACGTCCAGCCTGAATCTCCCCACCTCCAGCTTCATTCCATTCCCCCTAGTCCTATCACTACCTGATGTCCTGAGAAGTCCCTCCCCAGCCTTCTTGTAGGCCCCCTTCAGATGCTGGAAGGCTACAATGAGGTCTCCTCGGAGCCTTCTCTTCTCCAGACTGAACAGCCCCAACTCCTTCAGTCTGTCCTCACAGGAGAGGTGCTCCAGCCCTCTGCTCATCCTCGTGGCCCTTCTCTGGACACCTTCCAGCACCTCCAGATCCCTCTTGGAATAGGGGCTCCAGAACTGGAGGCAGTACTCCAGGTGGGGTCTATGCAAGTATCTATATGGTCCTACTGGTAGAGCATTGCCTCTGTTGGAATACATGTTCTGAATTTGTAATCAAGCTTTTAAAAGCCTTGTAAAGGCCAACTCAGGTGTAAAGGCCATACTCGTTTCTTCCCTGAAAAGAAATCAGTCCCCTTTGGCCATTCCAAACTTTTAAAGACTTCATTCTCAATTGAGATTAAGAAAAAAAAAAAAACACCACTGCACAAGTGGGGGCAATACACCCTCAAAGCTATAGTTCAAATATGTGCTTTTTTTTATTCCAACATAAACCTTTTAAAAGCAGATATTGAGTTGCACTTCCGTGCCTTCAGAGGATCAGAATCCCAGCTCTTTGCTGTGATGTGAGGAAGTACAAGGAATAGCAACATCTCCAGATAAAAGACATGTGAGGAGTGATAAAAGAACCAAGAAGCTGAAAAAAGTCAGGCATAGGGGTTCTGGAGTGGAATATGTTTGCATCAGGAGCTGTCGTGTTTAAGAGTAATTCTCACAAAAGGAAACATTTATCACAGAATCACAGAATTTCAGGGGCTGGAAAGGACCTCAAAAACTCATCCAGTCCAACCCTGCTTCCAGAGCAGGAGCACCTACACCAGATTACACAGGAATGCATCCAGGCAAGTTTTGAATATCTCCAGAGAGGGAGACTCCACAACCCCCCTGGGCAGCCTGTTCCAGGGTTCTGTCACCCTCACAGGGAAAAAAAAATCCTCATATTTACATGAAACTTCCTATGCCTCAACTTCCACCACTGCCCCTTGTGCTGTCATTGGGCATCACCCAGCAGAGCCTGGCTCCAGCCTCTGGGCACTGACCCTTTAATATTTATAAACATTGATGAGGTCACCTCTCAGTCTCCTCTTCTCTAAGCTACAGAGCCCTCAGCTCCCTCAGTCTCTCCTTGCACAAAAGATGTTCCACTCCCTTAAGCATCTGTGATGGAAAGTGGCTTCTCTAAAGTCCCAATCAGAGTTCATAAATGTCAATTATTTATTTGAGTTGACTGATTTGCTTTCCACATCGACTAAGGGAACTGACAGGATTAAAAAAATTCTCTAATACAACTGAGTGTATGGCAAGAAGTGAGAGAAAAAATGGGGGTTTCTCTTTGCAGTTGAAATGAGCACTGATTTCCATGAATGGAACATGAGAAAATCGGAGGAGAGACATTTTTTCCCCTGTCTTTTATCATAGTATCAGTCAGGGTTGGGAGGGACCACAAGGATCATCTAGTTCCAACCCCCCTGCCATGGGCAGGGACACCCCCACTACATCAGGGCCGGCCAGAGCTTCATCCAGCCTGGGCTTAAACACCTCCAGTAGGTGGACACAGGAAGCTAAGCATTTCATCCCATAATGTCCTGCTCCCTGCAAATCTACCTGCAAAGTCCTACACTTCCTCTTTCTTCCCTCACCGCTCCTATGGAGATGGTCCCTATCTGGTAATGGAGAGGGAGCCATCTCACAGCCTCTTGGGCTTGGAGGAGAAGGGGAAAGGGCAATCTTATATCTGTCCAGCTGAGATTATCTTAACAGTGGGGGGGGAAGAAAGAGCCCTGGGGGTTTTGGGTGTACCCTCAGGTGGGGAGAGGGGAGTGCTGGGATGCTTCTGGGTATGCTTTGGATCTCTTTTGTCACTGTGCTTGTGTTCTCTGTAAAACATTCACTGCTTTTCCATTTAAACTTTCCACCACTTCTGCAATCCGTTTGTCTGAGTCTCATTTGTTCTGCCCTGGTGGGAGGCAAGGAAGGATTGGCCTTTCAACCCACCACACCATACAAGTCCCTAAGTGCCTTGTCTACACGGCTTTTAAACACTTCAAGGGATGGTGACTCAATCCCTTCCCTAGGCAGCCTGTACCACGATTGATTTTTCCTCTCTTTCTTCACTACCACCGCTGAATGTGGCTGGAGAGGAATGTATAAGTATGAACACCATGGACAGCAAAGCACTCCATCCCTTCCCACCAGCAACTGACTGACTAACTTAGCTGATGTAAGGGTACACTTTCTTAAAGACCAATAACTTCAAACTTCCCTTTTTTCCTATTACTGCCTTGTTCTCAGACAATGCCTTTGTGAGCCTGTTAAGAGCTAAAGCTGTTCTCTCTGAATGTGAATCAACAAAGATAAAAATCACCTTTGCTCCTCACCCAGACAACAGCTGCCAAGGGAGGGGATGGTGAGCAGACACCACTGGATAAGGACTCTCTGGAACGTGCACAGACAAGATCAGCTCTACCCATCAGCTACCCCGGGAAGGGAGGATGGTGCAAAGGACAATGGATTCACCACCTGCACACACACCTAAAAAAACCTGTAACTCAAAAACCTGTACAAAAGACCTGAGCAATGCCTGCTCAGGAGAAGAAAAATGGAGAATTAAATACAAGGAGAGAAAAGGACAGACCCAGGAGAAAAGACATCACCATGGAGCCTGGAAGCAGCACACCAGGAGGAACTCTCTCTCCGTGTCCTAATTCTGCCTGCTGCAACTCATGGAGCTGAAGAGGCTGCTCAGAGAAGGACTTGGACTTGGACTTTGGGATCTCTCCCTCCCCTCCTCCAGCAGAGGACAGCACAACCAACAAGGATGACACCTCCTCCATGCCAAAGCTGCAGCTCCCTTCCTCCACAGACCCAAACCACATTTATTTACTTTTATTTACTGCAGATAATTTTGGACTGCAATGCTGGACTTGCTGCCTTCCATCAAGTGTCTGCCACTCTCCATCTAAGTGTCATCCATTAACCTGCTGCATGTACATGCTATTCTGTCAGGCACATTGCTAACAAAAACATAGAGTAGTAGCAAGCATGGAAGAGACTCCTGCAGGTCCTAACTTGCAGTGATCTTTTACTTTGTCAGGAAACCATCAACAATGACTCAGTACAATTTCTCATTCTGTTGTGCAACTAGCTCTTAACAATTTCTCTTGGATGCTACTCCTCTACCTTGACCTTAGCAAGGCCTTTGACACCATCTCCCAGGACATCCTAGTGAGCAACCTCAGGAAGTGTGGGAAGGAAGAGCAGACAGGGAGGTGGATTAGGAATTGGTTACAAGGTAGAGTTCAAAGAATGGTGGTCAATAGTGCCAAGTCCAGCTGGAGAGCTGTAATTAGTGGAGTCCCCCAGGGATCAGCACTGGGTTCGGTGCTGTTCAACATCTTCATCAATGAAGACTGTCTGTCTGAGGGAGCAGACAGACAGAGTCTGCTCAGCAAGTTTGCTGATGACACCAAACTGGGAGGCTTGGCTGATACAGCTGAAGGCTGTGAGACCATCCAGCAAAACTTAGACTGAGAGCTGGGCACAGAGGAACCAAATGAGGTTCAACAAGGACAAGTGCAGAGTCCTGCATCTGGGGAGGAAGAATAAACTGCAGCAGTACAGGCTGGGAAGTGATCTACTGGAGAGCAACTCTGTGGAGAGGGACCTGGGAGTCCTGTTGGACAACAAATTATCCATGGGATAGCAATGTGCCCTGGTGGCCAAGAAGCCCAACTGGGATCCTGGGGTGTATTAAGAAGAGTGTGTCCAGCAGTCCTCCCCCTCTACCCTGCCCTGGTGAGACCTCATCTTGAGTACTGCATTCAGTTTTTGGGCTCCCCAATTCAAGAGAGACAGGGATCTACTGGAGAGGGTCCAGCAGAGGGCTAGGAGGATCATTAGGGAACTGGAGCACTGCCTGATGAGGAGAGGCTGTGGATCTGGGGCTTTTTAGTCTGGAAAAGAGAAGATTTAGAGGGGATTTAATGATTATAACTATCTGAGGGCTGGGGTCAGAGGGAGGGGACAGGCTCTTCTCACTTGTTCCCTGTGATAACACAAGGAGCAATGGATGTAAGCTGCAGCACAGGAGGTTCCACTTCATCACAAGGGGCAGCTTATTTACTGTAAGGGTCACAGGGCACTGGAACAGGCTGCCCAGCGAGGTTATGGAGTCTCCTTCTGTGGAAACTTTCAAGGCCCATCTGGATATATTCCTGTGTGACCTGATCTAGATTGTATGGTCCTGCTCTGTCTTGAGGGTTGGACTCGTTGATCTCTTTGGGTCCCTTCCAACCCCTGACATCCTGTAATCCTCTGATCCTCTACTTACTTTACAGGACTGTCACATAGGACTGTACACACCCTTATGAAAGCCAAAATATTTCACCTCTATTTATTCCCTGTTATCTATTAAACCAAATACCCTGTCAGAGGAGAGAATTAGATTGGGTTGACATGATCCTGACAAAATCACGTTGGCTATTTCTTACCACCTTGTTATCCCCTAGGTGCTTATAAGTTGATGCTTTAATCATTTGTTCTAGATACCAAACATAACCTAAATAAGCTATAAAGCGTCTGGTTCTGCTTCTTACCCCATGGAAGTCAGAAGCCCAGCAAAATGCTGTGGAGCTATACTGCAGAATTATCCTTCAAAAGATCCTTCACTACTCTCTTTCTGGAACAGCACTTTTTGAATCCTGACAACTTCATACAGGTGAGCTATATATGGTACCTTTGTTTGTAGAGATAAACATTTTAAAACCCCCTATAAATCCAGCAAATCAGGACACCATGGGGAGCATTCAGCTCATGATTTTCAGGAGAACATTAATACTATTGCTATTTAAATAGAAGAAAGTAATTTGTTGAAAATACTTTTAGAGTACACCACAATTAACCAGGTTGGAAAAGACCTCAGAGATCATCAAGTCCAACCTGTCACCCAATACCATCTAATCAACTAAACCATGGCACTAAGTGTCACATCCAGTCTCTTTAAACATCTCCAGTGATGGTGACTCCACCACCTCCCTGGGCAGCACATTCCAATGGCCAGTCTCTTTCTGGGAAGAATTTCTTCCTAACATCCAGCCTTAACCTCCCCTTGTGCAGCTAGAGACTGTGTCCTCTCCTTCTGTCACAGGTTGCCTGGGAGAGAGATCAAGTCCCACCTTGCTACAACCTCCTTTCAGGTAGCTGTAGAGAGCAAGAAGGTCTCCCCTGAGCCTCCTCTTCTCCAGGCTAAGCAACCCCAGCTCCCTCAGCCGCTCTTCACAGGGCTGTGCTCCAAACCCCTCCCCAGCCTTGTTGCCCTTCTATGACAGCTTCCAGCAACTCCTTTGAGTCCTGTGAGTTCATGAAAATGTTGCCCAAACTTTCTCTAAAGGCAATCTGAATTATCACTCAGTCAGCTGAATAAATGAAAGGGAAGAGAAAAATCTCTTTGTAATAATTGACTTTGCTAACAGAAACTGTCCCTACCTTAACCAAATTATGGAATTAGAAATGTGGGCAAAGAAGGACCAGATAATCAAGGCAGATAATCAAAAAATTAGAAGATTTAGAAGCTCTTTTCTTCCAAGACACAGAATTTCAGGTTTTTGGGTGTTTATCAAGAATTTACTCCTGCCTATTGGCACATGAGTTGTCTAACTGAAGTCAGATGGACCTTCATTTCACAGGTTGCTTTTAGCAGATGTTTAATTTTTACTACAAAGCAGACATTTAACAATTCTTCTGAACTGGTGCAGTAGCTCTCAGCATCTGCCAAGATCTAAATTGCAACACACACACTTGCAGCTAAGCTTTGAGTCAATGCTTTACCCTCTATTGGATGTACGATGTGGATGTAAATCATAGATTGTCAGGGTTGGAAGGGACCTCAAGGATCAGCCAGTTCCAACCCTCCTGCCATGGGCAGCGACCCCTCACACTACAGCAGGTTGCCCAGAGCCCTATCCAGCCTGGCCTTCAGAACCTCCAGGGATGAGGCTTCTACCACCTCCCTAGGCAACCTGTTCCAGTGTCTCACCTCCCTCATGGAGAGGAACTTGCTAACATTCAATCTGAATCTACCCATTTCTAGTTTTGCTCCATTTCCTCTGGTCCTATCACTACCCTAAATACACATGGATCTCTCTTGATGAAAACAAAACACCGAAGCACACAACCAAGCCAAACCAATTCACTGCTTGAAAAGGCTTCCACAGAACCTACCTCTGCCATTCTAATGGGGTTTTTTTCTCAGCACAGAGAGGCTTGGCTTAGCTGCTCATTCTTACCTTCCCTTGTATGAGAAATTCATCTTAAAAGAAATACTGAACACACAGCTGTCACAAAGATTTACAGATAGCTCCTTTAGAAAGAAGCTAAATTATTTCAGGCTCTTGTACTGCCTTTTCTCATTTTTCTTTGAAAGGTAATTTGATACCATGTAGTTGGCTCTGCTACTCTGAAGGAAATTTAAATCAAACGGGAAAAAATTTTGTGTTTTCTGAAAAAAAAACCAACCCACCCTGGTAAGTCTCACAGAGCAGCTTTCTTGTAAACATTTTCATTACACTGCTGTGCAACAGGTAAATGGAATGTCTATTTATTGTGCTGATAAATCCTACCTCCTGCATCTAAAAATAAAGGCATATTGGTAGAACAGCCACAAAATCCTAGCTATCCAGACAGAAACACCATTGGTTGCTGTTATGGCTTTAAAACAGGCTTGACATGGAGAGGGACCTGGGAGTCCTGGTGGAGAACAAATTACCCATGGGACAGCAATGTGCCCTGGTGGCCAAGAAGCCCAATGGGATCCTGGGGTGTATTAAGAAGAGTGTGTCCAGCAGATTGAGGGAGGTTCTCCTCCCCCTCTACTCTGCCCCGCTGAGACCTCATAGTTTCATAGTTTCAGTAAGGGTTGGAAGGGACCACAAGGATCATCTAGTTCCAACCCCCCTGCCATGAGCAGGGACACTCTACCCTAGATCAGGCTGGCCAGAGCCTCATCCAGCCTGCTCTTAAACACCTCAAGGGACGGGGCCTCAACCACCTCCCTCAACAACCCATTCCAGGGCCTCACCACCCTCACGGTGAAGAACTTCCTCCTCACATCTAGCCTGAATCTCCCCACCTCCAGCTTCATTCCAGTCCCCCTAGTCCTATCACTACCTGATAGCCTGAAAAGTCCCTCCCCAGCCTTCTTGTAGGCCCCCTTCAGATACTGGAAGGCCACAATGAGGTCACCTCGGAGCCTTCTCTTCTCCAGACTGAACAGCCCAACTCCTTCAGTCTGTCCTCACAGGAGAGGTGCTCCAGCCCTCTGATCATCCTCGTGGCCCTTCTCTGGACACCTTCCAGCACCTCCAGATCCCTCTTGGAATAGGGGCTCCAGAACTGGAGGCAGTACTCCAGGTGGGGTCTCACCAGAGCTGAGTAGAGGGGGAGAATCACCTCCCTTGCCCTGCTGGCCACACTTCTCCTGATGCAGCCCAGGATCTGATTGGCTTTCCGGGCTGCAAGTGCACATTGAGAGCTCCTGGTGAGCTTCTCCTCCACCAGCACCCCCAAGTCTCTCTCCTCTGGGCTGCTCCCCAGGCAGTCCTTGCCCAGCCTGGATTTGTGCCTGGGATTGCCTCGACCCAGATGCAGGACCCTGCACTTGGTCTTGTTGAAGCTCATGAGGTTGGCCTGTGCCCACCTCTCCAGCCTGTCCAGGTCCCTC
Source organism: Colaptes auratus (assembly GCA_015227895.2). NCBI lineage: Eukaryota > Metazoa > Chordata > Aves > Piciformes > Picidae > Colaptes > Colaptes auratus. Next base: position 17,183 of record JAAWVA010000250.1, read on the forward strand.
TGGATGGATCCTTCCCTCCAGCCTGTCTGCTGCACCACACAGCTTGGTGTCATCAGCAACCTTGCTGAGGGTGCACTCGATGCCACTGTCCATGGCACCCACAAAGATGTTGAACAAGCCTGGTCCCAGGACTGATCCCTGAGGGACTCTGCTTGTCACTGGCCTCCCCTGGGACATGGACCCATTGACAGCCACTCTTTGGGTGCGGCCATCAAGCCAGTTCCTTATCCATCTGGTGGTCCACCCATCAAACCCGTGTGTCACCAGCTTGGAGACCAGGATGTGGTGTGGGACAGTGTCAAAGGCTTTGCTCAGGTCCAGGTAAACGACATCAGTTGCTCGCCCCTCATCTATTAATGCTGTCACTTGTTCATAGAAGGCCACCAAGTTTGTCAGGCAGGATTTGCCCTTGGCAAAGCCATGCTGACTGCTCCCAATCACCTCTTCACTACTCTTCTGAGTCAGTAGTGCCTCCAGGAGGATCTGCTCCATGATCTTTCCGGGCACAGAGGTGAGACTGACCAGCCTGGAGTTCCCTGGTTCCTCCTTCTTACCCTTTTTGCAGATGGGAGCAATGTTTGCCCTTTTCCAGCCTGTGGGGACTGCCCCAGTCTGCCATGGCTTTTGGAATAGACTAGAGAGGGGCTTAGCAACCTCATCTGCCAGTTCTCTCAGCACCCGTGGGTGTATCCCGTCGGGTCCCATGGACTTGAACACTTTCAGGCTCTTCAGGTGATCACCAACCTGAGCTTCACTTACCATGGGCAGTTCTTCCTCCCTGTCCCTGGCATCATCTGCCATGACTCCAGGAGTGTGGCTGGAGGCCCTTGCAGTGAAGACTGAGGTAAAGAAGTGATTGAGTACCTCAGCCTTTTCCACATCACTTGTGACCAATTCACCACTTTCCTTTCTGAGGGGGCCCACACCTTCCCTACTCTTCTTCTTACCATTAATACACCTGTAGAAGTTCTTAGTGCTCCCTTTAACCTCCCTGGCTAGATTCAATTCAAACTCTGCTTTGGCTTTCCTAACCAGGCCTCTTGCTGCTCGGGCAGCTTCCTTATATCCCCCTGTTCTATCTGTCCTTCCCTCCACTGCCTGTAGAGTTTCTTTTTAAGTAATAGTGTGTCCAGGAGCTCCTTGCTCATCCAGACAGGCCTCCTAGCGTTCTTCCCTGTTTTTCTCTTTGTTGGTATACATAGCTCCTGGACACTGAGGAGGTGGTCCTTGAACACTGACCAGCTGTCCTGGGTCCCTCTTCCCTCCAGGGCTTCGTCCCATGACACTGTGGCTAGCAGATCCCTGCAGCGATCGAAGTCTGCACGCCTAAAGTCTGGGGTCATAAGCTTAGAATAGGTCCTCCTGATAGCCCTGAGGAGATTAAATTCAATTGCTTCATGGTCACTGCAGCCAAGGCTGTCTCTGAGCCTCACATGGGTTACAGCCCTTCCCTGTTGGTGAGAACAAGGTCCAGCAGAGCACCTTTTCTTGTTGGTTCCTCTACCATTTGGAGGAGGAAGTTGTCTTCTATGCAGTCCAGGAACATCCTGGATTGCTGGTGCCTTGCTGTGTTGTCCCTCCAGCAGATGTCAGGGTGTTGAAATCACCCATGAGGACCAGGGCTTTGTGACCTGGAAGCCGCTTCTGTTTGCCTGTGGAGGGCCTCATCTGCTTGGTTCTGCTGGTCAGGTGGCCTGTAGGAGACCCCCACAGCAATATCTCCTTCCCCTGTCTTGCCTTTAATTCTAACCCATATACTCTCAACCAGCTCATCATCCCTCCCCAGGTGGAGTTCTGCTGATTCCAGCTGGTTCTTGACATAGAGGGCAACACCTCCTCCTCTCCTTCCCTGCCTCTCCTTCCTAAAAAGCTTGTACCCCTCTATCCCTACATTCCAGCCATGGGAATCATCCCACCAAGTGTCAGCAATGCCCACTGTGTCATGGCCTCCCAGCAGCACGGTGGCCATTAATTCATCCTGTTTGTTGCCCAAGCTGGGTGCATTTGCATAGAAGCACTTCAGCTGGGCTGGCCCTGTTGTCCTCTTGTGCCAGTTCCCCTTGGTTTCCACAGGGTGTCCTGGTGTGTCATCTGTGTCTTGCCTCAGGGCAACAAGTTGAGAGCCCTTAGCAGCTCTCCATCCCACTGCCTCTGGTGAGCTGCCCCTCTGCTTGTCACAGGCCAGCAGGAGACTATTACCCCCTTCCCCCTTCAAATCTAGTTTAAAGCCCTGTCAATGAGCCCTGCCAATTGCTGCCCCAGGATCCTTTTCCCCCTCTGGGACAAGTGTGCCCCATTAGCTGTTTGCAGCTCTGGTGCCTTGTAAACCAAGCCATGATTGTAGAACCCAAAGCCCTGTCGATGGCACCAGCCCCGGAGCCATGAATTGACCTGTTGGCTCTTCCTCAGTGTTCCCTCATCCATCGCTGACATTAGAGGGATAGCAGAGAACACAACCTGAGCTCCTGATCCCTTTAGCAGTGCCCCAAGTTCTGAATCACTTTTAATTGATTGTGAGCCTCTCGTTGTTGCATCGTCGGCACTACCCACCTGAAGGCCAGCAGTGGGGGTAGTCTGAAGGACTCACGAGGTTGTGACTTTTGCCTACAATGTCCCTTTACTTGGGCACCAGGGAGGCAGCAGATCTCCCTATGAAAGGGGTCTGTCTGCATATTGGGCCCTCTGCTCCCTTCAGTAGGAGTCTCCTAAACGATGACCCTCGAGGTTTCTTTTCTGGTCTAGTTTTGATAGCTGGCCTGAGGCAACCTGTCATTGGTGCAGCTTCTGTCTGCCTTGAGTCCTCGTCCTCACCTATGACCTCATCTTGAGTACTGTGTCCAGTTTTGGGCTCCCCAGTTCAAGAGGGACAGGGATCTACTGGAGAGGGACTAGCGGAGGGCTAGGAAGATGATTAGGGGACTGGAGCACTGCCTGATGGGACCTGGAGCTGTTTAGTCTGGAAAAGAGAAGATTTAGAGGGGATTTAATAAATTATTATAAATATCTGAGGGCTGGGGTTCAGGAGGGAGGGAAAGGGCTCTGCTCACTTGATCCCTGTGATAGCACAAAGAGCAATAGATGTAAGCTGTAAGCTGCAGCACAGGAGGTTCCACCTCAACACAAAGGGGAACTTCTTTACTGTAAGGGTCACAGGGCACTGGAACAGGCTGCCCAGAGAGGTTGTGGAGTCTCCTTCTCTGGAGACTTTCAAGGCCTATCTGGATACATTCCTGTATGACCTGAGCTAAATTGTATGGTCCTGCCCTGGCAGGGGGGTTGGACTCGATGCTCTCTTTGGGTCCCTTCCAACCCCTGACATCCTGTGATCTGTGATCCTGTGAACAGAATATCATGAAAACGAAGCACAGGAATATTCAGCAAATGAAAACTTTTTCACAACAATAAGAGAAGAACTTACAATGCATGTGCTTGCTATGTGTATAGCAGAGTTACTAAAAAATGATAGCAAAGAGATCATTTCCTTCAAGGCAATCTTTCCTCTAAGCCTTAACATTACAATTGCAGTTCAGCCTATATTTGCTTCAAAAACTGGTGGGCATTCCGCATTACCGAAGCAGCAGGGCAACTTAGCTCAGCTTATTTCCCTCACATCCCAGAATCACAGAACAGAACCACAGAACCTTAGAGGTTGGAAGGGACCTCTGGAGATCATCAGGTGCAACCCCACTGCCAAAGCAGGATCACCTAGGGTAGTCCACACAGGAACACATCCTGTGCATCCATTTCTAAACTGCCCTGGATCTCTGATTAGTTATTATCTCCTGAAAAGCCTCCACTCAGCATTTTGTGATTTTCATGTATAATAACTGCATGCACCAGAAGGAGAGGAGACTGTCATAAAGATGTCCACAAATGTCTTCTTTGTGGTAGGGGAAAGAGGAGAGAGAATGTCTCAGGTTAGTCACTGGGCAGCTTTTAGATATTAATCTCTCTATTAATCAATGACAGGGCAGTTGCTTTATAAATTAGGTGAATAATCAAAGTTGAAAGTGAAAGACACTCCCCTTTACATAAAGTTAGTGAAGTTCATCTACTTTGAGAGAAAGAAGCATTAGAAAATCTTCCTGCTGAACAGTGCTGGCTTATTGGAGTTCAAGCGTCTGCCACTTGAAGGTGTGAAGAGAAAATTAACTTTCTGCTTAACAGCTTTTCTTCCAAGAGTTTGCTGTGAACAGTTCAAATAGAGTTCTTCTGACACCATTTCTTTTTTTTTTTTTTTGACACTGTAGATGAGTCTGGAGCCCCTCTCACAAGAAAGGTGTGGACGTGCTGCAAGGTGTCCAGAGAAGGGCCACGAGGATGAGCAGAGAGCTGGAGCTCCTCACCTATGAGGACAGACTGAGGGAGTTGGGGCTGTTCAGTCTGGAGAAGAGAAGGCTTCCAGGAAACCTTATTGTGACCTTCCAGTATATGAAGGGGGCTACAAGCAAGCTGGGGAGGGACTTTTTAGGGTGCCAGGGAGTGATAGAACTGGGGGGAATGGAGCAAAACTAGAAGTGAGTAGATTCAGATTGGATGTTAGGAAGAAGTTCTTCCCCAGGAGGGTGGTGAGACACTGGAACAGGTTGCCCAGGGAGGTGGTGCAAGCCTCATCCCTGGAGGCTTTGAAGGCTTAGCCTGGAGAAGAGGAGACTCAGGGGTGACCTTATTGCTCTCTACAACTACCTGAAGGGAGGTTGTGGACAGGTGGAGTTTGGTGTCTTCTCCCAGGCAGCCAGTACCAGAACAAGAGGACACAGTCTCAAGCTGCACCAGGGGAGGTTTAGGCTGGAGGTTAGGAGGAAGTTCTAGACAGAGAGAGTGATTGCCCATTGGAATGGGCTGCCCAGGGAGGTGGTGGAGTCACCATCACTGGAGGTGTCAGAAGGAGACTTGATGGGGTGCTTGGTGCCATGGTCTAGTTGCTTGGGTGGGTTGGATTGGTTGATGGGTTGGGCTTAATGATCTTGAAGGTCTCTTCCAACCTGGTTTATTGTATTCTATTGTATTATTATTGTATTGTGCAACGTCCTGTAAAGTGTCCCTGCCCATGGCAGGGCGTTTGGAACTAGATGATCCTTGAGGTCCCTTCCAACCCTAACAATTCTTTGATTCTCTGATAGCATGCCAGTCCTCTGAGTATGAAGTATCAATGTCCACTGATACCTTCTTTCTTGCACTGTAGGATAATTTTTATTGAAAACATGGAAAATGTCCTTCCAGCTGAAAGTTTTCTTTGCTCCATCTCAGTTTTGTATCTGTGAATGACTAAGTCATTTTACCAATGAGTTCACCTGCTCCTTTGTCTGGATCTTTTTTGCAAGCTAAAAGTTTTGCTATATACTCTGTGTGATTTGGTGTGACATGCTTTTTCCCAGGAAAGAAGCTGAAAATTTTGAGTGATGATCTGGGCTGCTCATCCACTGGGATTGCACAGAGGCCTCCACTGTTGCCTCCCCTGAAAACGGCTCAGTATCCACAGTCTTAGTTTTAATATCTGGCTTCTAAATTGAATAGCCTGACTTCGATGACTAACATGAGGAAGGACCCTCATGGAAGTTTTTGGGTTAGATCTCACTCTAAATTCAATCACTTGTATTCTGACAGAAGAAAACTTCATATTTAAATTAGCACAAAAGGTAGTAAATTAATGACATTTGGTAGAAGAAGATAAGTTTCCACCAGCAATGCCCATTTCAATTCCTGGAGAGACTAGAACAGCAGAAGAAAAAATACATGGCACTGTGACAGGTTTTGCCTGAAAATAAGGAGATACTGGAGAAGGAAAGAAAGGAGTTAAATTCCAAGAGGTTTTTCTGTGATAGAATAGAATGCTACAACACAGCTCTCTAGAGTAATTATGGGTAATGAGTTTCCTCCTACTTGAAAAGACCACCTCCAGTTCATCTTGCTCTACTTCATGGCCAGAGGAGTGAGAGGATATGGGGTAGGAGCCATCTGAGAGAAAAAAAAATCATCTGATTTGGTTTGTTTGTTGTTTGTTTGTTTTTTTCCTTTGTTAAAGCTTGTCCTGGTAGGACAGGAACATTGTAGTATAATGCTGGCTAGATGGAGACACTATACAAAGGTAGAAAAAGAAAGGTGGTGGATCCACAGGACTCTGAGTGTATCTGACCAACTTCTAACATTTACAGGCTGAAAAGAAAGGCAAATATATCCAGCACTAGGAAAAGAATTAGGACCCGGGAAATATTTCAGCCTTATTAGCAGCAACAGATCAATCAGTTTTCCTATTTACACTCTGGGCACACTACTGAAGTTTGGTGAGCTTGCAGGGGCATATCCACAGGGAAAATCTGGACAGGTGTATATACACTACCAAATAATTCTCTTTATTTGAAGCATCCCGTGGCCTTTTCATCTGCTGAGCCATAAACTGAAGTCATAACATTTCATTTAGGTTCAATTTATGCAAATTATGGCACATCCTAGATGATTATTCTAATCTGATACAAAATGATTGACTTACATCAGAATTGAATCTCAGCTGGCAAATGTTTCATGATATGATTTGCTTTCTTCTATAAGGAAGAGGAACCCCAAATGTATGATTTATTACAGCTTTTTGAATTGGATCCATCTGTAAAGAGAGAAGAAAAAGAAGAATAAAAGCTTTTGCTGTTGCACTGTGTGCTGCTATGCAGTCTCAAAACGGGTTCTGCATTGTGACATACCACACCACTATCACAGAATACTATTATTTTTCCTTGAAAATCACAGAATCACAGAATGTTAGGAGTTGGAAGGGACCTCAAACATCATCCAGTCCAGCCCCCCTGCCAGAGCATGACCCCTACAGCAGCCACAGAGGAACACATCCAGGTGGGTCTTGAATATCTCCAGGGAGGAAGACTCCACAACCCCCCTGGGCAGCCTGTGCCAGTGTTCTCTCACCTTCACAGGGAAGAAATTCTTCCTCCTGTTCACATGGAACTTCCTATGCCTCAACTTCCACCACTGCCCCTTGTGCTGTCATTGGGCATCACCCAGCAGAGCCTGGCTCCATCCTCCGGGCTCTCACCCTGCACAGCTTTATCAACATGAATGAGGGCACCCCTCAGGCTCCTCCTCTCCAAGCTATTATATTTCTTATTTACAAAGAGTTAATACAAAAGAAATGTCATTAGCTATCTTGAAATACATATCCTTATTTCAAGTGTATATGCACCAATCTCTCTTTACTGAAGAAAGCTAAGAGCTTTAAATCCTGAAAAGTTTATCAAACCATCAACTTTATTTTTTACAGCCTATGAAAGATTTAAAATACAAGAGTATTTTAAACAAAATCATGAAGAAAAGGATCAATGGGTATCTGAAGGGTATTATATCCAAGTAATTCTGTAGTAACACATCATTTCCATAAAACAACTTCTACACAGTCTATGAAGAAAAACCCAAATCCTCCAAAGAAATTTTTCAGAGCCTGTGGAAGGTTTAGGCCATGCCTTTAAATTTTTTTCACAGATCTTGAGCAGAAAAGTAGTAAAATGTAAATAAATCACTATTGGGTGTGAAAAGGAAAGTAAAGATAATTCTAAAACATTCCATTGGAGAGATAAGAAACTTAAACTGGTTGTACCAAAACAATTCTCTCCTCTCCTCTCCTCTCCTCTCCTCTCCTCTCCTCTCCTCTCCTCTCCTCTCCTCTCCTCTCCTCTCCTCTCCTCTCCTCTCCTCTCCTC
>JAAWVA010000251.1:0-24865 GCA_015227895.2 Colaptes auratus
TGTAGCTTTAGATTGGACAATAGGAAACATTTTTCATCAGGAGTGGTCAGGCACTGGAATGTGCTGGGCAGGGAGGTGGTTGAGTCCCCAAGCCTGGATGTGTTTCAGGATGGTCTGGCTGTGGTGACTGGGGCTATGGTTAAGGGGTGACCCTTGCAGAGTGGAGTGTTCTGGGTTGGGCTTGGTGATCCTGAGGGGTCTTTTCCAACCTGAATGTTTCTGTGATTCTGTGAATCTCTCTGCTGTAAGCAGGGTCATCTTCAGCCAGATCAGGTTGCTCAGAACCCACCCAACTGGAACTTGAATGTTTCCGGCCACAGGGCAGTAGAGAAAGAGAGTTATGTGAACTTCCACACAGGGAAGAATTTTGGTTTGCCTTTTGGTCTAGGTATCTACTTCTTCATCTGCTGCTATGGACATGGTGCTCTCTGCAGGTGAACCAAAATGACACTGTGAGCTAATTTGGGCTTTGGGTATGGCAAGTTTCATGTGCATAGTCTGGCATCTTCTGTGGAGGAACTTGGTTTCATAGTTTCATAGTTTCAGTTAGGGTTTGAAGGGACCACAAGGATCATCCAGTTAAACCCCCTGCCATGGGCAGGGACACTCTACACTAGATCAGGCTGGCCAAGCCTTATCCAGCCTGGGCTTAACACCTCCAGGGACAGGGCCCCAACCACCTCCCTGGAAACCCATCCAGGGCCTCACCACCCCCACGGTGAAGAACTTCCTCCTCACATCCGCCTGAATCTCCCCACCTCCAGCTTCATTCCATTCCTCCTAGTCCTATCATTCCTGATAGCCTGAAAGTCCCTCCCCAGCCTTCTTGGTTGGTGTCTGTTGCTCATGTAAGCAAGAGGAAGCCAAACAGGATTTTCCCAGAGCCAAAAGAGTCTAATCTGGGGTGTAAATCAGGAGTTCTTTCAGCTTACCACTGCCAGGGTGAGCTCCATGGTCATCCTGTGAGCCTCTGGTCCTGCTTTCTGTCTATCACACAGAATCACAGAATTGTCAGGATTGGAAGGGACTCCAAGGACCCAGTTCCAACCCCCTGCCATGGGCAGGGGACATCCTCCACTAGAACAGGTTGTCACAGCCACATCCAGTCTGGCCTTAAAACCCTCCAGTTTTGGATTTTCCACCACCCTCCTGGGCAACCTGTACCAGTGTCTCACCACCCTGATGGCCAGCCTGGCATTAAAAACATTCTCTGCCCTTAAAACCTCTCTCTCCCCCTACTTATCCTTTCAAATTGAAGATAATGTATTTGTCTTTTAGGGGGAAGGTGGAAGACCTCATATTGCCATCAAGAATGGCAATCATGCATCTGTTACTGTCAGGTTTTCATCTTCCAGCAGTGGTGGTGATGTGCTCTCACCCTCCAACCAGCAAAGAGATCCTTGGGGATGGTTTGGGGTATTTTTTGCCAAGTGTCATGACAAAGTAGCACATTTAGTGCTTGGTTTGCAGACATCTGCTGCCAAGAGTAAGATGCAGCAAGGAAAAGAAATTCTCCAAGGAATCAGCTTAATGACTCTGGATCCTTGTAGTCCTTTGCCCTTGATCCATCTGACAACTGTTATCAGACTGCTTGAGGTAGTACCATTTGCTCTGAGCCACAGCATTTCCCACCAGAACTTCTGTAAATGCTCCTGCAACACAGTCATTCTCTTGAAATAGGGATGAACATTCGGTGCTTATCCTACTCCCCATTCTTCCTAATGAAAGCCACCCTCATTAAACCATAAACCCAAAGAGTAAAGTGCTGGAGGCACATCAGAGCCTGGGATTAGACTGAGCTGGGCAAACTGCAGAAGCAGTCTGGAGCCAGGACAGAAAATAGGATCAACAAAGGCTAATACAGAGGCTTTTTTTTCCCCCCTCTGGCCCAAGTGTTCTGTTGAGATTCAGGCTGGTGGAGCCACTGCTTTGCTTGAGGTGTCTGGGGTCTTGAAGGACTACAATGTTTTCAAGCCCAAATGTCCTATTGCCAACCAAGGCCAGAAGCAGACAGCTAGGGAAAGACCTTCCAGAACCCCAGGATAGGCAGGGGAAGGTCCTCCTCCTGATAAGAGGTTTCTTTGAGACTTCATTGGAATGTGCTGCCCAGGGAGGTGGTGGAGTCACAATCCCGGAGGGGTTCGAAGGGGGATTGGACATGGCACTTGGTGCCATGGTTTAGCAGTCATGAGGTGTGGGGTGCCAGGTTGGACTTGGTGATCTTTGAGGTCTTTTCCAACCTTATTGATTCTGTGATTCTATGACTCTATGACTCGTGACTAACTCTTCACCAAGACCTGCACTGACGGGAAAGTTGGGCAAGGAGAAACCTAAGGAATTGAAAGGACCAAGTGTAGAGTCCTTCATCCCTGCCTCTGGGGAGGAATAGCCCAAGGACCAGTACAGGATGGGGACTGACCAATGGGAGGACAGCTCAGCAGAGAATGACCTGTGAATACTGGGGGACAAGTTCATTGTGAGCCAGAAATGTGTCCTGATGGCAAAGAAAGCCAATGGTCTGGGGGTTCACAAGATCACAGGATGTTAGGGGTTGGAAGGAACCTCAGGAGATCATCAGTCCAACCCTTACCAGAGCAGGACCATAGAATCTGGTGCAGGTCACACAGGAATGCATCCAGATGGGGCTTAAAAGTCTCCAGGGAAGGAGACTCCACAACCTCTCTGGGCAGCCTGTTCCAGGGCTCTGTGACCCTCCCAGTGAAGAAGTAAGAAGATCCTCCTCATGTTGAGGTGAAACCTCCTGTGCTGGAGTTTGCATCTATTATGAAGAGTGTGGCTATCAGGCTAAGGGAGGTTCTCCTCCTCCTATCCTATGCTCTGGTGAGGAGAATACTGCATCTAGTTCTGGGCACCTCAGTTCTAGAAGGACAAGGAACTACTGGAAAAAGTTCATCAGAGAGCCACTAAGATGATGAGGGAAGGAACATCTCTCTGATGAGGAACGCCTGAGAGCCCTGAGGCTTGGAGAAGGGAAGACTGAGAGGGGATCTCATTAATGTGTATAAATATCTGAAGGGTGAGGGTCAGGAGGATGGAGGCAGACTTCTATCAGTGGTGTCCACTGACAGGACAAGGGGCAATGGACACAAATGAACACAGGAATTCTTCTCTTTGAAGCTTACAGAGCACTGGAGCAGGCTGCCCAGAGAGGTGGTGGAGTCTTCTACTCTGGAGACATTCAAAACCTGCCTGGATGTGTTCTTGGGTGATTTACTCTGGATGACCCTGCTCAGCAGGGGCTGTTGGACTAGATAATCCCCAGAGGTCTCTTCCAACCCCCACTGCTCTGTGATTCTCTGATTCCATTCAGTGAGGCCACTCCATTTAACAGCCTTCATTTGCTCTAGTCTTAGTTACCTTACACAGCCCTCTGTGATTAAACCTGCTCTTATGAAACCTGTTTTTCGGCTCAATTCCCGCTGCCCCAGGATGTTGGTGCTTTAATTAAAGTGAACCATGAGCCAACAACATCATGTGCCTGCAAAAAGACCATCATGAGACCATCAGGCAGGGCTGTGTTAGCAGGAATAACATCCTGAGGGAGGCAGCCAGGATGCTGTGCTTGATGCTGATGAAAGCTCAGCAGGGGTGCTGTGCCCAGCAGCAAGGTGCTCTGCTTCAGGCAAGGCTTGAATCTCATCCAGTTGGTCTGTGCAAGAAGATGGGCTGGGGTAATTTAAATTTAAGCCACTGAATAGGAGCCAGCAGTGTGCCCAGGTGGCCAAGAAAGCCAAAAGGCCTCCTGGCTGGGATCAGCAATGCTGTGGCCAGCAGGAGCAGGGAGGGGATTGTCCCCTGGCACTCAGCTCTGGTCAGGCCACACCTCCAGTGCTGTGTCCAGCTTGGGGCATCTCAATACAGGAGAGATGTGGAGGTGCTGGAGCCAGTGCAGAGGAGGGCAAGGAAGCTGTGAAGGGCCTGGAGAATAAATGTGATGGAGAGCAACTGAAGGAGCTGGGGATGATTAGTTTGGAGAAGAGGAGGCTGAGGGGAGACCTCATTGCTGTCTACAACTACCTGAAAGGAGGTTGTGGAGAGGCTGCTGCTGGTCTCTTCTCCCAGGTAATTAGTGCTAGAACCAGAGGGAATGGCCTCCAGCTGGGACTGGGTAGGTTTAGACTGGACAGTAGGAAAGATTTCTTCATGGCAAGAGTGGTGAGGCACTGGAATGTGCTGAGCAGGGAGGTGGTGATATGTGATTCTGTGATGTGTTTGTTTCTTTAGGTGAGCCTCATCAGTGGAGACTGAAAGTGGTGGATTTATTTAGACCAGGAAAATAAAAAAGCTGCCTCTCCTTGGCCTCTAAATGTACTAAGTGCTTGGTAAAGAGAAAAGCAAGAGTGCATCACTAATAGCTGGTGATAGGTTTGTACTATTCAGATACTAGAGCAGAAGTCTTGTGAGGAGGGGCTGAGGGAGGTGGAGTTGCTTAGCCTCAAGCAAAGGAGGCTGAGGGAAGACCTTCTCACTCTCGACAACTCTCTGAGTGGAGGTTGTAGCCAGGTGGGGTTGGTCTTTTCTCCAACAAGTTATAGGACAAGAGGAATCGGCCTCAAGCTGTGCCAGGCGGGGTTTAGGTTGGCCATTCTTCCCTGAAGGGGTTGTCAAGGGTGGACCAGGCTGCCCAGGGGAGTGGTGGAGTCCCCATCCTGAAGGTATCTGAAAGCCATGTAGATGTGCTGCTGAGGGACATGGTTTCATAGAATCACACAATGGTTTGTGTTGAAAGAGACCTTAAAGATCATCTAGTTCTAATCCTCCCATTATGGGCAGGGACACCTTCCACTGGCCCAGGCTGTCAGGCCCTGGCCAGCCTGGCCTTGAACATTTCCAGGGAGGAGGCATCCACAGCCTCCTGCTCCAGTGTCTCCCCACCCTCACTGGGAAGAATTCCTTCCTGATCTCCACTTTGAGGAGAGGCTGAGGGAGCTGGGGTTGTTTAGCCTGGAGAAGAGGAGGCTCAGGGGAGACCTTATTGCCCTCTACAACTACCTGAAGGGAGGTTGTAGCCAGGTGGGGGTTGATCTCTTCTCCCAGGCAACCAGCACCAGAACAAGAGGACACAGTCTCAAGGTGTGCCAGGGGAAGTTTAGGCTCGAGGTGAGGAAAAGTTCTTCAGAGAAAGAGAGATTGGCCCTTGGGATGTGCTGCCCAGGGAGGTGGTGGAGTCACCATCCCTGGAGGTGTTCAAGAGGGGATTGGATGTGGCACTTGGTGCCATGGTTTGTTAGTCATGAGCTGTTGGGTGGCAGGTTGGACTTGATGATCTCTGAGGTCTTTTCTAACCTGGTTGATTCTATGATTCTAAATTTCCCCTCTTCCAGGTTCAATGCATTCCCCTACATCCTATCACTACAAGCCCTTGTCAAAAGTCCCTCCCCAGCTTTATTGTAGCCCCCTTCAGATGATGGAAATCTGCCCTAAGGTCTCCCTGAAGCCTTTCTTCTCCAGGCTGACCAGCCCCGACTTTCTTAATCTACCCCACAAGGGAGGTTTTCCAGCTCTATAATCATCTGCCTCTGGACCCACTCCAACAGCTCCAGGTCCTTCTGTGCTGGGGACCCCAGAACAGGCTGCAGTTTAGTGGTGACCTGGCAGTGCTGGGTGAATGGTTGGACTGGCTGCAGTTTAGTGGTGACCTGGCAGTGCTGGGTGAATGGTTGGACTGGCTGCAGTTTAGTGGTGACCTGGCAGTGCTGGGTGAATGGTTGGACTGGCTGCAGTTAGTGGTGACCTGGCAGTGCTGGGTGAATGGTTGGACTGGCTGCAGTTTAGTGGTGACCTGGCAGTGCTGGGTGAATGGTTGGACTGGCTGCAGTTTAGTGGTGACCTGGCAGTGCTGGGTGAAAGGTTGGACTGGCTGCAGTTTAGTGGTGACCTGGCAGTGCTGGGTGAAAGGTTGGACTGGCTGCAGTTTAGTGGTGTCCTGCCAGTGCTGGGTGAATGGTTGGACTGGCTGCAGTTTAGTAGTGACCTGGCAGTGCTGGGTGAATGGTTGGACTGGCTGCAGGTTAGTGGTGACCTGGCAGTGCTGGGTGAATGGTTGGACTGGTTGCAGTTTAGTGGTGACCTGGCAGTGCTGGGTGAATGGTTGGACTGGTTGCAGTTTAGTAGTGACCTGGCAATGCTGAGTTAACGATCTTAAAGGTCTTTTCTGGCCTAACTGATTTTATGAATCCTTGCTTTGGTGCAGCCAGAAGCCCTGGGCATTGCTGGCTGTGTTGTTTGGGGAAGATCCAGTAGATTAGAACCACGTTGTCAGGAGCTGTCAGAGTTAAGTCAGCTGGTAGGGGTTAGACTGGAGAACCTCTGTCACCCTGCTGTGTTTTCTCATGAACCAGAGGCTCCCTAAGGGATTTTTGTTTACCTCTATGCTGAATGAAAGGAGGAGGATGAAATTGCAGGAGGTAAGAGCTTGTTCAGGACATGATTATCGCCGCACAAATTCTCCTGGGGTCGCTAATAGCCAGAAACAGGCCTGGCTGCAGCTGTGCACCAGCTCTGGAATGGCACAGGAATTCCCATCACAGCTCCCTTGGGAGTTATCAGCATTTATCCTAATGAATGCAGCTGCTGGGGTGCAGTGATGTACACTGAGAGAGAAATTTGTCCTCTGGAATGGCAGAGCACGGGGAGGAGGGGCAGGCAAGCATGGGCTGCCCCTTAGCTTGGATACCTTTAACCCTTTCCTTGCTACTCGGTCAAGCAAAACTGCCTGAGGAAAGCTGGGGAGGGACTTTTGACAAGGGTTTGGAGTGATAGGACAAGGGGAAATGGGTTGAAATTGGAAGAGGGGAGATTGAGACTGGAGATTAGGAAGATTGGCCTGGAGAAGAGGAGGCACAGGGGAGACCTCATTGCTCTCTACAGCTGCCTGAAGGGTGGTTGTAGCCAGGAAGGGGTTGGGCTCTTCTCTCTAGCAACCAGCACCAGAACAAGAGGACACAGTCTCAAGCTGCGCCATGGGAAGTTTAGGCTCAAGGTGAGGAGAAAGTTCTTCACTGAGAGAGTCATTCATATGGGCTATGATCGTGCATGAAAAATAGCTACTTAAAACATACCTCAATTTAAGAAGGATATTAAGACACTTGAACGTGTCCAGAGAAGGGCAACGAGGCTGGGGAGCTGGGGTTGTGTAGCCTGGAGAAGAGGAGGCTCAGGGGAGACCTCATTGCTCTCTACAACTCCCTGAAGGGAGGCTGTAGCCAGGTGGGGGTTGGTCTCTTCTCCCAGGCAACCAGCACCAGAACAAGAGGACACAGTCTCAAGCTGCACCAGGGGAGGTTTAGGCTGAGGAGAAAGTTCCTCAGAGAAAGAGAGATTGGCCATTGGAATGTGCTGCCCAGGGAGGTGGTGAAGTCGCCATCCCTGGAGGTGTTCAAAAAGGGATTTGATGTGGCACTTGAAACTGTGGTTTAGTTAGGCATGAGGTGTGGGTGCTAGGTTGGACTTGATCTCTGAGGTGTTTTCCAACCTTATTGATTCTATGATTCTATGATTCTACGATTGGAATGTGCTGCCCAGGGAGGTGGTGGAGTCACCATCCCTGGAGGTGTTCAAGAGGGGATTGCACGTGGCACTTGGTGCCATGGTCTAGTCATGGGGTCTGTGGTGACAGGTTGGACTTGATGATCTTTGAGGTCTCTTCCAACCTTGGTGATACTGTGATACTGCGAAATTCTTCACAGTGAGGGTGGGCCGACACTGGAACAGGTTGCCCAGGGAGGCTGTGTCTGCCTCCTCCTTGGAGGTGTTCAAGGCCAGGTTGGATGAGGCCTTGAGCAACCTGGGCTGGTGGGAGGTGTCCCTGCCCACAGCAGAGGGCTTGGAACTGGATGAATTTTTTAAGGTCCCTCCCAACCCAAACCATTCTGTGATTGCTCCTCAGCTTTGCAAGGCTCCAAGCTCTGAAGTCTGGAGGCAATTCTCACTCCTGCCTGACTTCCCTTTCTGCTTGCTCTTTTTTTTGGGGTTGGTTTTTTTTTTTCCTTTTGGAGGCTGGGAGCCCCTGAGGTGTTTCACAGAGTGTAATATTTTTAGAGGGGTTTTTTGGCTCTCTCTTTGTTGCATCTGTCCGTCTCCAGGTCAATTACGGCAGCCCCAGCAGGAATCACATCTTTCAATAATCTGCTTGCTGCAACTGGCTTTGACCTGCTAAATTGAATGGTAAATGGAGCGTGGCATGGCTCAGCAATCTCCATTCATGGCCTCCTCTAACAAGGTGTGCAGAGAGCTATTAGCCACTCTTTATAATAATCAAACAAGATGGAATGGAATGGGAGGAATGGAATGGAATGGAATGGAATGGAATGGAATAGAATAGAATAGAATAGAATAGAATAGAATAGAATAGAATAGAATAGAATAGACCAGACCAGGTTGGAACAGACCTCCAAGATCATCACGTCCAACCTATCAACCAATCCAACCCACCTAATCAACTAAACCATGGCACCAAGCACCCCATCAAGTCTCCTCCTGAACACCTCCAGTGATGGTGACTCCACCACCTCCCTGGGCAGCACATTCCAATGGGCAATCACTCTCTCTGTGTAGAACTTCTTCCTAACCTCCAGCCTAAACTTCCCCTGGTGCAGCCTGAGACTGTGTCCTTTTGTTCTGGTGCTGGCTGCCATGGAGAAGAGACCAACCTCTGCCTGTCTATAACCTCCTTAAGGTAGTTGTAGAGACCAAGAAGGTCTCCCCTGAGCCTCCTCTTCTCCAGGCTAAGCAACCCAGCCCCTCAGCCTCCTCTCCAGGGCTGTGCTCCAGACCTCTCCCCAGCCTCGTTGCCCTTCTCTGGACACCTTCCAGCAAGTCAACATCCTTCCTAAACTGAGGGGCCCAGAACTGGACACAATACAATACAATACAATACAATACAATACAACAGGTTGGAAGAGACCTCAAGATCATCACGTCCAACCCATCAACCAATCCAACCCACCTAAAATACATACAGTACCATACAGACAATACAGTACAAAAGAGTACATACAGTACAATACAGTACAATACAACACCCAAACAACTAAAAAAAACCTAAACCTGGCACCAAGCACCCCATCAAGCCTTCTTGAATACCTCCAATGAGGTGACTCCACCACTTCCACAGGCAGCTGATTCCAGTGGGCAATCACTCTCTCAGTATGAACTTCTCCTAACTTCAAGTCTAAACCTGCCCTGGCGCAGCCTGAGACTGTGTCCTCTTGTTCTGGTGCTGGCTGCCTGGAGAAGAGACCAACCTCCGCCTGGCTACAACCTCCTTCAGGTAGTTGTAGAGAGCAATAAGGTCACCCCTCAGTCTCCTCTTCTCCAGGCTAAGCAACCCCAGCTCCCTCAGCCTCTCCTCATAGGGCTGTCTTCCAAACCCCTCACCAACTTTGTTGCCTTCTCTGGACACGCTCCAGTAAGACAAATCCTTCCTAAACTGAGGGGCCCAGAACTGGACACAGGACTCAAGGTGTGGCCTAACCAGTGCAGTGTACAGTGTCATCCAGTCCAACTCCCCTGCAGTCAGCAGGGACATCTTCAACTAGATCAGGTTGCTCAGAGCCTCAGACAACCTGAACTGCACTGCAGATTGAACCACAGATTGTTAGGGGTTGGAATAGACCTCTGGAGATCATCAAGTCCAACCTCTCTGCCAAAGCAGGATCACCTAGGGCAGGTGATACAGGAATGCATCCAGATGGGTTTTGAAAGTCTCCGGAGAAGATTCCTCAACCTCTCTGGGCAGCCTGTTCCTGGGCTCCATCACCCTCACAGTAAAGCAGTTTCTGCTTGTGTTGAGGTGGAATCTCCTATGTTCCAGCTTCTCTCCATTGTTCCTTGTCCTATCACTGGGCACCACCACCAAGAGACTGGCACTTCATCTTGACCCCCACCCTCAGATATTGATAGACATTGGTCAGATCCCTCTCAACCTTCTTTTCTCCACACTAAACAGCCCCAGGGCTCAGTCTCTCTTCATAGGGGAGATGCTCAAGTCCCCTAATCATCCATGTGGCTCTCCGTTGGACTCTGGAATGGTTCCAAGGATTTAGGTTGGACTGGATGATCTTTTGAGATCTTCCAGCCCCTAACTTTCTGTGACTGGGGCATCTACCATTTCTCTAGGTGACCTGGGACAGTGTTTGACCACTCTTAGTGTAAAAAATGTCTCCCTTCTCTCTGATCTCAGCCTCCCTCTTTTATTTTCCCACCATCCTCCCTTGTCCTGTCACAACAGGCCCTGCTAAAAGGTCCATCCCCAACTAGGAGGCTCCCTTATAGTACTGAAGACCACAAGAAGGTCTCCTCAGAGCAGTTCCTCTGTCTGGAGAGGGTGTAGGAAGAAGAAAGTCCCATACGAAACGAAATTTGAAGGATGAAAGATGGGCAGAAGAGAGAAAACTGAGGGTGAAGAGTAAAAAAGCAACATCTGGGGTTTGAGTGGACTCTCATGGTCTTAGATTCATAGAATCATAGAACAGAGGAAAAGACCTCTAAGATTGAGACTACCTGTCAGGCATGGCCAGTAAGCCACATCCCAAAGTGAAGTCTTGGTTGTTAGATGGAGAAATAATGAAACCTTTGGCCAGGTTACAAAGTGCTGTGAGTGCTGCCATGCTGTTGGGGTCCTGTAGACTGCTGCCAGCTCTCCCTTTGCCTCATGAGTCTGGAAGCCAACAGAGAGATGAAAACTGATCCCTCTGCAGCTTCTTCAAGGTGAGGGAATTGAAGCCCAGGCACCTTCATTCTGTTCCTGATGTACACAAGGTCTGGTAGGTCAACATCTGCTCCTCAAGTGTATTGATTTCCTCTCTTAAATGCCTCAAGTCCTTGGAGTGGAAGGTACCTCCTCATTGCTATATCCTACTGCAACATGACACTGACCTATTGGATGTACTTTTGGCACTGAAGGCTGTTTGCATCCTGGGCTGTAACATTTACACCATACAGAATTAACCAGGTTGGAAAAGACCTCTGAGATCATCCAGCCCAACCTATCACCCAACACCATCTCATCAACTAAACCATGGCACTCAGTGCCTCATCCAGGCTCTTTGTAAACACTTCCAGTGATAGTGTCTCCACCACCTCCTTGGTGACAGTGAAGCCACCAGCTTGAGGGATGTGAGGTTTCTGAAGCTGGGGACAGGAGGAGAGGTTTAGAGTTAGGGCAGTGCAGTGGGAAAGGGGAAGGGAGGATCTTACTGCCCTCAGTATCTTACTGCCCCAAAACAAGTATCATAGAATTGCAGAATGGTAGGGGTTGGAAGGGACCTCTGAAGGTCATCCAGTCCAACCCCCCTGTCAAAGCAGGATCCCCTAGGGCAGGTCACACAGGAACACATCCAGGTGGGTTCTGGGATTCTGTCTAAGGAATGGCTGTAGAGAAGCAGATGACTTTCGTCAAGAGGCAATGGGCACAAGCTGCGTCAAGGGAAACTGCAGTTAGGCAGTAGGAAAGTTAGCAGTGCCAAGGGGCAATGGGCACAAAGTGCAACACAGGAAGGAAAAACATTTTTGCTCTGAGGATACCTGCTGGAACACGTCCAGAGAAGGGCCATGAGGATGATCAGAGGGCTGGAGCCCCTCTTTTGTGAGAGAGCTGGGGTTGTTCAGTTTGGAAAAGAGAAGGCTCAGAGGAGACCCGATTGTGGCATTCCAGTATCTGAAGGGGGCTATGAGAATGTTGGGGAGGGGCTTTTGAGGGTGTCAGGGAGTAATAGGACTGGGGGGAATACATCCAAGCTAGAGGAGAGGAGATTTAATTTAGCCTTAGGAAGAGGTTCTTCCTCATGAGGGTGGTGAGACACTGGAACCGGTTGCCCAGGGAGGTGGTGGAAGCCTCATGCCTGGAGGTTTTGAAGGCCAGGCTGGATGTGGCTGTGAGCAACCTGCTCTGGTGTGAGGTGTCCCTGCCTATGGCAGGGGGGTTGGAACTGGATGATCCTTGAGGTCCCTTCCAAGCCTGACCACAGGCCCTGGCCTCAGTTGGGCTCTGCCCTGTGCCTCTGCTTCCAGGAGAGTCAGAGCTCCCAGGCAGAGGCACAGGCAGGAGGACAGGGAGTGCAGCCGCAACGGTAGCACACTCTTTTTCTTGTTTATGCTCAGTTCCTGCTTCTAATGGGTGCAGCTGGGACATGAAGTCATATTTCATCTTCAGAGATGATTTAATAACTTGCTTGAAGAAGATTTTTGTTGTTGTTGTTGTTTTTGTTGTTTGTCTGCTCATTGAGGCCCAGTTGGGTAATCAGGAAAGGAAGAACCTTGCCGGCAATTTGTCTTTTGTGTTCTCTGGATAAATGTCAACTTGTCTCCTTTGCCTCCTTAAGCTAATGCTGATGAATGCCTGCAGGAAATTGAGGCTGGGAAATGTCAGAGAGGAGTGGAGTGAAGACTTGTTAGTCAGCTCTTCATTGTATCTGGAAGTGAATTTAAACCACCTCAGAGGCTCACAGGATGTCAGGGGCTGTGGGTTGGAAGGGGCCTCTGGAGAGCATCGAGTCCAACCCCCCTGCCAGAGCAAGACCATAGAATCTAGAGCAGGTCACACTGGATTTCTTCAGTACATCCCTAATCCTCCTTGATGTCAGCACAGAGGTGTCAGGACACAATCTCCATTCACCATCTCCTCCTCCCAGCAGCTCTGATTTTATTGCTTCCTACCTTGAAGGTCTCTTCCAACCTGGTCTATTCTATTCTATTCTATTCTATTCTATTCTATTCTATTCTACCCTCCCCCCAGCATCTCCAGCTTGGCTTCAAATCTCCTTGTAGGATTATAGAGGAAATTGGAAGGAATCACAGCATCCCAGGATGTTAGGGGTTGGAAGGGACCTCTGGAGATCATGGAGTCCAAGCCCCCTGCCAGAGCAGGACCGTAGAATCTAGCACAGGTCAAACAGGAACACATCCAGATGGACCTTGAAAGTCTTCAAAGAAGAGACTCCACAATCTCTCTGGGCAGCCCTCCAGATTTTGGGGGTTTCCTCTTTGATTTCTCTGTATTGCTCAGTTTGCAGCTAGAGTTGTTGCAGTATCCCAGCTTGGCTGGGTGGAATTGGAGAAAGGTGCCCATGTTTAATTGACCTGGCTCTGGGCAACCTGCTCTAGTGGTGGATGTCCCTGCCCAGGGAGGTTGGAACTAAAGGATCTTTAAGGATCCTTCCCCCCTGGAAGGGACCTCAAGGATCATCCAGTTCCAACCCCCCTGCCAGGGGCAGGGACACCTCACACCAGATCAGGTTGCTCAGAGCCACATCCAGCCTGGCCTTCAAAACCTCCAGGGATGAGGCATTCACCACCTACCTGGGCAATCTGTTCCAGTCTCTCACCATCCTCCTGGGGAAGAACTTCTTCCTAACATGCAATCTCCCCACACTTCTAGTTTTGTTCCATCCCCCCCAGTCCTATCACTCCCTGACACCCTCAAAAGTCCCTCTCCAGCTTTCCTGTAGCCCCCTTCAGATACTGGAAGGCCACAAGAAGGTCTCCTGGGAGCCTTCTCTTCTCCAGACTGAACAGCCCCAACTCCCTCAGTCTGTCATGACCCATCTGCTGCTAGATTTTGGAGGACTCAGTCTTTTTCCAGTTTCCTCTGCCCAGACATTCCAGCCTCAAGCTGAGATACCCTTCAGCAAGAAATTGCTTTAAAATATTTTCTCTCCATTTCTTCCACAACTGGGATTTCTCTTGCCAAAACCAAATAATAAAAGAGGGGGAAGATGTTGTTACAAAGCTTCTTCCTGATCTATTTTGACTTTTTTTTGTTGTGGTTGTGTAAATTTACTTATTTAATTATTTTTCATGAATGAACAGGAGCTTTCCTGTGCTCAGCAGAGAGAGAATGGGTAGGGTCCACACAAAGACTGACAGCCATGAATCCTCTGAGGCACTTTGACTTGAACAAGCACCCTCTTCATCTTGGATGACTTGCAATCCCAGACACAACTTTGTCCCTTTAATTCTCCTTCATTTCACAGAATCCTACAATGCCAGGTTTGGAAGGGACCCCAAGGGTCATAGGATCATAGAATGGTCTTAGTTGGAAGGGTTGGGGTTGATCAGTTTGAAGAGGAGAGGGCTGTGAGGATACCTTATTGTGACCTTCCAGTATCTGAAGGGGGCCCTAAAAGAAAGCTGGGGAGGGACTTTTTAGGGTGTCAGGGAGTGATAGGACTAGGGGGCAATTGATCCAAGCTAGAGGAGGGGAGATTTAGATTAGCTTTAGGAAGAAGTTCTCCAGCATGAAGGTGGTGAGAGACTGGCACAGGTTGCCCAGGGAGGTGGTGGAAGCCTCATCCCTGGAGGTTTTGAAGGCCAGGCTGGATGTGGCTGTGAGCAACCTGCTGTAGTGTGAGGTGTCCCTGCCCATGGCAGGGGGCTAGACTGGATGATCCTTGAGGCCCCTTCCAACCCTGACAATTCTGTGATTCTTCAAAGGTCATCCAGTCCAACCCCTTCTGCACTCAGCAGGGACATCCTCAACTAGCTCAGGTTGCCCAGAGCCCTGTCCAGCCTCACCTTGTATATCTCCAGGGAGGGGACCTCAACCACCTCCCTGGGCAACCTGTTCCAGTGTTCCACCACCCTCATGGTAAAGAACTTGCTCCTAACATCCAATCTGAATCTGCTCTGCTCCAGTTTGAAGCCATTGCCTCTTGTCCTGTCCCTGCAGGCTTTTGCTAACAGTCTCTCTCCATCCTTCTTGTAGCCCCTTTCAGGGTACTGGCAGGTTGCTGTTAGTTGTCCCTGGAGCCTTCTCTTCTCCAGGCTGAACACCCCCAGCTCCCTCAGCCTGTCTTCATATCATCTGGTCCAACTTTTCTAGGTTGAAATGAGCTGGCCCAGCACCCTGTCAAGCTGAGTCTTACAACTGTCCAATGTGGGGTAATTCACTGCTTCCCTTGGGAGATGATTCCAATCTCTAACTGTTGTGGTGAAACGTGTTCTAGCTGGGGAGCACCGGATGGTGTGGGCCAGGCTGTCCAGCAGGCACGTCTGCCTCCTCACATGGCATTCTGTGGTTCTGGCTTAGCTGCTGGTATTTGCAGAGATGCTGGAGGGAGCAGACTGAAGGCTTAAATGGTTTAGCACCCATGGAACACAAAGTTATTGTGAAAATCCTCTCGGGTCACGAGGACTGGAGGTGGAACATGTTTCTATTAATGCTGGTGGGAAGAGACCCAATGGTTGGATGGTGGGGGAGAGATTCACACCATCCAGCTGGTAGGTGTGAAGATGGTTTCAGAGGTTCTTTATATAGCCAACAAAAGAGGGGCAGCTTCTTCCCCCAGAGCAAATTTAGATCACTTAATGGAAACCTCTCTTTGGAGCAAACCTCTGGTTGACTACATGGAGACCACTAGAACCTCCCTTAATGTGCAAAGGGCAATTCTTGCCCAGGGTAGCTATTTATAAGCTACTTTGTTTTTCCCCTCTCATGTTTGTCTATTTGGTTGTTTTGTTGTTGTGTTTTTTTTTTCCCCCAGTAGCTGATCTTATTTATTTCAAATGGGCTTCATGTCTCTGACCACACAAACCTCTGCCAGGGACATGGATCCTATCAGCAGGTGAAATGGAAAAATCATTGTGCCTCATTAGGTTGGATGGCACAGTTGGAAAAGGCCTTTAAATCCTGGAGCCCAGGCTGTGGCTTTGGAAAGCCAACTATTTAAAGAAGTAAGGCTTAAAAGAAAAAATGAGGTATTTAAAAGGAGGAACAGGATCTCTGAACAAGGTTTGGCAGAAGAATCCTCAGTTCTGCCCAAAGTAGCAATGAGACCTGGAAGGAGCTTGCTCTGCCAGTAAGATTTAACGAGCAGTGATTTCCGGGTGCAGCCTGGAATGAAAGGGCCAAAAGGAATGCAGGATTGAAAGGCAGCTCAGTTCCTCCCCTTGCCTGAAATAATCACAGAATGGTCTGGGTTGGAAGAGACCTCCAAAGCTCATCCAGTCCAATCCCCTCTGCAGTCAGCAGGGACATCCTCCACTAGCTCAGGTTGCCCAGAGCCCTGTCCAGCCTCACCTTGAATATCTCCAGGGATGGGGCCCCAACTACCTCCCTGTGTTCTACCACCCTCATGGTGCAGAACATGTTCCTAACATCCAGTCTAAATCTGCTCTGCTCTAGTTTGAAGCCATTGTTCCCTGTCCTTTGCAAACAGTCTCTCTGCAGCCTTCTTGTAGCCCCCTTCAAGTACTGGCAGGCTGCTATTAGGTCTCCCTGGAGCCTTCCCTTCTGCAGGCTGAACACCCCCAGCTCCCTCATTGTCCTATGAAAGAAGTTCTCCAACCCCCTGAGCATTTCCCTGGCCTTCCTCTGGACCTGCTCCAGCAGCTCCAGGTCCTTCCTGTGCTGAGGGCTCCAGACCTGCACCCAGCACTCCAGGTGAGGTCTCCCCAGAGCAGAGCAAAGTGGCAGAATCCCCTCTCTGCCTCTGCTGCCAACGCTGCTTTGGCTGCAGCCCAGGCTGCCCTTGGCCTTCTCTGCTGCAAGCTCACACTGCCTGCTCCTGTCCAGCTTCTCCCCCCAGCACCCCCAAGTCCTTTTCCTCAGGGCTGCTTTCCATCCCTCCTCCCCCAGTCTGTATTGATAGTGAGGATTGTTCCAGCTCAGGAGCAGAGCCCTGTACTTGCTCTTGTGGAACCTCCTGAGGTTCACCTGGGCTTCACCTCTCCAGCCTGTCCAGGTCCCTCTGGCTGCCATCCTGTCCCTCTGATGTATCCACAGCACCACTCAGCTTGGTGTCATCTGCACACTGCTGATGGTGCCTGGATTCTGCTGTCTATCTTTGATAAAAATATTAAACAACACAGGTTCCCAGCTCAGACCCCTGAGGGACACCACTTGGCACTGCTCTCCATTTGGACTTCAATGAATCTAGCAAGAAAAGGTTTTGGTTTCCTGTTTTGGTTCAAAGCCACAGAGTAAGAAAATGAGTTCATAGAGTCAGGGAATCTTTTTGGTTAGATCTTCAAGTCCAACCATCAACCCAAGAGCACCATGGCCACTAGACCATGTCCCTCTCCCCATCCCACCTTACACAAATCCTTTTTAAAGGCTGTGGGAAGGGGCAGAGGTCATCTCTCAGGAACTGGAGAGCTGCAGCCAATGGTTGCTCTGAGCTTCTGGAGCCCCTATTATAACCCCCTGTTACAGATCTGTTACAGATCTGGGTGGTGCTGGAAGGTGTCCAGAGAAGGGCCATGAGGATGAGCAGAGGGCTGGAGCTGCTCTGCTATGGAGACTGACTGAGGGAGTTGGAGTTGTTCAGTCTGGAGAAGAAAAGCCCCCAAAGAGACCTTATTGTGGCCTTACAGTATCTGAAGGGGGCTACAGGAAAAGCTGGGGAGAGACTTTTGAGGGTGTCAGGGAGTGATAGGACTGGGGGGGATGGAGCAAAACTAGAAGTGGGTAGATTGAGATTGGATGTTAGGAAGAAGTTCTTCCCCATGAGGGTGGTGAGAGCCTGGCACAGGTTGCCCAGGGAGGTGGTGGAAGCCTCATGCCTGGAGGTTTTGAAGGCCAGGCTGGATGTGGCTGTGAGCAACCTGATGTAGTGTGAGGTGTCCCTGCCCATGGCAGGGGGGCTGGAACTAGATGATCCTTGAGGTGCCTTCCAACCCTGACAATTCTATGATTTTATGAATCTATGAAATCTTGCTCACTGGGAGAGCCCTGGGGAGCTCGTGCTGCAGGGGACCGATGTGACCACCAGTTCAATCCTCACCACTGGGTACACACCAAAAAGGAGGGCTTTAAAAAGGAAAAAAAAAGTCTGTTTCATCTGAGCTGCCGTGGTGAGCTCTGGTGGCATAACCTGGGGGAAGCTTGCAGCAGCACTTTCAGGAGCAGTGTTTGACTTCCTGTACCGGAAAGCTTCTAGGGCTGCACAAGCTGGAAGGGCCCCAACTTCACCCACGTTGATTGACTGCTGAGTTGTTGTTGGCTATGAGCTAATCCATGTAGGAATGGAAGTCTAATCCCTCCAGCAGTGGCATTTCCTCCTACCATTCAGAGTTCAAAGCAGGCTTCTCTCTTTCCAGTTCATTTTGAGACTCTACATTGCTTCTGGGTGCCCAGAGATGACGCTGGAGTTGGTGGCTGTGCCCTTGAGGGGCTCCTGCAGTTTAATCCCAAGGCCAGGAGATGTAGGCATGTTGCAAGGATGCAAGGGTTTGGAACACAAGCCCTATGAGGAGAGGCTGAGGGAGCTGGGGTTGCTTAGACTGCAGAAGAGGAGACTTAGAGGTGACCTTATTGCTCTCTACAACTACCTGAAGGGAGGTTGTAGCCAGGCAGAGGTTGGTCTCTTCTCCCAGGCAGCCAGCACCAGAACAAGAGGACAGAGTCTCAGGCTGTGCCAGGGGAGGTTTAGGCTGGAGGTTAGGAAGAAGTTCTACACAGAGAGAGTGATTGCCCATTGGAATGGGCTGCCCATGGAGGTGGTGGAGTCACCATCACTGGAGGTGTTCAGGAGGAGACTTGCTGGGGTGCTTGGTGCCATGGTTTAGTTGAGTAGGTGGGTTGGATTGGTTAATAGGTTGAACATGATGATCTTGAAGGTCTCTTCCAACCTGGTTTATTCTATTCTATTCTATTCAAGACCTGCTGCTCACTTGGGATGAGCTGACAAGAGGTTTCCAGCAAGCACAAAAGGTGGAAGAGGGCACTACAGCACTGGTGTGACTAGAGGGACTCCAGCAATGTCAGTGAAGCAAAGTTGTTTATGCTCTACTTCATCCTTAGGCTGCCACAAATCAGCTGGCCCTAGTCTGGGCATTTCTTGGCTTTCATGAAGCAGAGCTGGAGCCAAACAGTGTTCTGGCCCTTCTAAAAATGCATCTACTCTGCCCTGGGGAGACCTCACCTGGAATATTATGCAGAGTTTTGGGCTCCCCAGTTCAAGAGGGACAGTGATCTACTCAAGAAAGTCCATCAAAAAGCTACCAACATGATTGAGCACTGCCTTGTGAGGAGAGGCTGAGAGCTCTGGGGCTGTTTAGTCTGGAGCAGAGAAGACTGAGAGGGGATTTAATCAATGTTTGTAAATATCTGAGGGCTGGGGGTCAAGAGGGAGGGGACAGGCTCTGCTTACTTGCACCCTGTGATGGGAAAAGGGGCAATGGATATCAACTCCAGCACAGGAGGTTCCACCTCAACATGAGGAGGAACTTCTTGACTGTGAGGGTCACAGAGCACTGGAACAGGCTGGTCAGAGTGGAGTCTCCTTCTCTGGAGACTTTGAAGCCCCATCTGGATGTGTTCCTGTGTGACCCGAGATAGATTCTATGGTCCTGCTCTGGGGGGTTGGACTTGATGATCTTAGGAGGTCCCTTCTAACCACTAGCATTCTGTGATGGCCTTGCAGGACTTAAAGGGGCTGAGAAGAAAGCTGGGGACAGACCTTTGAGCAGGGCCTGTTGGGACAGGACAAGGGGTGATGGTTTAGAACTCAAAGAGGAAGATTCAGGCTAGAAGAGATGTTGGTGAGGCCCTGTCCCAGGCTGCCCAGAGAGGTGGTAGATCCATGGAGCAATAAAAGGAAGCAGAACCACAAAGGGTTATTTCCAGAGCAATCCTGCATCCCAGGATCTGAGCTCTGGGTCTGGGCAGGCAGCAAGCAGCTGCTCCTGCAACTACAGACTGAGGCAGAGAAGGCCCTGAGACCCTCAGCCTCTCCCTCCCTCATCCTTCCCCACGATGCTCCCCCTGAAGGCAACAAGGGACAGAGATTCTCTGTAGATCTGCTTTATTTCTTCAACTATTTACCCTCCTTCCCTCTCCCTTCCCCCTGTAGTTGGCTGCTAGGGGAGTCTGTTCCTCTTCTGAGCCCGGTGCAGCAAACAGGGGCAGAAGCAGCTGTAGAAGCAGCACTTCAGGCAGAACCAGATCTGAGCCAGGCACTTCCAGAGCTTCTTCCCTGGGCTGCTCCTCAGCTTCTGGGCCTTCTGTTGCTGTGCCTGGGGGGTTGCAGCCCCGGGCTGCTGCTGCTTTCTGCTGGCCTGGCTTTGCTCTTTGCTAGGCTGCTCCGTTGGCTCATGGCTGGGCTGCTGCTCTGCTCTCTGTCAGGCACCTTCCATTGCTCAGAGGGCTGCTGGAGCCTTTTGGAGCTTGGGGAGGATGCAGCCGACATCTCCTGCACAGCTGTGGCTCCTGCTCCTCACCTTGCTGGCTTCCTGCTCCAAGGCTTCTTGGTCGCTGCCCCAGAGTGAATCGGCAGCTGTCTGGGGCTGCTGTGGGGTGTCAGCCATTACTGCAGGTGCTGGGGACACTCATCCCTCTGCCCTCAGCTAAGCTCTTGCAAAGTCCTTGGATGCTTTGATATTTTTTTCCAGCCTTCAGCTGAGCTTTGGCTGCAGCTTTCTGCTGCTGTTCTTCTGCTTGACCTTCTTTTCCAAGCAGTTCTGCAGGAACCATAGCATCTCCCAGCTCAGCATCTGCTCCTCTTCTTTGTCTAGCCACCTGGTGAGAAGCTAAAAGAGAGGAGGTATGGAGTGGCAGCTGGCAGCTCTTCAAGCTTATTTTCATAACAGAGTGTTTGGAATCTGATGAAGAAGTTCCTGAGTCTGTTGTGATGATCTATGATTCTATGACCCTGCATCTACCCATTCAGTTAGGGCATCACAGAATGCAGGCAGATTGAGTCAAGCCTGACTTCCCCTTGGTAAATCCATGCTGGCTACTTCCCCATGAGGGTGGTGAGACACTGGCACAGGTTGCCCAGGGAGGTGGTAGAAGCCTCATGCCTGTAGGTTTTGAAGGCCAGGCTGGATGTGGCTGTGAGCAACCTGCTCTGCTGTGAGGTGTCCCTGCCCATGGCAGGAGGGTTGGAACTGGATGATCCTTGAAGCCCCTTCCAACCCTGACAATTCTGTGATTCTATGAAGCCCCTCATTTTAGGCTCATTGCTTTTCCTCCAGGAGCTCACCTGGGCATGTAAACAGTCTCTTGGTTCCCATTCAGATGACAATCATAGAATAGAACCATGGAATGCACCACAGACCTCAGAGGTCATTTAGTCTAACCCCTCTGCATTAAGCAGGGACATCCCCTGATAGGTCAGGCTGTAAGCTCCACAAAGCCTGACCTTGATTGTCTTCAGGAACTGGGTCTCCACCACCTCCCTGGACAACCTGTTCCAGCACCCTGATAGTAAGGAACATCTTCCTCATGTCCAGAGAGCTTCCTGATGTCCAGTGTAAGGTGCAGATCTGTGCATGAGGTGGAGAGATTATAGTTAGGCCATGTAGTTTTGAAGGTACTCAGAAGTTACACTGTAGAAGTTCCTTCCTATCTCTGTCCCTTCCTATCTCTGTCTGGTCCTTTTGGTGCCTTTTATGTGGAATACAAATTCCAAGGGACTTAGGTCCCTGCTGTGACTGAGGTCTGATAGAAGTGTGGCTGAGGGAAGCTGGATTTGTTTAGTCTAGAGAAGAGGAGCTGAGGGGAGACCTCATTGATCTCTACAACTCCCTGAAAGGAGGTGGGGGGTTGGTCTCTGGTGATGGAAGGAGAGTAAGTGGCCTGAAATTGTGCCAGGGGAGGTTTAGGTTGGAGAATTTCTTTGCTGCAAGAGTGGTCAGGGATTGGAACAGGCTGCCCAGGGAGGGTGGTGGAGTCACTTCCCTGGAGGTGTTTGAGAAACCTGCAGAACATGGCCCTTGGGGACATGGTTTGATGGCCTGGTGGTGTTTGGGTTGATGGCTGTTGGATTGGATGATCTTAGAGCTCTTTTCCAACCAAAGCAATCTATGATTCTAGGTGGGCTAACTTTAGCTGAGCTGAAAACCAGTTTTAACCACAACCCCAGTCAAGAAGTGGGCATTTCTAGTAAAACACCAGGGTTGTGGGGTGGGGGCTTTTTTGGCACAACAACAGCAATCCTTAAATAATTCCCACCTCTTTTTATTGCTTCATTTGTCTTCTGGCACATTTTCTGAGATGGAGCCTACGAGGAAGGGCTGCATCAGAAGATTGTAGCCAGGGTGATGCACAAGCAAAACAGTCAATACTGTTAATGAATGACTCAGCCCTGAAGATGGAAAAGGAGGCAAAGAATAGTCATGGGTTTGGGGTTTTTTTTTCACTTATACATCACCAAAACTGTGTTTATATTGGTCACATGTTCTGCATAATGGAAAATCCATGAGACAGCTGACTGGAGAAAAGGATGTTTTCAAGAGATTAATGTGTGCTCAGGGTCTAGGAGGAAATGATAGTGGTAGGTGGCTCCTAGACTGCTTTAATTTCCATCTCTTCCTCCTTGTTCTGAAAGGAAAAAAAAAACCACCAAAGGATTGATTAAATAAAGGCACAAATCCAGGCTGGGTGCAGAGTGGGTTGAGAGCAGCCTTCAAGAAAGAGACTTGGGGTGTTGGGTGCTGAGAAGCTCCCCAGGAGCCAGCAGTGCCCTCATGCAGCCCAGCTCTGCTCTGCTCAGACCCCGTTCTGCTATCCCCAGCAGAAGGACACAGAGCTGCTGGAGAGAGTCCAGAGGAGGCCACAAAGATGAACCAAGGGCTGCAGCAGCTCTGCTCTGAGGACAGGCTGAGGGAGCTGGGGGGTTCAGCCTGGAGAAGAGAAGGCTCCAGGGGCACCTCAGAGCTGCCTTGCCTGCGCTGAAGGATCCTGCAGGAAGGCTGCAGAGGGACTTTGCTAAGGGTGTCTAGAGCCAGGCCAAGGGGGAATGGTTTGAAGCTGAAGCAGAGCAGGGTCAGACTGGAGCTGAGGAAGAAGTTCTTCATGTGAGGTGGTGAGAGTCTGGCACAGGCTGCCCAGGGAGGCTGTGGCTGCCTCCTGCCTGGGGTGTTGAAGGCCAGGCTGGAAGAGGCCTTGACAGCTGAGTCTAGTTGAGATGCATCCCTGCCTATGGTGAGGAGGAGGTTGGAGTAGATGATCTCTGAAGTTCTGAGCCATCTATGATTCTCTGGTTTTCCTCAAAGAATTTATCAGTGATTTGTTCCAGCAGACAGATGCTATTGAAATGGAAGCTGTGAAAAAGGGATGAGTTGGGGTTTCTCAAACTGGGAGGAGAAGGCTCAGGGAGACCTTCTTGTGGTTTTTCAGTACTTAATTGGACCTCTAAGAAAGATGGGACAGTTTTATCAGGTTGTTGGTGACAGGATGAGTCAGTGGTGGTTTTGAAACAAAAGAGGGAGATTTAGACTGGAGAGAAGGAGAATGTTTTACAGTGGGCTGGTGAGACCCCTGGTCCAGGTTACCCAAAAGAGAGGAGATGCTCTATTCCTAGAACCATTCCAGGTCAGATTGGACAGGGCTGTGAGCAACTTAATGTAGTTGATGATGTTCCTGCAGACTGTGGGGATTGGACTAGATGACATTGAAAGGTCCCTTGGATCCCAAACCATTCTGTGATTGTGTGTGAGGACTGCTAAATGCCTGCAGAGTAAAACCAATGAAGGCTCTTTAGAAGTGCTTGTAGTGATAGGACAAGGGCAATGGCTTGAAGTAGAGCAGGGGAGATTTAGGTTGGGCAATAGGTGGAAGTTCTGCTCCACATGCCCTGAGAGCTGACAAATGCTGTCTGAGCCCTGCATAAGATGGATCAACAGTATGACCCTATGCTTAGAGCTAGGGACCAAGTTGCATCTCCCACCTTCCCCAGGGAAAGAAGTCTCAAATCTTCCCTTGGCAATGTCTAGTTACTCCATCCCATCTCAGCAGCTTCTAGATGAGATGTAGGACAAGATGGGACATTGGCCTGGAAACAAGATGGTATTAACACTGTCTTCTTCATTCCATCCACAGTGGAGCGCCTCTGGTTCCTCATCCTCCATCTCTTCTCTTCCTGACCCTGGTCTGGTTTTACTTCTGGTGGGAAGTTCACATGACTACAATGAAATCAACTGGTGAGTATTTGATCATTGCGGAGGACAAATGTGGCTGCCACCATGGAATCACTTTGGGTGGAAAAGACCCTCAAGGTCATCAAGTCCAACCATGAAAATGCTCAGGGGGCTGGAGCACTCTGCTGTGAGGCCAGGCTGAGGGAGCTGGGTGTTCCTCCTGGAGAAGAGAAGGCTCCAGGAGACCTACTAGCAGCCTGCCAGTACCTGAAGGGGGCTACAAGAGGATGGAGAAGACTTTGCAAGACCTGCAGGGCAGAAACTGGGGCAATGGCTTCAAACTAGAGCATAGCAGATTGGGTTAAAACAAGTTCCTTACCATGAGGTGGTGGAACACTGGAGCAGTTTGTCCAGGAGGTGGTTGGAGATATTCCGGT
Source organism: Colaptes auratus (assembly GCA_015227895.2). Lineage (NCBI taxonomy): Eukaryota > Metazoa > Chordata > Aves > Piciformes > Picidae > Colaptes > Colaptes auratus. The sequence continues at coordinate 24,261 of JAAWVA010000251.1, forward strand.
GAGGCAAATGTGCCCTGTGCAGCCTGACCTACTTGAGGATGTCCCTGCTGGCTTTGGACTGGATGACCTTTGGAGGTCCCTTCCAGCCTGGACCATTCTATGACTCTGTGATTAAATCAGCACATTCACAGCTATTTGTCACTGATTGGATGCCTTTGGGTCCTTCAGATGGACAGTACAGGGAAAGTGAAGTGGGAATTGAAGCAGAATCACAGAATGTTAGGGTTGGAAGGGACTTCCAGAGATCATCCAGTCCAACCCCTCTGGCAGAGCAGGATCACCTAGGGCAGGCCCACACAGGAATGCTTTGGAAATCTCCAGAGAAGGAGACTCCAAACCTCTCTGGGCAGCCTGTTCCAGTGCTCTGTGACCCTTACAGTAATGAAGTTTCTCCTCATCTTGAGGTGTATCCTCCTGCTGGTTCCAGGTTATATCCATTATTTGTCCTATTACTGGGTGCCACTAAAAAGAGCCTGGCCCTTTCCTCTTGAGCCCCACCCCTCAAATACTTACAGACATGATCGATGCCCTCCTCATCCTTCTCTTCTCCAGGCTAAAAAAAGGAGACCCTGCTTCTACCTGTCTTCACCAATAGATGTAAAGTT
>JAAWVA010000252.1:0-24863 GCA_015227895.2 Colaptes auratus
ATCTTTCCTACACTGAGGCCCAAACGATGATTGAGCATGTTTGGACACCTGGCAGCTCTGAGTCAGAGGACTCAGAGGATAACTGAAAGGAGTCCCATTCAGGAATAACTGCAGGTGCTTCAGTCCCCCAAGCCATGGAGCTCTGCTCCTTGTTAACAGGCTGAGCAGACAGACTTTTTTTGTTATAGGTATTAATTTTCTCCCCAAAAGTTTTTGATGGCTATACCTATTGGATCCTGTAGAGCAATACTTCATTCCTGAATGGAGGCAGCACAGTGGAGCATGTTTCAACCTATGCTGTAGTGTTTGGATGTTCTCATTAGATACCCAAGAAAAAGGCTCCAAGAAATATGCCTTATGTGGTCAGAGAGGGACTGCTGGTGTGCTTGAGGTAGCCAAAGAGTAGTTACTTGTTTAGCCATGAAGGGGCACTTAAAGAGTAAGCCAATGAGGAAGAATCAGTGTCATGTTAGCATTTTGCTACTATGGGAGAGAAATGCAGAACCTAAGGAAGGGACCTAGATAAGCCCTTAAGAGAAAAGTCTTCACTGATAGTTTATTTGGTGGCATGGATGTCTCAATCTCTTCTGCTAGAGCTATTTACATGAGCACGGTGTCTCTTGAGGAGAAGCTACATGGTGATAGAGTGTTCATCTTGAATATGACAGACTGAAGTTCAAATCCCTGCTCTCCATCTGCTGAAGCAGTGAGATGAGCTGTGCTTTTCAGTACTTCAGGGCCATGGTACAGCTCTTAGGCAATCAGCCATTCTGTGGAGGACTTGAGGTGCATGTCACCTGCAGCTCAAGTCCCTGTTCAGAGACAGATGCTTTGGCCTAGGTAAGATTGATATGTAAAGTGGGGTGCATTTTCAAAAGGTGCACTAAATGTCTGTTTGTCCTCTGTAATGCTGGACACTGGGACAGCATAGAACAAGAGGACACAGTCTCAAGCTGCACCAGGGGAGGTTTAGGCTGGATGTCAGGAAGAAGTTCTTCACAGAAAGAGTGATTTGCCATTGGAATGGGCTGCCCGGGGAGGTGGTGGAGTCACCATCACTGGAGGTGTTTAGGAAGAGGCTGGATGGGGCAATTGGTGCCATGGTTTAGTTGGTCAGATGGTGTTGGATGATAGGTTAGACTCAGTCTCAAAGGTCTTTTCCAACCTGGTTTGGTTTGTTCTGTTCTTCTTTGGAGAGAAAGACTGGTAGTAGAAGGTGTTAATATTTCTTGATCTGAGCAGGGCCTTGCTACAGCATTCCTCCACAGCCCTGTTCATTAGTTCTGAGCTACATCTTTCCTGCAAGATGACATACAGAGAGCCCTTAGGCTATACTGATGACCCAAGACAGTTCCAGAGCCAAAGCCTCTGTATTGTGCTTGAGATATCTCTGAGTGAACCAAGGTGTAGGGTATTTATCTCCCTGTGTTGGTGGTTGGTTGGTGTGCTTGTTGTTGTGGGTTTTTACAAGTCACCTGAATCCTCTTTGACAGGAAATCTGCTTCCTGACATGCTCTGAAGACCAGGCTGAGGTCTCACAATGCCTGTAGGTGTGCAGAGTCTCAAACAGGATTCTAGCCTCCTAGGCTCCTAGACATTAGCAGAGGAAAAACAATTCAGACCATTCTGTCCTGCATAGGCATGCTAAGGCTTTCTTAATATCTGGCTTTGAGCTGTAAAAATGTTTCCTTGTGCTTTCTTGCTGCCAGGAAACTTCTAAACACTTAGCTAAAGTCTTTCTTTTTGAAGCTGAGTATGTTACTCCACTTGAATCCTTTCATATTGTTCTTAAGAAGTCTTCTCCCATAATTCATGTCAGCCCTTCAAATGTTTGCAAATTTGTCAGCTGTAGTCACTGCTTTGCCAAGCTATTAACTCCTCTGAATTAATTCTCTTATAAGTCAGTCTCACCATTTCCCTGATCATTTTGCTGCTGTTCTTTTTGAATACCTCTTGACTTGTCACTGTGAATGCATCCAAGGCAAAGGCTTTAGCACTTTGCTAAATTTATAACACATCCAAATTTCTCAAGCACGTTCCCTGAGTAAATATGCTTCAGTCTAAACCTGCAAATGAATGCTTTTTTCTCCCCTAGCTTCATATAGCTGAGATTAAGATGGTACATCATAGCTGTCAAAACCAAGGAGATACAGCATGTGAAGTGGTGCTCAATAGCAAGGGTAATCCTTCTACAGGGCTGTTCACGGGAACACTGTCCGGGGCCGGTCCTTGGCACTGGCATACGCTGCACCCATCTCCATCAGCTCAGTGATTTCTGTGTGATGCCTTCAGCCCCACCCCAGCCCCTTCAGGTTGGGAAAATGGCTTATTGCTTCTCATATGGCACAACCAGTCTACTACAAATGGCCTGTTGTGTGCACAAACACCTAAGATGGGCCTTTAGTGTCGTGACCAGTGTGACAAACCCTTGGTGGATTAACTTCTGCCAGCTTCTGCGTGTTCTTACAAACAGAAGAGACAAGGATGTTTATTCTGCTGGGACAGAAAATAGTTGCTTAATTTAGCCAGCTAGTTGCCCTATCTCTCCACTGGAGAGGCAAGTTTCTGCTCAAGCTCTGAACCATAGCTTGGAGGAGTGTTCGCTGTTCCCTGAAAGAGTTAACTGTATTTAATGCAGGTCACGCTGGATTTAGCTCCTTTCTGAACATCAGGCCTCAAACCTGTATGGCTTGAGGCAAAAGACACCCAGTGGTAAACTTCTCCCAGTTGTTGCTGCAGGAAAGAAGCTCTGCTTGGGACAATGCCTGCTGTCAGTGCAACAGGGTAGGCAGTGGAACAGTAATGGAGAAAGTAGAAAATTCTGAGAGACTTCACATAATACCAGTGCACTGAGCCAGGACCGTGCCTGCCCCTCTGTAGGATGAGGCCGTCGGTGGAAATGGTGAAGGTATCCTGTTCTCACAGCTAACTTCTGTTAATGAATTGTAATTAAAAATATTTTAAATAGAACCAAAAGTTAACTTCTCAAATGCATGTTTCCACAGCATGATTAATGTTTCCTTCTGCCCTGCTATTCTTCCAGTCAAATCGCGTTGCGTCACGGCACTGAGGCGTAAGCAGATTTCCAACTCTCCCTCAGCAGCAGCAGCAGCAGTTTTTAATCCACATAGAGTGTTTTAGAAGCCACTGAAATAAGCTCTTTATGCTTTGTGATTGCAAAGACTTCTGTGTTGGCTCATGCATCAAGCAATTCAGAAGCACATTATAATGTCTGAAAAGTCATGGCAACCTCCAAAGCAATTCCTCCTCAGCAGACAGCTAAGAAATGTATTTAGCCCAGCCTGAGAGGAAGCAGAGCAGAGCTTGGCTGAAACAGAAGAGCTGCTGAGACTGAGTTGGCTGTCCCAGTCCTATGGACCTGTGACCTGTTGTCCCTCTCCAGGGTGCTTCCCTGTGTCTTTTAGCATTTGGGAATGAGGGAATATGTTTATCAGTATACTTTGTGAATTTGGGGCTGTCATTTCCTAGGAAATTCCTGGTGTTTCAGAGTGTGTGTTAAACTGAAGGGTGGACAACTCTCCTCAGCAGAAGTTTCTTTCACTCAAAATGCAGCAGAGTGGAGTCAGTTGCATGCCAAGAGATACCTTTTATTTTTCTTCTTTCTGTAATGTGACTCTGATTCTCACATGTCTATTCTCCAGTCAGTTCTCCTGTCCTGGTCCAAGTCTGACCTGGAGTCCTTCAGTGACGTCCTGTATAACCCTGTATCCCTCCTTCAGAGCTACTTCAAACTCCCTGCCTGCGGTGAAGCTGATGAATTCTCAGTACTTGAGTGCTCTCCTGGATGAAAATCCATAGTTCCTGAATCCTCACTCAGTTCTGCCAGTTGGGTTGTTTGCACACTATGCCCGCATCCTGGGAACTGTTTTTCTTGCCAATCACCACTGGAAGCTGAGTCTATCTGTACACAAGGGCCTGCTTAGGGTGCAGGACTTTGTTTCTTTAACACTGTCTAGTACTTTAAGTGAAGTTAACCTACCTGACTACAGCAGGTGCTTTTGGTGAATTGGAGTGACCTGAGAGCCTGCACACCCTGGTCTATGGCTTGCAGATTTGATAGCTTTTGTCAGTAGCAAAGAGGACCTGATATAGGAAGTTATCCTCCAGCCAGTAAGAGTCACATTGTACATGTGCTGGAGTGAGGCCTCACCCAGATATCTTTCCCCAGGTTTGAAGCAGTAACTCTGTCATTGTTCTTCTCTACATTCTGTTAAGCTTCTTTTTCAGTTGCTGCTCTGCCCACATGCATTTCTGTCCTTTCCTGCTTAATCTGTATTTGCAGTCTATCAGGGCAATAGCATATTAAGCATGGTGAATATACAAGCCTTGAACCTTTGGAGAACTGACTGTAGGAGAGACAGGTCACACTGAAATGAGCTTCAGACTCATCCAGGTGCTAAAGAAAACTCACCAATAGCAGCTATGCTGTATAATTTGATCTCATCCCACATGATAGTAATTCATATTACTAGAGCTCCAGGCCAGGAGGAGTGAACAGCAGGACTGAGCCATATTGGCAGAACTGAGTGTGTGCCTAGGGCTGTGGAACATACGCCACACTACTGCAATATGACTGAAGTGCCTTGGCAAAGACCTATGGGAAGCCCCCTGTCCTGCATGTTTGTAGCTGAGATAATGCTTCCTTCACCCCTGCAAGCACTTCTGTGGGCCAAATGATGGATTGTGGTTTGGAAAAATGTATTGCAGGAAACTGAAACTATTCTGAAGCTGCTGACTATATAGGGCTGGGATTTTACTCCCTAGTTTCCTGAAGTGATGTTCTCTAGCTTTCCCTTCTAGTTAGGTGTTCTCATATTTCATACCTAGATCAATTCAGCTCAGATAATAATGCTGAGATATTACTTTGCTGTTTCCTGGCTTGTCTCCTGCATCAGTCAGATGTTGCTTTTTTAATGCTGGCTTTTATGTTGGGCTTTAACACTGCAGAGGATTTTCCCAGATGTGAAAGTGACAATTGGTATGACAATTTCCTGCATGTTTTCATGATGCTGCCTAAGTTGACTTCAGGGGCCAAACACTGCTAAGCCCAGGACAAAGCCTCTGGGAAAAGACTTTCATAGAATCATAGCATGCTTTGGGTTGGAAAGGACCTTTAAAGGTCATCTAGCCCAACACCCCTGCAATGTGCAGGGACATCTTCAACTAGATCAGGTTGATTAAAGCCCTGTCCAACCTGATCTTCAGTGTTTCCAGGGATGGACCCTCCATCCCTCTCTGGGCAACTTGTGCCTGGTGTTTCATCACCTTCAGTGTAAAAAAAATGTGTTCCTTCCATCTAGCCTAAAACTTTTAGTTTAAAACCATAAAACCTCTTTTAGTTTAAAACCATAACCCTTTGTCCTGCCACCACAAGCCTTGCTAAAAAGTGTATCCCTGTCTTTCTTGTGCTGAGAGCTCCAGAGCTGGACACAGTACTCCAGGTGGGGTCGCACCACAGTGGAGTAGAGGGGCAGAATCACTTCCCTCGACTTTACAGTGTGTAAAGGCAGAGATGTGAAAAAATGTTCTCTGCCAGGCTGACTCCTCTCATGAAGCACTCCAGTTAGCATCTGGAACCCTGGGTGTTCTCCACTTGGATTTGTTGAGCCAGGAGTCTTTTCTGCTCCTCCATTCTACAGAGAGGAGACATCTCAACAAAGAATTGCTTGGTGTTGCAATGCGTAACTTGGCCCTCAAAGAGGAAAGGACTAAGATCAAGACCACCTAGTACGGGGACAGTCTGTTAATGGACATGTGATGACAGGATCCATAAAGGCTAGCAGGGGGGTGAGGTGATTTGGCCATTTCCTTCAGTCCCTTAAGACACTCCTTGCTTACTAGCAATCATCTGAATTCTCTGTGTCTTTCGGCATTTTTTTCCCCTCTCTTTCCTCCTAGAAGTAAATCTCTGCCAATGTGTTCACAGGGAAAAGGAAGTAATCCTGCTGAATTGTATACAGGTAGTGTTTTGAGAGGAGGTATGGTTAAGATAGTTTCTGGTTCATTTAGAAGGATGACTAGGTTGTGCTTTAGAATAGAATAGAATGGAATAAACCAGGTTGGAAGAGACCTTCAAGATTATCGCGTCCAACCTATCAACCAGTCCAACCCACCTAAACAACTAAACCATGGCACCAAGCACCCCATCAAGTCTCCTCCTGAACACCTCCAATGATGGTGACTCCACCACCTCCCTGGGCAGCCCATTCCAATGGGCAATCACTCTGTGTAGAATTTCTTCCTAACATCCAGCCTAAACCTCCCCTGGCGCAGCCCAAGACTGTGTCCTCTTGTTCATCATCTGTCCCATCCACCCTTGGGACAGGTTTCTTGTTCAAAGCAGTGCATGGTCATACATGGACATTAGAGCAACCAGACATTCAGGCAACCAGCACCAGAACAAGAGGACACAGTCTCAAGCTGCACCAGAGGAAGTTTAGGCTGGAGGTGAGGAGAAAGTTCTTCACAGAGAGAGTTGTTAGCCATTGGAATGTGCTGTCCAGGGAGGTGGCAGAGTTGTTGTCCCTGGAGGTGTTCAAGAGGGGATTGGATGTGGCACTTGGTGCCATGATTTAGTAGTCATGAGGTGTTGGGTGACAGGTTGGACTTGATGGCCTTTGAGGTCTTTTCCAACCTTATTGATTCTATGATTCTGTCTAACCTGGTACCCTGGATCAGATGATGATTGCATGTGATATCTGCTGAAGAGTACAAGAACATGGCCAGGATCTAGGACACCGAGTACTCAGACTTTGGAATTATTTGCTGAAACCAGATTTATTTAACAACTCCCAGCAGATTTCTTTTCTGTATGTTCATCCTTATAATAAGAAAAGATGGTTCAGTGTCTGTTCAGCAGTGGATGGATCTGGTGGAGTGCAGTATCCAGTCTGTGCTGAGATACTCATAGAAGTGGTCTTGTCTCCAGCCTCTAGGGAGCTGGTTTGTTAAGCTGCTCAGTGCAGTGATGCAGGAGAGATTTTGGTGACACACCATGGAAAATGATGGTCAGAATTAGGGAGATAGAGACAAAGTTAGTGATGGAAACTTCAGTGTTACAGTGCAATATTAATTGAAGGTAGAAGTTGGGTGGATGGAACTCTTGGAAACTCCTGTTTCGGGTAGGACTTCCTGTGAGCTGCTGCTGTGAAAAGTCACCAGGATGACATCATCTGCTAGTATCATGACATCTGCTTCTCCATTCTAGACTTACTGGAAGCATATCAATATAATGAAGCTTTTAAATTTCTTTTCTTTCTGGAAAGTTAGGGCATGGCTCACTGTCCCAGTGAGACTGACACTTCATAGTTTCATAGTATCAGTCAGGGTTGGAAGGGACCACAAGGATCATCTAGTTCCAACCCCCCTGCCATGGGCAGGGACACTTTACACTAGATCAGGCTGGCCAGAGCCTCATCCAGCCTGCTCTTAAACACTTCCAGGGACGGGGCCTCAACCACCTCCTTAGACAACCCATTCCAGGGCTTCACCACTCTCATGCTGAAGAACTTCCTCCTCACATCTAGCCTGAATCTCCCCACCTCCAGCTTCATTCCATTCCCCCTAGTCCTATCACTACCTGATGTCCTGAGAAGTCCCTCCCCAGCCTTCTTGCAGGCCCCCTTCAGATACTGGAAGGCCACAATGAGGTCACCTGGGAGCCTTCTCTTCTCCAGGCTGAACAGCCCCAACTCCTTCAGTCTGTCCTCATAGGAGAGGTGCTCCAGCCCTCTGATCATCCTCGTGGCCCTTCTCTGGACGCGTTCAACACCTCCAGATCCCTCTTGTAATAGAGGCTCCAGAACTGGATGCAGTACTCCAGGTGGGGTCCATCTCTGTTTGAAAGATGGATAAATGAAGTGAATAGCACAACTACTGACTCGGAGTATCTTCTAGAATCTGAACTATCTCACCAGCTATTCTGGTCTCTGAACCAAACCAACCAGGACTTGAATAAGAACTGGAAAATTTCAAATTCTACTTCACCAGGGACCTGCATTAAAAGTTCCTAACTGATACAATACAAACTAAATGCAGAGAGGTTTCTCTGGGTTTGGATTTTGAGTCCCTGGTATCTGCTGCTTCTGTGAAGCAGCTGCAGTCTGGTTAGCTTTCCTTCTTGCCTCTCTTAGCTTCTGAGCTGTTCTCTCTCTCTCTCTGTTGAAAGTGGAAATGAGACAGCATGCTTCGAGTCCCTCTTTGTAGGGTTTACAGCGTGATTTTGCAGGCAGGATGTAAAGTAAGCATGAATCACAACTCCCTTTAAAACACTTCTGTGTTGGATTCCCTGAGTCTTTCATCTGACTTAGAACAGGCTGCAGATTTTTGTTTTTAATCTGAGCAGTATCCAATTTACTCCAGAGATGAGTATTTGCTGATTGTTATGCTCAGAATTGCAAACCCCTTGGAAAACAAGGCCAGCTCGTGCATGTATATACAAACCTGGTTTCAAATCTGGCTTGGATTCTCTCTTCCAGCTCAGCAAGTGACTGACATGTTCACTTTAGCAGAGCTTCCTCCCAAGACAAGCCGTGGGCTGTGCCAAAGTGCCATGAGGAGTTCGCTGCCTGTTCAGTCACACGCTGGAGGCAGATTCTGCAGCACCCTGGAGACAGGGGTGAGATGAGGACAGCAGCAGCCATGATTCAGAGCTGCTTTGCATTTTGGTCTTGCTAATAGATTGTACTGAAAATTTTTATGTACAGTGAACCAAGATAGAAATCAGATCCTGCTTTGATAACACCCTTGTGTTATTGCAATTATTTGAAAGAAAGTACTAAGAGTACTAGACCAGTACAGCTTCTGTTCAGTTGAAATTCAGGTATGGCTGAGGCTGTTGCAGTTCAGTCCATAATAACTCATTAAAGGAATTCATACTTGAAAAATAACACCATTTAAATACAGAACTGTCCATGTGATAGTTGTAACCCCCAACATCTGGCATCAGACAGAGAACCATCTTTGCTCCTCAAATCTTTATTTCTGGTGGAGCTTCATCACCGCTTTTGCTTCCAGAGCTGTCTTCAGCCTGGAGTTCAGCAGGGTGGGCATCAGGGACTGTGACTCCATGCTGGGAACAAGAGTGGTTGGAGGACAGCATGGGCTTGTGATCTGACAGAGCTCTGCACATATGAGGTGATCTTGTCTCAGTGCATTACTCTAACAGGTTAATCAAGGTGAGGTTTTGGGGTTTTTTCCTGCTTGTTTGCTTATTTGTTGTTTGAATCCAACATAAGAAGGAAAAGCTCTAGCTGGAAGTGATTTTCAGTTTAACTTTCTTATTTGAAATACAAAGCCCAGTTCAGAGCAGTCTCTGCAAATAGCCCTGACTTTGACAACTGGCAAAAGCACTTCTAATTTAAAAAGTCTCCCTTCTCTTCCTATTAGTTATTCCTCTAAGCAAAGCAGCTGGTGTGACCTGGGCATTGTTGCTGTGAGACAATAGTTCAGCCTGAAGGAAGAAGACAACCTACTTATTGTATGCTCTGGGAGCAAGTAATGGTGCAACTCAAGAAATCAGTGTTTATCTGAAGCTTACTGAGATTATCTGACAAGTTAACCCGTCAGATTTGGAAGATCAAAGACCTGAACTATGGGACACAGGCTTTGGTCTCTTCAGCAGATGTGGTCCGTGTCATATGGGCTCCTGTATGCAGCCTCTACCTCTGTATCTTCTTTCCCAGTTATATCAGGGATATTCCTGTTGCAGAGGACAGGGCAATAAAGAACTGTGGAGAAGGGCAGCAGTGGTCTCACAGAAAGCATTTCCAGGCAATTTACAGACCTATTGCAGTCATCAAAAATCTGTAAGCAAGCAGTGTGAGGAAAGTAGATGGAGTATGCTAGACCTCTGGTTACCTGACAGCAGAGGGATTCTCACTTATGGAGAATAAATCTTATGAGGAACGGCTGAGGGACCTGGGGCTGTTTAGTTTGGAGGAGAGGAGGCTGAGGGGAGACCTCACTGTTCTCTACAACTACTTCAAAGAATGTCATAGAGAGGCTGGTGCTGGTCTCTTCTCAAAGGTGATCAGTGATAGAACAAGTGAGAATGGCCTCAGGCTACAGCTGGGTAGGGTTAGACTGGTCATTGGGAAGAAGTTTTTGACAGAAAGAGTGGTCAGGGCATTGGAATGTGCTGCCCAGGGAGGTGGCTGAGCCACCAACCCCTGGATGTGTTTAAAGGTCGTTTGGATGTGGTGCTTGGGGATGTGGTTTAGGGGTGAATTTTGGAGAGTAGGGTTATCAGGTGGACTTGGTGATCCTGAGGGTCTTTTCCAACCCGAGTGTTTCTGTGATTCTGTGATACCATGTCGGCTCAGTGACGCCGGACACCAGGGACTGTGCAGCTTATTCTGCCTCCAACAGAAGCAGCTACCAGACCCAAAAGAGAATTGTAGCTGAATGAATCTGTCTTTGTACAGGGACAAGTGAAGAACACTCGCTTTCCTTGTAGTGCTTGATTAAAATCAGAATTTACTTCCTCTGAGTTACTGGAGATGCATCTTCACTGCATAGTAGCTGTAAACAAGCTGGAAGTGTACCAGACATTTCCACTCAGTGCCTGAAAACATAGTTTCTGTAGCAGCATAGCTCAGCAGCTAACCTAATAAATACTAGCGCTGAGCAGGGCTAATTATCTCCAGTGCAGCACTGCCCTGGCATGTCTGTATAGCTTCCCACTCCAGAATTAGCATAGCTGAGACTTGTTTGGATATCTGCACTGTCCTTCACGGTATGGTGGAAACAGGCCTTGAGCAGTGCTTGGTGGAGGAGCATTGCGTGCTTGCACCAGACTGCAGCATTACTCTGCTCTTAATGTACTGGGGTAGTGCTAGGCTCTGGAGGAATGAAGTTGCTGAACAGGTCCTCTTGAAGATTTGTCTTTGACTTGGGTGAAGTTGTGGTCACCCTGGACCTTTTGCCTCCTCTGAAAACAGTGCTTGTTAGTATATGATGCCTCTGAACAAAATGTTGGCTAGCATGCTCCAACTGCATTTTTTTCTTCTTCTTTTATTCTATAAAGGAGTTACCTGTCATATAATTATTAAAAGGTGCTCCTCTGACCTACAGGGGGAACAGACCTCTGTCTGTATGATTTCATAGCCCCAAACCAACTTAATAAAAAGTAGATGTTGGAAAGTGTGGAAAATATTTGGGGATTCACTAACTCGAGATTTTTGCAGATCAGGGAAGACAAGTGAATTGGTAAAACTGGCTCAGTGTCAGTTATTTAAGTGGCAAGAGAGATAAATAATCACATATCCTGGACCAGCTGGGTTTGTGCAGGTTCCAGTCCAGCTAGACCTTAATACAGGCTAATGCCTTCTGTGGAAAGGGATTAGATGAACATTTTTTGAAGACCTAGCCTCAGCCAGCTGTACAAACACAGCCCACTTCTGTCAGTCTGTAAGGAGTCTCCAGTTGTTTATTTCAGTATCATTTCAAAATCACTCTTGTCTTTAAGAGACGTTGTCCTGAGGACAAGAGGTGGGGAATATACCCTAAACCCGAGGTCATGTGTTTCGTTTCCACTAATGCTTCCAAATGTGGCTTTTCTCTTACTGTAGTACTGGATAAATGAATACACCTCCACCTTGGGGATTGGTGTCTTCCACTCTGGCATCGAGATCTACGGCAGAGGTATGAAGCACTTCCTTTTCACTACCTGCAGAGCATGGGGACACTTGTATGGCTAGTCTGATACAGAAAAGCACTCAAAACATACAGCTTTTGGCAAGGAGTGTTTTGAGGGATGAAAAGTCAGCCAGACCACTTTTTGGAGTCCATGGTGGAGTCCAGCAGGAACTTATGCAGTTTTGTCATGCACCATGTAGCCCTTCTTATTTTCAGCATGTAACTGCAGACTCTATGGCATGTGGAAGTGTCTGGCAGGATGGCAGATAAGAGGGACCCAGCAATGTTGGTGAACAGTTCTTCAATGAAGAAGATGGAGGGAGAATGGGACAGATGGAGAAGACAGAGGGCAGCTGGATCAGTGCTTGTCTTGAGACCTGCACATATGTGTTTTTACTAGTCCTCTCTTTGGATGAATCCATTTGGAATTGATTCTTTATGAATGTCTATAGTCTAGAAACTTTGGAATCTAGATTTTCAGGTCTTCAAAGCTGCTCTTTTAAAACAGCAAAGTTCGAAGGAATAAGAAAATGTCTAGTAAGACTTTTGAAGTGGTCTGCATTGGGTTGAAGCTGATTAAAGCACCCATTGGAAAAGGCATAGTCAAGAGATCTGGGAAAAAAGCTGTAGAGTAGTGAAGGACAGAGCAGCTGCACAGAGTTCCTGTTTCCTCCTTCAGCATTAAATGTCAATGACTTTGGTTACTCTCATGGTATTTTTAGCCTGCACCATGTAGTGACTACAACCCCTCCAAGATGGCCTGTGTGACATGGAGGGACTTTCTGGCTTGACCTGCATGCAGAGGCAGCAGAGAGCAATCAGCTTGGTGTTCTGCAAAGAATCCCCACTTACCTGTCAGTCCCTCTGGGAGATTTGATTTGTCCCTACTCTAGGAAAGACTTCTTCCACCTCAGTACCACACTGACAGTCTCTCATCGAGAGACTGAGAGGAAGCCACCTGGAAGGGCACAGAGACAGAATTAGTTTTCTTGGCACTGTGGCAAAGCAGTAGTATTAGCACGGAGAGAGGCTGTGAGAGGCCGATAGGTAACCAAACAGAAAAAAAAACATCTTGCAGAGTCTGGCTGAAATGGATTTTGGCAGTAGCCCAGCTCCTGATGCTGATGCTGAGCCATGCAGACAGCTGCCATAGACTTTTTCCTGACATTGTGTTCATTTAATTACTCACAGTCTGTTTCCTTCCTTGTCAGAGTTTGCCTATGGAGGGCATCCCTACCCTTTCAGTGGGATTTTCGAGATCACACCTGGCAGTGCAGTAGAACTTGGCGAGACCTTTAAATTCAAGTAAGGGCCCTTTTCTACCTCTTTTCCTCTGCCCCCAGCAGCCATCAGTGTGGTCGATGTGGAGCAGGGAAGCCCTATCCTCTGGGCTCCCCTTCCTTTTCCTTGTAAACACCCTCCCTGCACCCTTTACTTGATTGTGGTTCCAGGCCAGCCCTGCAGGTGGATTGAAGGGCATGTACACCAAAGAAGAAACAGTGCTGAACTGTGTGTGCCAGGGTTTGAAAGCCTACTTATAAATCAATGCAGGGCTTTTTTCCCCATTTTCTTTTCCTGTGCTCCCAGTTCCACCTGTCAGCAAGAATGGGAGTAACTGTGTGTTGCACAGGGGAAAAAACAAAGCTTTGTCTTTTAATGAGTATCACCTGTTTGTGGATGCTGTGCAGAGTACCAGAAGTCATCTCCCGTATTTATTTCCTTCTTTGTCACAAGCAACAGACAAACTGATAGAGGAGGCTGAGAGGGTGCTGCATTAATGTGTTGTTCAGTGTGATCAGACTGTGGGGCTGTTGGCAGGTGAGGCTTGACGTTTCCAGACTGCCAGTTTAAGCTGAGGATCGCTGGAGACTTACAACAAGCACTATTGAGTGAATATTGGGAGAAGCGATAGTTTCTGTGCATAGTGTTCAGTCTGCTCCTCGTTGGCCTACCCCATGGAAACTCTCTCTGTCATGAATCATAGAACGGTTTGGGTTGGAAGGGACCTCCAAAGGTCATCTAGTCCAACCCCCTCTGCAGTAAGCAGGGTCGTCCTCCATTAGATCAGGTTATCCAGAGCCCTGTTGAGCCTCACCTTGAATATCTCCAGGATGTGGCCTCAACCACCTCCCTGTGCAACCTGTTCCAGTGTTCCACTACCCTCATGGAAAAAGCATCTCCTCTGTCCTACTGAAAATTTATGGTGTGGAATGATAGGCAGAGTGGGAGCAGATCTGAGACTTTCCTGGTGGTGATCAGGAAGCTCTTGAAGCTGTTTGTGTGGATAATGTGGGGATTATCTGTGCCATTTTGTTAGTGCGAGTCTCCAGTAGCCCCAGATATGCACGCCCATGCTTTAAGCCCGTCCTTCTTGTCAATGCTCAATGATCTCCTCCTCCTTGGGTACATATCACTCTCTTCACTGTACCTTTCCATGTTTCCTGTTGTGTGTTTTGTTTTTCACTAGAGAATCCATTGCCTTGGGCACCACAGACTTCACAGAGGAGGATGTGGATAAGATTATGGAAGAGCTGGGGAAGGAGTACAAAGGAAATGCGTACCACCTGATGCACAAGAACTGTAATCACTTCTCTGCTGCTCTGGCTGAGGTGACCACAGCTGTTTTTAAAAATTTATTACTGTTCTTAATTTATTCTTTTTTGCTCCTTCAGATCTGTAGTAGTGCTTACAAAACGAGACCTGGGGTCAGCACCGCTTGCCCCGACAGAGTCCACTGCCACATATCCTGTCTCTGCCCTTCACAATTTTGGAAGGTCTTGCCTGTTAACAGGGATGAGGTCAGGAGGTGGAGATGAAGCATGGTTATCACGTTTGGTCTAAACTGTGTGGGGAACAAGGAGTGCCTGAATTGTTGGTTCACTGGGTAGGGCCTGAGCAGGAATCGGAAGGGTAGACTTAGCCAGCATGCAAATGTGCATCATTTTTATAGCACACACAAACAGCCCTGTGTGTTCTGCAAAGGAATGAACATGGCTTACCAGTGCTCTGCAAACAAAACTTTGCAGTATTCAGGAAGTGGGTGTCCCTCTTTCTTATTTGTGTCATCCAAAACCCATTAAAAAGAAGTATTGGTTTTTCTCATAGGCATCTTTGGTGCTTTTTCATTTCCATGTTCACACAATCGCTGTGAGTTACAACAGGGCTGTTATTTCTCTTCAGAATTGAAGCACAGAGAAGCACAAATTCATCCTAAATACTTGCTTATTCAGGATATTGGATTTTGGTTTTATTCCTGAAGATCTGATTGTCTTTCATTAAAGGTGTGAGTATTCAGCGCTCGTGTAAATCTGAATTCAGGACCTGCACTCAGTGCCAGAAAAAAGATGAGAAATGCACAAAATGGAAGTGAGCTTCCATAAAACCTGTTTCTGTGCTTTCCATAGGTGCTTTGTGGCAAATGCAAGGAGAGAATAGAATTCCTTACAATAGGGTTGTGATGGTTAACACCCATCCTGGAAACAGCGGGGGTAGGGCTTGTAAGAGCATTGCCCTCCCTGCAGGGAGTTTTCCCCCTGGGAAACTAAATTAGTCTGTTCCACTCCCCTCCCTGCCCAGCAAGGCTATAAAAGGGAGGATATTGCAGCCATTAGCTCTCTTGAGGCCCTGCCTTTGCTTGGATGAGGACTGCTGGTGGCTCCCTGCTTCTCTGCCACATGGTTGGGCCTGATCCTTCTCCCTGCTGCCTCCACACCTCTTCAGAGAGACTGGTTTTGTATTCTTGTTTTGTTCCCTCTCCCATCCATCCTTTTCCTTGCCCTTGTGAACCTTACCTGTTTTATATATATATATATATAAGAAAACTCTTTACCTCTCTACTTCCAAGCCGACTCTAAATTATTTCTTGGTGGATTTGCTCCTTCCTCTCTTTTTTCCTCTCTGTTGGGAAGGAGAAGGGGGAGGGGGGAGGGATTCTCAGCCTCGCCCCCCATCTGAGCTCTTAAGTCCCAGTTAAGGCTCAAACCACCACAAGGGTTCAACTGCTTTAACAGTGAAACTTTCATTTCTCCTGAGGTCCCCATCCTCATTCATTGCACTATCTCATCTTTCTTTATCATATGGGCAACAGGCCTCTGCCAGCAACCTCTCTACCCACAAGTGTCATTCATCCCCAAACAGGCCCAATCAGAGATTCAGAGTGAGATGAGATTCTGTAGAAGAAACCCACCACCCATTAGATGGTTTTCTAAGAAAATCCCTGGTGAGTGCAAGAAGCACAGTTCATTTACAAGGGTCCTCCTTAGGCTTGGGGAAACCAGCTCTCCACTGGTCTCATCCTTGCTAATTACAGAAAGACAAATGACTGAGTCCTTTCTGTAAATGCTAGCAAATGAAAATAGGAAGAAATTGTATTGGTACAGAGAGTGAAGTTTCAATCTGCAGTGATCAAGTCAGTGTTAGCCACATTGCTGTTTTGGGTCCAACAACCAAATTAGTACAACAGAAAATGAGAACTTGAACCCAACCTTTCACCCCTCGCTGCCCCTTCCGAACCCAACCTTTCACCCCTCGCTGCCCCTTCCGAACCCAACCTTTCACCCCTCGCTGCCCCTTCCGACCAACCTTTCAAACAGGTCAAATAAGAGATACTAATAAAAAGCAACAAGGGTACTTGAATTGTGCTTTTAATATGCCTTCACTGAACATCTTCACAGGAGTGGAATTAGGGTTAAGTTTCCTGCAGGAGCTTTCTTGATGGAGTCGATGCGCTCATTCACTGCCCTCTAACCTGTCCAGATAATAACCAAAAACTTAAATGGCTTGTTCTGACACTTCTCCTCCAGGGCAATTTTATTCAGGATTTAGGTCAGTTTTAAAGAAACCCTCCATAGGCAAGCAGGACTTTTTTTGTTGCTGTTGCTCAACCGGCACCAGAACAAGAGGACACAGTCTCAAGCTGCGCCAGGGGAGGTTTAGGCTGGATGTTAGGAAGAAGTTCTTCACAGAAAGAGTGATTTGCCATTGGATGGGCTACCCAGGGAGGTGGTGGAGTCCACCATTCCTGGAGGTGTTTAGGAAGAGACTACAGCCACACAAAAGCAGCCAAGGATTTTAAGTGGATACAAATTCTTGGGCTTTCTGTTGCGCGTGCAGCTGAAAGGTGATGCTATCAATACTGCACTGCCTTTTCATGACAGAGAGGGGTGGGTTTGAGGCTTAGTTTTTAGCTTGAGAGAGAGGGTGACCAGTGTTCCTACAAACCTTTAGGCCTTCTGTTCATGGGCATAAGCAGTTGTAGTAAGTTCAGGAAACTTGCCTGCGTATGCCAGGCAATTCACATTCCTGCTTTCTGATTATGC
Organism: Colaptes auratus; assembly: GCA_015227895.2. NCBI lineage: Eukaryota > Metazoa > Chordata > Aves > Piciformes > Picidae > Colaptes > Colaptes auratus. The sequence continues at coordinate 16,977 of JAAWVA010000252.1, forward strand.
AGCCCTCCTTGCATACTGGGTAATTTCCTTCCTACAAAAAGGGTTCTGAAAACTTTCAGTGACAGCTCTCTTATCTGCCAAGGTTCATTAGCTGGCTTTGGCTTGTCTCGTTCTGCAGCAGCACACAAAGCCAGAGCTAGAGCTTTATGCCGTGTGGCGATGGATGAGTTACTGTGTATTTCCCAGACCTGGCTGGCTGGATGGCCATGTGCTAGTAGCTGTGTTTAGCTGCCTTATTTCCTCATCTGGCTGTGGGCTTGCTAATTGGTATCTATACAGATGCTGCCCCAGTGGCTGGGCCACAGGGTGGGAGGATACCATCTGGTCTTGTGGTCTGAGGGCAGACGCAGCCTTTGAGTCCTGCTGGCTGAGGTCATGTTTCTGCAGAGGGGATGAGAAGGAAGTATAAGGCTGGCTCCCCCTTCCCGGCCAGCTTGCTCAGGATCACACCATGAAGCAATTGCCAGGACCTGTAAGTCGGGTTGCCCCTCCTCAGAAGGACTGCTGAGCTGTAGGAGTCCGGCTTTATAATCAAATTTGTGTTCTTGTCATTTACCAGTGCTTTCTCAGCAAGTAGAACATCCGTTCACATATCTTCCACCTACACTATTTATGAATGATTTTTCTGTCAAATTTCTGCTTTATATTATGCCTCAGGTTCCAACGTGATAACTGCAACTTCTCTTCAGCAGTTATATGCAGACTGACTGCTAATGGTTAGGGGCATGCCTAGACCTCTGTTCATGACTCTGTCAGTTGGCAAGTCCAGCACAGGCAGATAAGCTTTACTTACCACTGGCATGGCTTTGACCTGCTGTTTAACTCCAGAGAAGCTCACTTTGCAGTGTGATTGAGCATATTGCATGCTGCTGTAGCATTGAGCCTCTCCCTATGATGCAACAAACCTCTTCTGATGTTCTGATCTTCCTGCCCACATTCAAGTGCAAGCTGCACGGGCTTTGTTACTCCTGCATGGGCATTGAGCTCAGAATTTTCCTTACTCTCTACTGCAGACTGCTGAGCATATTCATACTTGCTCAAGGCTTAGATCTCTCCCCCACTTCTGCCAGTTCCCTATGGACTTCTAATGAGCAGCTACTGGATCAAGAGCCATGGCTGGGTCTCCTCACAAAGCAGAGAAAGAGAACGAGAATGCCCTGGTTTCAGCAGCAGCAGTTCAGACTTCATATTCTTCGATGCATTCATGGCAGACTCCTCACTAAGTGACACAGTGAATATGCTGCATGATTGGGAGTTACTTCCTGTGGATTTCCTGAGAAATTCTTCCTCATCAGGGAACTCAGAGTTAAATTTAAGGAGTGAAGAACTATGAGAGAGAGCATAAGTCTCTGCCTAGCAAGTGCCACATACCATCTTAATTAGTTTCCAGGGAAGTTCTGATGTAAAGCAGCACAGAATTTCTTAGTGGACAGTCATGAGAAAGAAATTGGATGTATTCCCTGTGCATCTGCCCAGCTTCATTTAAGTCAATAGTACAAACACCACCTAATATCCTGTTTGCAATCTCCCTTTAACTCACCAGCAGAGTTAGATGATGGTCAGACTCAGTGAACTTATTAAAGGGTCTTTGCCAATTGAAATGATTCTATGATTCTCTCTGTGTCAATGTGGGAAGGTGATGGCAGCTTGATCTAAGCAGTGAAAATCTAGTTAGGGTTGCCTACCACTCTTACTCCTGCACCATAGTCCCATGGTACCTATATTTATAAATCACTTAAGCAAATTGTCAGTGGGTTAAAATGAAGAGGGCCATCAAATTAGCAATTTGCCTACAAGAAGCTTACTCTTTTCGTGGTGCTTATGTTGACACTCCCTAGATCCAGTAGTATCAGTACCATGTCTCTGAGAAAACTGTCCAGGAGGAAGGGCAATCCTTTTGGGGTACTTATGCTTGCAATTTCTGCAAAGAAAAATCAGGACAGCCTCAGAGGCCAAACTTCCCATCCTGTTCAGAGTTTGTGCCTTTCTCTGTGTCAGTACTCCAGACAGGCAATGCTGCTGGCACACAACAGGGGTTCTAGCATTGTAATGAGGCAACACATGTGTGGGGAATTCAGTTAGAACCATGTAAGTATTGAGTAAAGCCCTTCTCTTTAATCACCTGTTGTTAAGTCACTATGTTCCTAACAACCTGCACATATATACCTACAAAAATAAGTCCAAATGGCCAGTTGAGAAGTTGCAAAATATTAATTTTCTTTTTAGGTGTCCTGGGGGATGAAAGAGGCTCTTTAATTCTACCACTTAGAGTGGAAAAGGGGAAAAAAGAAGCTTTGGAACATTAGGAAAAAAACCTTTTAAAACAAAAAAGAAAGGCTAAGTAATTAGTGGGTTTTTTATTATGTGAATTTTGAATTTTCTGATTCTCTGTGAGAGGCAAAATGACAGAAGTTGCAAATTGCTGTAAAGCAGACATGAGGGGAAAGGAATACATTTGTGCTTTCAGGAAAAGGCCAACCTTTGAAGTAAGCCCTGGGCTCTAAATTCGCCTGCAAGGACCCACAGCTTTGAGGTCTCAGCCACGTCACTGCTTTGCAGGAGCACTTGTCACTGCAGTGGTTTGGAGCAAGGATTACCCAGGACAAACATGCAGTTACACACTTTTGGTAACCAAGTCTGTGCCCTTCCTCTCCCTCCCCTTCTTTTTTTTCCTCTTTCTCTCTGGCTCAGAAACACCTGAGTGATCTGGTACAATTCCTCTAGAGTTAATGAAAGAAGGATTTGGCACGTGACTGAGATGGTGAAGCACAGTTCAACATCCTTAAACTTATTTCCTAAATTACCTTGACTTTCTCTTATACCCGAGAAATCTATTAATGAAAAAAAAAACCCAAACAACAAAAAAGAACGACTAGAACTGAGCTGAAAGTTAGTGCACATCTTTCACATCCACATGTGATCGTTCTTCAGAAGGCTTTTGTAAGGTCATTTGGATTTGAGGGATTAAAAATTCTCTCCAGGAAAACAGATTGGTATCTCATTATTCAGCTTCCCCTTGCACCCACTGATCCTTTTCACCACTGCACTCCTTCAATATTAAAGGCTCCGCTTCTTATTGCCTCAGCATTCTTGATTTCAAAGGGCTGATCCAGGGCACAGCGTGCAGAGTGCCACCTGGGTAAATAGCTAAAATGTGATGTAATTATTAGACCTGAAATAGGACTTTTTTTTACAGTAAACCAAGTCAGCCAAAGTAGAGCAGGCAACCGCCAACAGAACAAGAGGACACAGTCTCACGCTGTGCCAGGAAGATTTTAGGCTGAATGTTAGGAAGAAATTCTTGTGATTGGTCAAAGGAATGTGCTGGCCGGGGAGGTGGTGGAGTCGCCATCACTGGAAGGGTTTAAGAAGAGTCTGGATGAGACACTTGGTGCCATGGTTTAGTTGACTAGATGGTGTTGGGTGATAGGTTGGACTTGATGTTCTCACAGGTCTTTCCAACCCTGGTTAATTCTATTCTAAGATGAGCCTTTTAGAGGCATTTGGCAAACTTCTACTAGGACTTTCACGTGTTTGGACAGACCTAGCTGGTGAGACATGCTCACCTCAAATAACTGAGAGCTTCCTGAATAGAGAGAACCTTGCTAGGGTGTGGGAGAACAAGCTGGGCTCAAGATTCATTTACCTTTTGTCTTGCATTTAGCAAAAACTTGCTGAATCTCAGTCAGAAGATGTTCTGGAACAGGGAGTCCCTCATTCCCCTCCATGGGAACTGTCCTACTTTAATTTTTACATCAACTAAGAATGTATTGCAGCAGAAGAGCAGAATTTGTATGCTTGTGGTTAGAACTCATTTTGACGTTGTAAGCTTTGAGGAAATTTCCAGAGGGAGGAAACTATTTGTTTGTGGCTGAAGGGCCTTGGAAAATAGGCTTGGGGGTTAATGAAGTGAGCTTGGCTCATTCTTTGTTGACACAGGACGAGTCTTCTAAGCATCTGAGGTGGCTTAGGTGAGCCTTGGAAAATTCTTCAGCATCCTAAATGAGGCTGGTTCCTACAAGGCAAGGGCTATGGACCTGTCACAGCCAAATGCTTGTCTGCCAGTCAGCTGCAGCACTGAAATGCTCCACCTGGGAGGTAAATAGCTCCCAGTCTGACAAAGTCAGCAGGACACTCACCTGGTGTAAAAAGATGGCCTCCGATAGGAAATACCTTGAAGATTAGCAGATGGGTCTGAACAGTGGATCCTGCAAAATAATGGTTAGAAAGGACTGAAGCAGGCATCTAGGATACAGCTATTGATGCTGACAGCACAGCAATGTTATTCAATCTGCATGCCAGATTGGGTGGAAATGCTTGGTGAAGCCACACATCTGCATCTCCTTGGAAGGCAGGGTGCAGTCAGGCTTACTTGCACGCAGATCACATCTAGGTTGAATGTTATGGCTTCTTTTTCTTTGTTTATTGGTAAAGATCTGTTCTATTGATAGTAGCAGAGAGAGGCTTTGTCATTGCAGATCAGCATGATAGCAGGAAATACACATTGCTTGTAACTCAAGTGGGGGTAGATCTCTGCGATTGTGCTTTAGAGCTATATCTGATGTATGCTTCCCTGATGGCATGACTGTCTTGTTTGTCCTTTGCCAATATGGTTAGAGCTTGGCAGGCCAAAGGGATCTAACTTTAACTGGTGGAGGGCATGGAGCTGTGCTGAAGTGACAGGAGATGGCAGCCATGCATATTGTCATCTCATGGATATTTACCTGTCTTTTTTTTCTGCCAAGGCAATGCTGACAGCATATAACAAACTTGCATCAGAACCCTGCTTATCTTAGATGAACTTGACTTGCAGTAAATGTTCTGAAAAAGGCAGGTTTGCTGAATCAAGGGCCAGGCAGCCAAGAAGGAAAATGGCATCCTGGCCTGATCAGGAATAGTGTGGCCAGCAGGAGCAGGACACTCAGCACTCGTTAGGCAACACCTTGAGTCCTGTGTCCAGTTCTGGGCCCTTCAGTTTAGGAAGGATGTTGACTTGCTGGAACATGTCTTGAGAAGGGCAACAAAGCTGGGAGGGTTTTGAACACACCCTATAAGGAGAGGCTGAGGGTGCTGGGGTAGCTTATCCTGGAGAAGAGAAGTTCAGGGAGACCTTATTGCTGTCTACAACTACCTAAAGGGAGGTTGCAGCCAGGTGGGGGTTGGTCTCTTCTCCCAGGCAACCAGCACCAGAACAAGAGGACACAGTCCCAAGCTGCACCAGGGGAGGTTTAGGCTGGATGTTAGGAAGAAGTTCTTCATAGAAAGTGTGATTGGCCATTGGAATGGGCTGCCCATTGAGGTGGTGGAGTCACCATCACTGGAGGTGTTTTCTAAGAAGAGACTGGATGAGGCACTTGGTGCCATGGTTTAGTTGATTAGATAGTGTTGGGTGATAGGTTGGACTTGGTGATCTCGAAGGTCTCTTCCAACCTGGCTAATTATTTTCTATTCTCTTCTATTCTATTCTATTCTATTCTATTCTCTATTCTATCTATCTATTCTATTCTATTCTATTCTATTCCATGGTGGTTTTTAATCATCAGTGAATATGTTAAGCCAAAAGCTTTTCAGTCCACCCCACACACATGTGAGTTCTCATCACAGTGTTACTAAAACTAGGCTGCTCCCTTTGCCTGAAATCTATCAGGGAGACCAGGGTTAAATGAAGCAGAGAGGAAAAATAAAAAAGAGCTTTGGGTGGCATTTGAGTCACAGTCAAAGAGCAGCAGAAGCTTTTATAACCAGACTTCAGCAGACCCTAAGCAGACAAGTGATCCCCATGTTTTCTTCAGTCAACAATTGCTTTTCACTGCCTCCCCTGAAGAAGAGGAGAGGTGTTCTGCTGCATAAAAAGCCCCCATGCAGTTCTGTTAATGTCAGGGGACACGATGCTCTCAGCAGATAGAAAGAAGAGAAGAAATTAACAAATGACCAAACCAACAATCACAGGGCATATAAAGAATGTCAGAAACGCTTTATTACCTGATCCTCCCTGAAGGACTGGTTCATGCAGCAGCCTTGAGTGCTGTTAGCTCTATGGGGGCAGGCTGTGTTTGTCTTCTGTTGTTTTTTTTACTGCCAGGTACATTGAGAAGCCTGCTAATAACACATCCTGCACCCATAAATTATTGTCATGGTTTCAAATGAATGCAATTTTCCCTCTTGTTTGCCTGTAAGTATGCACAACCTTGACTGCCTAGAGTTAATAACTGCTGTACTGAATTCCAGATTGCTTCTCTTTTTGTGGCAAACAAATCCCTAGGTGGTTTGTGCACTAGTTAAAATTTATGAAGTATTTGGGAAGTCCTCAGAGCAAGGCTGCCAAAATACAAACATCTTTTACCATTGGTAAACTTTTCTAGCCTTCCTGTCCTGGATGAGTCTCCTAGCCCAGTAAAACATTTGGGAATAATTTTTCTATGGGATCTTCTGGCACTCTCAGTCCATCCTATTTTCCTTATCTATCAATGTGTGCATGGAAATAGTATGAGGGTCAGGAACTGGCTGGAGGGCTGAGCCCAGAGAGTGGTGGTGAATGGTGCCACATCCAGCTGGCAGCCAGTCACTAGTGGTGTCCCCCAGGGATCAGTGCTGGGCCCCATCCTGTTCAGTATCTTTATTAAGATCTGGATGAGGGCACTGAGTCATCATCAGTAAAATTGCAAATGATACTAGCTGGGGCAGGTGTGATCTGTTAGAGGGTAGGAGAGCTCTGTAAGTGACCTTGACAGGCTGGACAGATGGGCAGAGTCCAAGGGCATGAGATTTAAACACATCTAAGTGCCAGGTTCTATACATTGGCCACAGCAACCCCATGCAGTGCTACAGGCTGGGGTCAGAGTGGCTGGAGAGTGGCCAGGCAGAGAGGGACCTGGGGGTGCTGTTTGATGGTAGGCTGAACATGAGCCTGCAGTGTGGCCAGGTGACCAGAAGGCCAATGGCATCCTGGCTTGTATCAGGAACAGTGTGGCCAGCAGGAGCAGGGAGGTCATTCTGCCCCTGTACACTGCACTGGTTAGGCCACACCTTGAGTCCTGTGTCCAGTTCTGGGCCCCTCAGTTTAGGAAAGATGTTGAGTTGCTGGAATGTGTCCAGAGAAGGGCAGCAAAGCTGCTGAGGGGTTTGGAGCACAAGCCCTATGAGGAGAGGCTGAGGGAGCTGGGGTTGCTTAGCCTGGAGAAGAGGAGGCTCAGGAGAGACCTTCTTGCTGTCTACAACTACCTGAAGGGAGGTTGTAGCCAGGCGGGGGTTGGTCTCTTTTCCCAGGCAACCAGCACCAGAACGAGAGGACACAGTCTCAGGCTGCACCAGGGAAGGTTTAAGCTGGATGTTAGGAAGAAGTTCTTCATAGAAAGAGTGACTGGCCACTGGAATGTGCTGCCCAGGGAGGTGGTGGAGTCACCATCACTAGAGGTGTTTGGGAAGAGACTGGATGGGGTGCTTGGTGCCATGGTTTAGTTGATTAGATGGTATTGGGTGATAGGTTGGACTCGATCTCAAAGGTCTTTTCCAACCTGGTCTGGTCTATTCTATTCTAAATGAAGCAGGCATCACACACACACATTCCCAGCAAGTTTTGAGCACATCATTTCAAGTTTTTGAAAACGGTGTGGTTTGGCCACATGTGCCCCTGCAGTTATTTCAGACTTTCCCTTTAAAGTGATCCATCTAGCCAAAAACATATGAAATATGAAGACATTTTAAGAGTGGATTAAAAAAACAAAACAAACCCAAAGCACAACCAAACAATCCATCTCAAGCTCTTTGGGGCTTGTGGAAATGTGGGTGTTTGGCACTGCCTGTTTACTTTATCTGGGTTTTTTTGCAGGTCTTCCCAGAGGTGTCCTTATCTGTTTATAAATAAGCATAATACCTTGGAGCTAAGTT
>JAAWVA010000253.1:0-24859 GCA_015227895.2 Colaptes auratus
GTCACATCTCAGACAAACTGCATCTCCTGAACCCTTCCCAGCTCAGATGTGGTCTTATCTCACTTAAACTGCATCACTTTTTCCATCTCCCTACCTTTTCCTGTGCCAGTACAAAGTGGCATCCCTTGGACCCCTTCCCAGCCCCAGCTGCACCCAGCACAGCACAAGTGGATATCCTGATCCCATGGCAGCTGTTCTGATCCTGGTACCAATGGGATCCCATTGCCATCTCCCAGCACAGTCTGACTCCATCCCAGTACAAAGTGCATCTCCTGAAACCCTGATTCCATCCCAGTACAGAACAGGACCCATCCCTGCAAAATGATCCCCTGATGGCATCCCAGTTCCAACTGGGCCCCCTCTCCACTTGAGCAGGCAGTGGAGCTTGCATCCCTAAGCCAAAGGCAGCCTAGGCTGCACCAAAGCAGCATGGCCAGAGATGGAAGAGAGCATTCTGTCACTTTGCTCTGTGTAGACCTCCCCTGAAGCCCTCAACACAGGAAGGACATGGAGCTGATGAGCACATCTACAGGAGGGCCACAGAAATGATCAGGGGCTTGCAGCAGCTCTGCTATGAGGACAGGCTTGAGGGACTGGGTGTGTGCAGCCTGGAGAAGTGGAGGCTCTGGAGACCTTGTAGCAGCCTTCTAGTACCTGAATAGGACACAAGAGGATGGAGAGAGACTGTTTGCAGGGGCCTGCAGGGACAGGATGAGAGGCAATGGCATCAAACCAGAGAAAGTGGATTCAGATTGGATATCAGGAAGAACTCCTTCACTGTGAGGGTGGTGGAACACCTGAACAGGTGGCCCATGGAGGGATTGAGGCTCCTTCCCTGCAGATATTCAAGGTGAGGCTCCCAGTTCAGACTTGGTCTCTACTCCTACTAACTTGCTACCCTGTCCCCTGCTAGTACAGCCCCAAACCAACCCATCCCCTCAGGGGTGGTGTCACCTCAGCACTACCCAGCACCCTCAGCAGGACACCAAAGCCTCTCAGCCTTGGCCTGCCACAGACTTGAAAGGCAGCACTGAGCCTCCCCTATACACCACAGCCCCAAAGCTCCTTCCTATGCTCTGACCCTCACCTGCATCCCCTCCCACCCCTTACTGACCCTGCTTGGCACCTGGCACAGGACAGGGGCTGGGAGCCACCAGAGGAAGAGGAGCCAGAGGTGGCCTGTGGCTGAGCACTGATGGACACCAGGAGCAGAGGGGTGGCAATGCCAATGGGCAGCTCAGCTGTGCCTCAGGATCTCCGCACAGCAGCAGCCACAAGGCTGGGCAGAAGCTAGGAGGTCACTGCTGGCTCTCAGCTTAGGGCAGCAGCAGGAAGAGGGCAGGAAGGGACTGGGAGTTCACTCTTGCTGCAGCAGCTGAGAGGGCAGCCCCTGACTCATAGCTGGCCTCTGTGCATTTGGCCTCCCAGCTGACAGAGTCCCCAGCAGGCAGCAGAAGGCATGTGGGGGCAAGGGACTTGTTTGACTTCCTGTCCCTAAGCACCTGTGGCCCCTGCAGAAGAGCCTTGGAGCTGGGTTGTCACCTCCCTGCCACCTGAGGGCCTGAGGAGACCGCAGCAGGGACAGGGCTTGGCTGTGGCTGCTGGAGAGCTGAAAGGCAGCAGCAGGGACCTGCCTTGGAAGGCCCTGCAGAGGTTTCTTGTGGCTGCTCAGCTGCCAGGCCACAAGCAGGCTGAGGCTTGGGCCAGCACTGGGACATCAATGAGAAGCTGAGAAGCTCCTAGGGCAGGAGGAGCCACACAGCCAGGAGGTGACTGTGAGCTCACTGCAAACTCCAATCCCTTTGTGTCATTGGCCAGCAGCAGGCCCAGGGCTGGTCTGGGGACTGTGCCACCCCTTGTGCCTGCCAAGCTCAGAGGCAGCAGCAGGGAGGTGCCTTGGCTGTTGTTTTGGAGCTGGAGGTCTGCTCAGTGCCCAGGGACCATTGCCAATGGCCTGGGATGGAGCAGAGGCTAGCAAGTGCAGAAGGCCAAGTGCAGCTGGGCTGTGGCAGGAGGAGTGTAGCCACCTGGACACAGAGGTTTGTCCTCCCTGCACTCAGCACTGCTGTGACCACATCTGCAATATTGGGGTCTGGCTGTGGAGTTCCTCAGCCGGAGGAATAGAGAGGTACTGGAGAACTCCATTGGAATTCTTTCCAATGGGTGTAGGTTGTAGCTGACCATACAGCATGTGAGCAAGGACACATCCTGGTGAGCAGTTATTGGCACAGAGAATTTCCAATCACAGCCAATGATTACAGAGGCATCACACAGACAGAAACTGAACTGATTGCTGTGGTGGTGTTCCAGAGTGTGACAAATATTGTGGTGCAGGCCCAGCTGGACAGAGCAGTTTGTGTGCAGGATCACGCTGGAGGGGACTGTGAAGGAGCGGAGAGGGACTTGCTCTCTCTGGGCCCGTACCCTCAATGCCATCAAGAGCCGGTACCACTCAAGGATGACCTGCCCTGGCCCCAGTCAGATGGACAACTATGGAACAGGGCATTCGCTACCTGAGAAAGATGGCTGTGCTGGAAATAATTGATGGGATGGCCAGCTCCCCACAGACCCAGATGAGGTGCCCATGAGACGGCCCTTCGTAAGAAACTCACCCAGGGTGCTCCTCAGAAATATGCTCCCACATGAGGAGGGATACTCCTGACTGGACAGGATGGAAGTCCTAAAACTGTCTGTGAGTCTGCCAATGATTTAAGGGAATAGGAGGACAGCGTAAATCAGAAACCCCTGATCTCAGCCATAGAAACTATGGCCAAAGACATTGTCAAAGAGATCGACCTCCATGTCTGAACTGAAAAGGGGGAGCGATGCCTCCTTTGCCCCTTCCCCTTCAGAATGGATCCAGGTTTCAGCAATCAGGAACAGGCGACCTTCCCCTAGGAGATCACCCCAAGCCAATTGGGGGATGTCAAGGGAGTCTCTGTGGAGGTTCCTCTGTGACCATGGAGAGGACATGGAGACCTGGCATGGCCAACCCACCTCTGCCCTCTGGAACAGAGTGTGGGAACTGCAAGGTGGGCACCATGGGGATAACTCATCCAGGAGAAGGGCTGCCCCAGTTTCCCAGAGGGGTCCCTCTGGCTCAAGAGACCCTTCCCCTAGGAACACAGGACCCTGTGACAAGTGTGGGCATCGCTGCCAGCATTAGAGGTGCCCTACCTCCAGCCAGGTGGAGGCCAGGGACAACAGAGTGTCCTGTGATGTGTATGTGAAATGGCCTGGCACTTCAGAAGCCCAGAAGTACCGAGCTCTGGTGGACACAGGGGCCCAATGCACCCTGATACCATTGAGGTACAAAGGGGCTGAGCCCATAAGCATTCAGGGAGTCCCAGGGGGTTCACAAGACCTGACTGTACTGCAGGCTGAGAGAAGCCTTACCGGGAATGAATGGGGAAAGCACAACCTAGTGACTGGTCCAGCTGCACCTTGCATTCTTGGCATTGACTTTCTGTGGGAGGGATGCTTCAAGGACCCTAAGGGGCACAAGTGGGCATTTGGGGTGGCAGCTGTGGAGACTGCAGGCAAAGAACAGCTGTCCACCAAGCCCGAGCTGTCGGATGACCCCTCCGTGGTGGGCAGCCATAAGAGGCAGGATTTGAAGCTACCTATTGCCTCTCGCATAGTGCATCGCAGGCAATCCAGGACCAACAGAGACTCTCTGCACCCCATACACCAACTGATTCGACGACTGGAGAGCCAGAAGGTGATCAGCAAGGCTCACTCCCCCTTCAACAGCCTGATATGGCCAGTGGGGAAGGCAAATGGGGAATGGAGACTGACCGTGGACTGCCGTGGACTGAATGAGGTGACTCCTCCGATCAGCGCTGCTGTGCCGGACATGCTGGAGCTCCAGTACCAGCTGGAATCGAAGGCGGCCAAGTGGTATGCCACAAGTGACATTGCTAATGCCTTTTTCTCCATTCCCATTGCAGAAGAATGCAGGCCACAGTTTGCTTTCACCTGGAGGGGAGTTCAGTACCAATGGAATGGGTTGCCTCAGGGCTGGGTCCATAGTTCAACCATCTGCCACAAGGTGATCCAGACTGCCTTAGAGAAAGGTGGAGCCCCTGAGCATCTACAGTTCATCGATGACATCATCGTATGGGGTGAGACAGCAGAGGAATTCTACCAGAAGGGTGAGGAGATAATCGATATCCTGCTGGAGGCTGGCTTTGCCATCAAGAGAAGTAAGGTCAAAGGGCCTGCCAGGGAGATCCAGTTCCTGGGTGTTCAATGGCAGGATGGCCGTCGCCACATCCCTCAGGAGGTGGTGAACAGGGTAGCCACTATGGTGCAGCCCACAAGCAAGCAAGAGACACAGTCCTTTTTGGGGCTTGTGGGCTTCTGGAAAATGCACATTCCCGGGTACAGTCAGATTGTGAAGCCTCTCTTCCATGGAACAAGGAAGAAAAATTATTTTGTGTGGGGACCTGAGCAGCAGATGGCATTCGACCAGATCAAACGAGAGGTGGTCCACGCTATGGCTCTGGGACCTGTTTGAACCGGACCAGAGATCAAGAACGTGCTGTACACTGCGGCCGGTGAGAATGGTCCTACGTGGAGCTTGTGGCAGAAGGCTGCTGGTGAAACCAGGGGCAGGCCCCTAGGTTTCTGGAGTAAGGGGTACAAAGGCTCCAAGGCCAACTACACCGTGACAGAAAAGGAAATCCTAGCTGCCTATGAGGGCGTCCGGGCTGCCTCTGAGGTCATTGGGACTGAGTCACCTCTATTTCTGGCTCCAATGCTTCCAGTCCTGACCTGGATGTTCAAAGGAAGAGGCTCAACCCCACATCATGCCACAGATGCCACCTGCCGGAAGTGGATGGCCCTGATAACGCAGCGAGCTCGAATGGGGAGCTTCGAATGCCCTGGCATAGTGGAAGTGATCACCAACTGGCCAGAGGGTGCTGACTTGGATGCCACCAGAGCAGACAGTGAGCCGTGCTGAGGAGGCTCCCCCATACAAACGATCTCCCTGACAATGAGAAGGGCTATGCTCTATTTACAGATGGGTCCTGCCGGCTTGTGGGGAGCAAGCGGAGATGGAAGGCAGCTGTCTGGAGCCCAACAAGGCAAGTGGCGGAAGCAAGGGATGGAGAAGGTGAATCCAGTCAGTACGCAGAGGTAAAAGCTGTCCAGCTGGCCCTGGATATAGCAGAACGAGAGAACTGGCCAGTGCTGTACCTCTACACTGACTCCTGGATGGTAGCCATGCCTTGTGGGGTGGCTGAAGGATGGAAAGGAACGGGTGGCAGAGAAAGGGAAGCCTGTTTGGGCCGCTGGGTCAGTGGACATCTCTATGGAGCCATCTCACAGGTCATCCATGAGTGTGACATCTGTGCTGCCATCAAGCAGGCCAAGCGCATGAGGCCTCTGTGGTATGGGGGCAGATGGTCGAATAAAGTACGGAGAGGCCTGGCAGATCGACTCCATCACCCTTCCTCGGTCTCACAGCGGCAAGCAGTACGTACTGACCATGGTGGAGGCAAGTACAGGCTGCTGGAGACCTACCCAGTACCTCATGCCACTGCTCGCAACACCATCCTGGGCCTGGAGAGACTATCCTGTGGAGACAACGGCACCCCCGGAGGATTGAGTCAGACAATGGAACCACTTCAAGAACCACCTCATAAGAGACTGGGCAAAGGACCATGGGATTGAGTGGATTTTACCACATCCCATACCATGCACCAGCTGCCGGGAAGATCGAGCGCTACCTGGCTTGCTAAAGACCACCCTAAAGCCATGGGGGGTGGAACCTTTAGGAACTGGGAAAGACACCTAGCTCAAGCCACTTGGTTAGTGACCAGCAGAGGAGCTGTGAACCCAGCTGGTCCTGCCCAGTCCTACCTGCTGCAAACAGTGGATGGAGATGGAGTTCCGTGATTGCTGAGAAGAACCTGCTGGGAAAGGCAGTGTGGGGTTTTTCCTGCTGCTGGTGGGGGCAAACCAACCGAGGGTGGTCTCAGCTGAGGGTCCTGGTCACACCTACTGGGTCATGTTAGAAACTGGGGACATTCAGTGTATCCCACCGCGGAACGTGACTGTGGCTGTGAGGGGATGAACTCGGGGGGGCAACACTTATCAATGTATTTAGTCATTGTGTAATAGTTCTAAGTTGTTCTAAGTTTCTCCCTCCTAGCCTAATACCAGCCTAGCATCCAGGACACAACGTACACACTGCACACCAGTGCACCAGAGAGCTCCTGCATCATCTCACCTGCACCTGTACCTGAAGTCCCTGCAGCAATGGACTGTACCCAGTGTCTCTACAGCAATGGACTGTTCCTGGCTTTTCCCTTCCAAAGACAAACTGATTCCTGATTTTTCTCCACATCCCTGCCCAGTTCAAGCAGCACCTACATTAACCATCGCCAGAGAGAGAGAGAGAGACTTGCCCTGGGAGAGGGACTTGCATCAAGGATCTGAATATCACGTGTCAAGATTGCATGAAGGGGCTGTGGCAGGAGAGAGGAAGTGGAACAGAGGGGTGGATTGTGGTGGGTTAACACCCTTTTCTGGGAACAAAAGAACAAAGCAGGTGGAGGGCTTGCAGGTACCTTTACCCTCCCTGCAGGGCATTTTTCACCTGGGAAGCTGAGTCTGTTCCACTCCCCCCTCCCTGCCCAGCTAGGGTATAAAAAGCAGGACCTCATAGCTGTTGGCCCGGTCTTTTCTGGCTTCTGCCTCTGCTGGACGAGAGCTACTGCAGCTACCCTCCTGCTCCTCTGCCACGTGGTCGGACCTGCTGCCTCCACGCTTCCTCAGAGAAAGGCTGGTTTTGTATTATTCTCTTGGTTTTTTTTGTCCCCCTCCGATCCATCCTTGTTCCTTGCCCTTGTGAACCTTTTTCCTGTTATTGTTTATATATATATATATTGCTTAAAGACAACTCTTTGCCTCTCTACTTCCAAGCCGACTCCAAATTATTGTTGGTGGATTTGCTCTTTCCTGTTTCTCCCCTCTCTGTTGGAGGGAAGAGGGGGGGGAGTGGGGGAGAGATTCTCAGCCTTGCCCCCCACCTGACCTCTTAACTTCCAGTTAAGGCTCAAACCACCACAATTTTTTGGCGCCTCCAACGTGGGGCTTGGAAATTAATCTTGTCTTGGGAAAGCAAAACTTTGTCTGAAAAGGGACTGGAAGTAGAGATGGCGATTTTAAAGAGCCTGGTGGTCAAGCCTTTGCCTGGGTGTTTGGCTGGAGCTTTTGGACCCACATCAAACTAATAACTTACCATGTGGTGTGGTTAATGATAGAGATGCTGATCAAATGGATGAAAACTTTACCATGAAGCTGGGCATGTATCTCCTGAATTCATTGAGTTTCACTGTCAGTGGTAACTTTTCTAACACAGGAAATTTTCCTGCAGCAGGCTGTGAAACCAATGGTGTAGATAAATGTACCTGTGATGGAAAACTGCTGTGCATTGCAATATGCTCCATATGCTTGAATGTAATCCTTACAGGGGCATTTGCTGTGACCCGTGTGGTTGGGGGAGGGAGCTAACCCATTAAGAGCTGTTTGGAGGGTGATAACACACTCCTTTGCACTCTTTAACGACTGGGGGTGTGTCTGCTGTGGGCATTGAGCACTCTGTAAACACAAAGAGGGAGGGGTCAGGTTGTAATGAGTGTGCCAGATCTCAGCCTGAGTCCCAGGCACAAGGTCTGCCCCACCACCAGCAGCTCCACAGTTAACCCCTGATGCTCCTGCCAATGCAGTCTCTCTGGCACCAGTCACCACACGCAGGAAAAGAAGTCAAAAATCATCGCCAAGCACAGATGGAGAGGAAGGAACCTCAGCAGGCCCCAGCACCTCACAGAACCCAGCGGTGGATGAAGAGGAGTCAGACCAGGAAATAACTGTCACATCGTTACCCAGAAAGGAACTAAGGCAAACTCGTCTGGATTACGCAAGGAAAGAGGGTGAGCCAATACTGAGCTGGGCCTTGAGATGCTGGGACGAGGGGGTGGACACAGTGGACCTGGATAAGAGGGAGGCAAAGCTTTTAGGCTCCCTGACTCGTGATGCTGGTCTGGACAAAGAGTTATCCATGTCGCCACAGGATTTGCCTTGTAAGCCCTGAGATGGGGTTCCAGGCACTGGCATGGTTTACAGGATATGTCCCCAGCCAGCTTGTAGTTGCCTCTGCTATGATGAGTATGCAGCACTTCTCCTGGTGTGTTCATGGCAGTGGTCCAAGAGAGTCAATCTGCCAGGCCTCACCATAGCAAAACCCCAGCCCCTGCTCTCTGCTCCAGAGAGCCTTAGCTCTGGAGGCTCTCCTGATTGCAGCACAGGTTTCACAGTCCTGTGTCCCCTGGGGGCCAAATGCCCACCAAAGCTGCTCTATCACTGCCCTGCTTAGGTGGAGAGGGCAGAGGGGAAAATAGAACCAAAGGCTGGTGATAAGGTAGAAGCAATTGAATCCTAATGCTCAGCACAAGCAGAGGCTGTGTGCAGACACAACAGCAAACAGAGAAGTTCTTCTCTGCTGCCCATCAGCACATGGCGGTCGCTCGCTCCCGGCCTGCAGGGGTCTGACACATGGAGCAGGTGCTCTGCAGGACAGACCCCAGGCACCAATATCCCCACACTTCCTTCTCTCACTTAGCTTCTGTAGCTCAGCTGATCTCTTCTGGCATGGAATAACCCTTTGGCCAGTTGGGGTCAGCTGGCCCAGCTGTGTCCCCTGCCAAGATTTTGCCCAGGCCTCAGCACACTCTTGGGGCAAGGAAATGTTGGTAAAGCAGAGCCTGGGCACTGGTTCAGCAGCAGCCAAAACACTGCTGTGGGATCAACACCCAGCTACAGCCCTGCAAAGCACAGCACTAGAAAGATGCTCTGAGCAGAATGAACTCCAGCTCAACCAAACCCAATCCACTCTCATTCCCCTGGCTGTCCAGGACAAAGACAAACAGGCAGTGGCAGCTCACAGCTGATTTGGGGCAACTGAACACCACCACTGCACCTTGAACCCACAGTGTGCCAAACACTGCAGAGCAGATGAGAACAGGACAGAGTGTGGCCACGGAGGAACACTCCCACCTCCCAGAGACAATTCACAAGGGCAGTCCAGGCACTAAAGCCAGAGCCTTGGAGCTCTCCTGAATCACAGCAGCTGTGTCCAGCACCTCCCCCACTCACACATTCCCCAGGCACAACCTGCACCAAGGGCCAGCACCAAGTCAGACTTCTCCAGGCTCAGTTCTTGTGCCCTAAGAATGTCAAAGCTTTGTGAGGGTTTGCTTTGAGCTCCAGCGGGAGGAAACCAAACTCCAGGCAGCCTCTCTGCCAGCCTCTTCTCCACCTCTCTGTGCTAGGACAGACACCTTTGCTGTCACCAGGGTCAAGGTTTCTATCTTGCACTGAACCCAGCCAGCTCTGTCCCTGTGTCTGTGTGCTTGGTGCTTCTCTCCAGGCACAGCCATAGAAAGAGATTTGACTTCAGGATCCCTTGCAGGCAGTCAGGGTCAGCCTTGTCTTTATCCACTCTGTCCTTCAGAGGCTCTTGGATTAGAGCACATTCTGCTGAATCACCTTGTAAGCCCCAGGTGGGCAGTGACAGCAATGGGGAGGTTGGGGAGGGTGAGGAGCAAAGTTGTCCATTCAATGTCAGCCCTGAAGGACAGATTTCCCTGCAAGTGCAGATGGCCTGCTGAGACAGCCTGGGTCAGTGTCACTTGGGAAATTCTCATCTCTGCTCTGAACTGAAATGGAGTAAAATATTTTCTCTTTGAGATACAAAATTGAGCTTTGTGAGGTGCACTTTGAGATCCTGAAGAAGATTGCAGAGACACAAACATCTCCTTAGGGCACTTGGGACTCTTTGCAGGAACCTCAGGTACTGAGAGGAGACTGAAGAAACTTCTTCAGAAGTCAGAAGGAAAACACAAAGTGCCTTGAAACACTGATTGGCCCCACTGAGGGACATCACCAACAAAGCCTCCCAAAGGCTCCTTAGAGCAGCTCAGTGGAGGCCATGATTGCAGCAGACAAAGGCAAAGTGCAGGAGCGCAATCTCTGGGTTTGGTTTATGGAGCAGAATGGCCAAACCCTGAGCACAGTGCCTGGGCAGGCAGATCCTGTCCCTCATCTATGGGTCAGGCAGGGCAGGTTTTCTAATGGTACCAAACAAGAGATAGTTAGCTCATGTCAACACCTAGAAACATCAACTTTGCAAAGTGCTGCAACCTCTCACCACAAGACAGCACGAACACGGCACAACTGTCATGAAAATGACAGTCAGCAAACCTGCCTAGCGCTGACCTCAACGACTGTCACAGTAATCCAAGAGGTCAACAGAAAGCATCTAATTTATAACTGAGTGTCATGACTGCTATTGTATTCTATTCTATTGCTTAACTGTTGTGTGAACATTAAGAGATCAGTATTACTAGGATGAGCAAAAACACATGATTATGGGTAATTTTATATGGGGCAAAGCAATGAAGCTCCTTTGCTCTTGCTGTTTTCTGTCTGTGAAGCTAGAGTCTGGCCAGATCTACCTTTACAGATGGAAGAAATCTTGCTGCCATTAAACAATTCATGATTTTTGACCATCCTAGAGAAAAATTAAGATGCAACATACCCTTAAAGCAGATTGTAAAAGACAGTGCAGAGGATTGGATTTTTGTCTGAATCTCTGTGTGCAATGTGTTCAGGCATAATCAAGTCTTATCTGTCCATAAGAAGAGTGAAATGTAAAGATTGGAACTGTTAAGATCTAAGTTCTTCTTTACAAGGTTTGCTATCTTTGACCATGTATTATGCCAGCTCTGTTAGAACATTCTAACTAGCTCAACTTAAGCATTGTGCCTTGTATGGGTTACATCAGTCTGTCAGACATGCTGCGCTACAGGACTTTTGCTTTTGCTATCCAGCTTAGCTTTAACTCACTTGCTACTGTGTGTGCAAAGAGTATCTTGTATGGGATGGGAACAACTCCCTGAGCAGATTGATCACAGAAACAAAAGGGGGATTTGTGGCAATGCCAGCAACGAGCAGTGTGAGCAATCTGGCAATGTAGGCTTAGAGCCTGACATGGTGGTAGGCCATGCTCAGCAGAAGTGCAGAAGTGGCTAGCAGTGTAGCAAAGCAGTGCTGTGCCTGCAG
The DNA here is from genome assembly GCA_015227895.2 of Colaptes auratus. Lineage (NCBI taxonomy): Eukaryota > Metazoa > Chordata > Aves > Piciformes > Picidae > Colaptes > Colaptes auratus. The sequence continues at coordinate 11,134 of JAAWVA010000253.1, forward strand.
CATGTAACTAAAGCAGGGCACTGGTAGCTATAAACACAGAGAGTTATCTGGGAATAACAGGACACACACCTGCATCAACAACCTGGTGTGGTATTAGTAGTGTGACCAGTAATCTATAACAGTGCGATGTGTGGTCACTGGTGGGGAACCAATGAAGCTGTGCCAACGATGCTCCCTGAGTCTCTATAAGCTGTAGAGGTTCCCTTAATAAACAAACAATACTGGATCACATTGGTCGTCCATACTGACTCCATTCCCCATTGCCGACAAAGCTCCTCCTGGTAACGTTGGCCATGGAACCAATCTGTCTAAGACCCTCTGCAGAGCCTCCCTACCCTCATGCAGATCAACTCTGCCACCTAACTTGGTGTCATCTGCTGACTCACTGCTGACACGCTCTGTGTCTTCATCAAAGTCATCAATAAAGATCTTAAACAGAACTGGTCCCAACACTAAGCCCTGAGGAACACCACTTGTGACTGTCTGCCACCAGCTGGATTGAACTCAACTGAGCACCACTCTTTGGGCCCTGTCACCCAAGCCAGGGCTGTATCCAGCAGAGCATTGCTCATCCAAGCCAGGAGCAGCCACTTTGCCCAGGAGAATTCTGTGGGCAGCAGTGCCAAAGGCTTTTGGAAAGTCTAGGCAGACAATAGCCACAGCCTTGCCCTCATCCAACAGACACTCATCCTGCCAGAGAAGGAGATTAGGTTTGTCAGGCAGGACCTGCCCTTCCTAAGCCCCTGCTGCCTGGGGCTGATCCCCTGCTTGTCCTCTCCAGGTCATGTAATGGTGCTGGAGATGCTCTGCTCCAGGCCCTGCCCTGCTACCCAGCTCACACTGCCAGCTCTATAGTTTCCTGGATCCTCCTTTCTTCCTTTCTTGCAGCTGGGTGTCACATTTGCTTCTCTCCGATACCCTGGGACCTTTCCAGTGAGCCAGGACTCCAGGTCAATAATGGATAGTAGCTTGGCCCCAGAGATGTTCAAGTCCCTTCCTCATCCTCCTAGCCTCTGTTGGGCTCTCTCCAGCAGATCTCTGTCTCTCTTGACCTGGGGAGCCCCAAACTGCAGGGACCAGTTTGGACAGGAAGGGCCCAGGCTGTACTGGGACAGGATTAGGGTTTCAGAGTGTACTGGGACAAGGCCCAGTGTCACTGGGAGAGGCCATGGGCTCAGCTTTTACTGGGAGGTGACCAAGAATTTACTAGTAGGCAGCAGGGGCTGCTGTTAGTAGTGCAAGGGAGCGCAGACTGTACTGGGAGGGGACCATGAGATCTGATTTCTACAAGAAGAGGTTGCTGAGTGAACTGGGATGGGTCCAGTTTGTGCTGGGAGAGAGCACAGTGCGTGCTGAGAGAGGGTCTGTGGATGCCTTCTGTCCTGGGAGGGAGTTCAGTCTGTGCTGGGAGGGGCTCAGAGCATCCATTTTCTGCTGGAAGAGATCCAGGTGGTACCGGGAGAAGGTGTGGGGATCCAGTTTTATTTCATGGAGGTCCAGTCTGTACTGGGATCACAGAATCATAGAATGGTCTGGGTTGGAAGGGACCTCCAAAAGTCACCCAGCCCAACCCCCTGCAGAGAGAAAGGGACATTCGCAACTAGATCAGGTTGTCCACAGACCTGTTGAGCCTCACCTTCAATATCTGCAGGTGGGGCCTCAACCACCTCCCTGGGCAACCTGTTCCATTGATCCACCACCCTCCTGGTGAAGAATTTGTTCCTCACATCCATCTAATTCTTCTCTGCTCTAGTTTGAAGCCATTGCTTCTGGTCCTGTCACTGCAGGACTTTGCAAAGAGTCTCTCTCCATCCAGTACACTTCAGGCATTGGAAAGCAGCTATTAGGTCTCTGCAGAGCCTTCTATTCTTTAGTCTCATCAACCCCAGCTCCCTCATCCTGTCCTCAGAGCTGCTCCTGTGGTCCTCCTGTGGAATGAAGAAAGGGCAGCCCAAGCTCTGGGGCTCCCTGGCACTGCTGCTGTGCTGGGACTCTGCCCCTCCACCTCTGCACACAGGCACTGCCCTGCAGCTCCACAGAAGCCTTGGAGGAAGGAACTCAGAGAAACAACTCCCTGCAGGTCCTTCATTATGTTGAACACCCAGGGAGCACAGCTTCTCATGTCTGCAGCCTCTGGGCCACACCAGACAGGACAACACTGAACCAGAAATGGTCTGAAAAAAGACATTGTGTGGCAACAACATTCTCCAAGGGAACAGCAACACCAGCAGCCAGAAGTCGAGCAGCCAGGCTGGGCCTGCACTGAGTGACATCAGAACTGCTCTGCAGAAGAGTTTATTGTTTCCGAAGGCATCCAGGGATCAGTTGGCTGAGGGCAGCCTTCAGCTCCTGGTTCCTCAGGCTGTAGATGAGAGGGTTCACTGCTGGAGGCACCATTGAGTACAGAACTGACACCACCAGATCCAGGGATGGGGAGGAGCTGGAGGAGGGCTTCAGGTAGGCAAAAAAAGAGGTACCAGAAACAGGGAGACCACAACCAGGTGAGGGAGGCAGGTGGCAAAGGCTTTGTGGCGTCCCTGCTGAGAGGGGATCCTCAGCACTGCCCTGAAGATCTGTATATAGGACACCACAATCAACACAAAACAGACAATGACTAAACAGACACTGGCCACAATAAGCCAAAGTTCCCTGAGGTAGGATGTGGAGCAGGAGAGCTTGAGGATCTGGGGGATTTCACAGAAGAACTGGTCCAGAACATTGCCCTGGCAGAGGGGCAGGGAAAATGTATTGGCTGTGTGCAGCAGAGCATTGAGAGCCCCACAACCCCAGGCAGCTGCTGCCAGGTGGAGACAAACTCTGCTGCCCAGGAGGGTCTCATAGTGCAGGGTCTGCAGATGGCAACGTAGCGATCGTAGGACATGGTGGTGAGGAGAAAATACTCTGCTGACATGAAAAAGGAAAGAGAAAGACCTGAGCAACACATCCTGCATAGGAGATGTCCCTGGCGTCCCTCAGGGAATTCGCCATGGATTTGGGGACAGTGGTGGAGATGGCACCCAGGTCAAGAGGGCGAGGTTGAGGAGGAAGAAGTACATGGGGGTGTGGAGGTGGTGGTGCCAGGCTATGGTGGTAATGATGAGGCCATTGCCCAACAGGGCAGCCAGGTAGATGGCCAGGAAGAGGCAGAAGTGCAGGAGCTGCAGCTGCCTTGTGCCTGGAATGACAGGAGGAGGAAGTGGGTGATGGAGCTGCTGTTGGCCATCTGCTGCCTCTGGCTGTGGAGACCTGTGCAAGGAGGGAAGGCAGTGACAAGTTAGGGCACATTTCTCTCAGCCTCATTGTAACCTCCTTCCCTGAGCAGCATGAGGATGGATCAGCTCAGTCCCCATCACTACCAACCCATGGCAGAGTTCATCACAGCTTCAAATGCAGCAGGGACCCAGAATTGACATGATGATTCCTCTGGTGTCAGAACAGAAAGTGACCAAGAGCCTAATCCAAGAGAACAAGAGTCCCATTCTTGGGTTGAAATTTCCCCCAGCATTAGCTTTGCCAGAGCAGCTCAGTCAGAAGCAAATGAAGCTGTACTGACAAGCAAGAGCTGCACTCTACAATGGAATGCAATGAACAGGTACAGAACATACACGAGTGACAATATTAGACAGCTATTTACAATTAGCAAACAACACAACAACCTCCTGGTCAGAGACCAGGGAATCTGTTCCACTACCCCTAACCACTAACCCCCTGTACCAATAGAGAAAGGAAGAGTGGAGAGAGAAAAAAAGCAGTGGGTTAGATTTAGCCATGGCCAGTCAAAGCAGGTGATCTCTCCCCAGCAAAGCAAAACAGCTGAAATCAGAAGAGAAGAGAGAGAATGTTATGGTACAGCTCCTCTGATTCCAGATATTTATCCAATGAATTTGTTAGAAGAATCTTTTCTTTTCCTGTTCACACCCAAGAGTGATCTATTTATTTTGTTTCCACATCTCTGCTCAAAATCTGTAACTAAATTTTAAAGGCATTGCCTAAACCCACCACACCCATGGAGAGGGGAGAAACAGGGAGCAGGCCTGCAGTGCTGCAGAGACAGTGAAGGGAAGAGAGAAAGGCAGAGGAGCTGGGGGTGAAGCCTTCTCCTTCCCCAGCTCTGCTCATTGCTACTCACAGGATGGAACTGAAGGGCTTTGGTTCTCCTTCTGTGTGCACACTCCAGGAGCCTTCAGCTGAGCTCAGCTGCCGAGATGGAGATGCCTCCAGGAGCTACAGCTGCAGTGTCCTGCACCCACAGCCTCACTGTGTCAGGGACTCCAGTGAGCTCTCAGTCAGCCTCACAGTCCTGGCCATCTGGAAACTCTCTCTGCCTTCCTCATCTCCCTGCGATCCTCTGGCAGTGTCCTCAGCCCTGCTGTGCTGTGCAGAGGAGCTGCTCCTGGCCAGAGCTGCCTCCTGCAGCCCTGCCTGCTTGCCAGCAGCTCCTTCCAGCCCAGGAGCCTGGCTCGGCTCAGCAGCAGATGACCTGCCCAAGGCATTTTTATAACTCCTCTGGTGGCTTTTGGTGCCCTGTAAACCTCAGGGACTGAGAGGAAGCTGATGAAACCTCTCCAGAAGTCAAAGTCAGATTCAACTCTGAAGTTTCTTCTACTCTTAATGGGTCCCAGTGAAGCATACTGGGAAAGGGTCCCCAGGGGCTGGTTAGAGCAGAAGGAGAGAGTGGATGCAAGGGAAGCAGCACTGGAGGCACTGAAGCATCTCCAGGCTGTGGGAGAGCAGAGAGCTGAGGCAGTGCTGAGAGGTCAGGACAAGCAGCTCAAGGTGGCTCTGCTGCTGAGCAAACCTGGAGGGGTTTCATTGATCCAAAGGGCCAAGCCCTGAGCCCTAGCCCCTGGCAAGGCAGATCCTGTCCCTCACCTGTGGCTCAGGGCTCTGCTGGGGGCAGTGGGGAGTGAAGGTGAGCAGTGACCAGGGTAGGACCTTGTCAGGTTTTGCTGTGGTTTGCTTGCAAAGAGACAACTCCTGCTGAAAAGGAATGAAAGGTGCCTTTAAAAATCAGATGCTTTGTGCACTAAAAACCTCTCCAATTAGCAGCAGAAACCTTGGCAATAATGAGAGGTTCAGCAGTATTTAATGAGCCCCATGGAGTATTTGGGCTGATTACATCATCCTTAAGCACTGCCAGGAGACTCTGCCAAGGTACTGCCAAGAAGCCTCTCCAGAAGTCCAAGGCAGAAGAAAACTCCAAAGCCCTGAGCACTGATTGCCTCCCTGAGGCTTGTTCCTGACAAAGGCTCCCCAGGGACTCCTTAGAGCAGCTTGTTAGAGACCAGGATTGCAGGGAGACAAAGGCAAAAAGTACAGGGCAGAAAAACTTGCCTTTGTTCTGTGAAGCAGAAAGGCAAGCCCTGACCACTGCCCTTGCAATAGAAGAACTCAAAGCCTCAAAGCCAAATTTCTCTCCCAGGCCTTGGCTGTGGCAGAGGCAATTGCCAGAGCCAAGGGCACCACGACCTTGGTCCTGTTGGGCCTTCATCCTTGCCAGAGCCCTTGGTCATCCTTAATGCAGCCTACCCTACACTCTCCCATGCCTGCAGCTCTTTCCCTTCAGGCTGCTGACACCAATTTTGCTTCCCTACCCAGCTCTCCCCTGCCATTTCATCCCTGCCCTGAGCTGTCTCAGCTCTCCTGCCATTTCCTGACCCCTCTGGAGCCTCATGCACATCAGCTCTGCCTTTGAGGATATTTCTTTGCCTCATCTCCACTCTGAACCTTCTAAGCTGCACTTTCTGAAGGTTTTGGTCTCTTGCCTGTACCATGGTGAGGATGTGACACTTGCCCTGGTGAGTTCATGGCACTGGCCAATAGAGTCAATCTGCCAGGCCTCACCACACTCATGGTGACCGTGAGATGGCTTCCATGGTAGCTCCACCCTGCATAGCATCTCTGCCTAGATGTCTGATGTTTCATGTGCCATCAAGCTACAAACAGTTCACCTTTATGCTCCCAGTGCAGATCCACTTGGGCTGCATCCATTCTGGCAGCCTTCTCTACCTGCTCATTGTTTTGGTGTTCTTCAGGAGCGCAGCTCCTAGGCACGGGAGCATCCCCATGGCTTACCTTCAGAGCCATGTTTCCTACCTGAACAGCAAGGTCCTACCACAATGAAGCAGCCCAGATGGACTTCCCTGCCTTGCCAATTGATCTTCTTCCACTGCCACATTCCAAGAATCTGTGTAAAGATAAAGTCCTCAACAGTTTCTCTCTCTCAGCAATCTCTAGAGCCAGTTGGATGCTTTTGCTGATTACATATTGACTCCATTCACCTTCTCTTCAGTGGCCTCAGCAACTTGTTGTGTTGGACTCCATACAGCAGCTCCCACTCCCAATGGTTTCCTACCACCCACAGGATCCATCAGTAACCAGAGCATGAGGCCTTCATCTTCAGATAACTCTTGTATGGTGCTGCCTCCTGGGCACCAACCACTTCCTCAGGCCATGCTCCAAAATCTGCCCTCTGGCCAGTCCAGAATCTCTCCCAGAATCCCTGGCTGCTTTGGTTTCCCAGTCCAGCTCACTGCATAATCAGTGCTGCTCACTCCTGCCTGTAGTGCTGGGCTCATGATGTGGAGAGGGAAAGTTCCCTCTGAACGCCCAGTGCAGCACAGGCAAGCTGGGTGCTGAGAGGAGAGCTGCTTCTGTCCCATCACTTCTGAAGCAGCTCCAGCTCCTTCCTAGGTGCTGTCTTGGGTTTAAGGAATGGGACAGCTGCTCTGCAAACCCTTCTCTGAAGTAGTTCAAGAAAGCCTTCCCCACAGGATTGGAGGAATGGAAGTGTAAATGAAAGTACTCTTCATAGCTCTATCCTACAGTACAGAGCACAGAAAAGACACAAAATCCAGAGTCCACCTCAGCAGAGGCTTCCAAAACATCCTCAGGCCAAAGCTTCCCACAGCCTTCTCCAAAACAGAGCCAAACACCCAGGCTGCAAATGCCCCTCCTGCACCATGCCTCTTTGGCCTGCCCCATAGCTGAGTGATGCAGCTCCAAATTCTGCTTGCCAGTCCTGGTGAGCCAGGCCAGGCCACTCCAGGCTCACCTGGCAGCATTGCCATGGCCGAGCTGGCCTCACTCCCCTGCACCAACCCCATTGAAGCTCTGTGAACATCCAGGAGCAGAGAGGGAGGAAGAGAAGAGCAAAGAGAAATGTCCATTTGTATAGAGATGCAGGGCTCATGGGAATGAAACAACAAAAGATTGCACTTTCCTGTCCACCTCCTGGACCTAACCAACCTCTGGACTTCTCATGGTCCAAAGGGGATCCCATGCCATCTCCCAGCACAGTCTGAGTCTCACCAGGACAAAAGTGCATCTCCTGGAACCCTGATTCCATCCCAGCACAGACCAGGACCCATCCCTGCAACTGATCCCCAATGCCCTCCCAGTTCAGACGGGGCCCCCTCCAGGTACAAATGAACCTCTTGAGCTCTCCCAGTACAGACTGGGTCTGCTGTGGTGAAGGCACATTATGCCCAGATACTGAAACTGTCCAGCACATGGACAAGTTCCCCCTCCTTTCATGAGGGGAACAAAGACCAAGGTGGCACAGAGCCCTGCACACCCCCATGGCATGGATGCTGGTGTGATGCCAAGCATGGCATAATTCCAGCTTCACGCCTCCCATAGGCTGCAGCCGGTTTTTACGAGAGTGCCCATTGGCCAATCCAGCCTCCAGGAAACCTATCAGTATTGCCCGTTGTAAATATGTTGCCTCTTTCATCTGATTGTCTCTCCTTGCTCGAGTCTGAGCTCATGCCACAGCCTTGCTATCTACGCCAGGATCCAGGCAGGCCTGTTGAGCTTCAGCTCTGAGAGTATCTACAGAGGGAGACCAATGCTGAGAGCCTGAGAAGCTGCAGCATTGATTGCCAGCTCACCGGTGGAAAAGCCCAATGTGCCTTCAAGAGGACTGGACCCCCGAGGGTAAGATCTGCCCAGCTGCCAGGAAGGGACTTAGCCGAGTAGGCAGTGCAAACGTCTGCCTCAGCCTGAAGCAGCAGACTGAGGAGCTGCACAACCCTGTGTGTGTCAGCTCAGAAAGCAGGACCAGCACTGCCCACATGACCCTGCCATTGTGGGAGAGGAGAGGAGTCGCCGCTTTGCTGCTCTGTGCCCTGTGAACCCCAGGGGAATCCAGAGCACGTTCATGCCCTGTGCTCAAACCAGGACTGCTCAAGAGGCTCCTGCTGCTCCTTCAAGGCAACAAAGGGGAAGTTGCAACTCTGCACAGCTGCACTTTTCCCTAGGGCCGCAACTCACTGGTCCTGAAGGTCATGCATGAGGGCTGACCCAGTCCAGGACCAGCCTATCAGCCCTGCCAGGCTGACACTGCAGGTCCACTTCCTGTCATCCATAGGGAGCCACCTGAGTCCTGCTAAGGGAGCCTGCCTACGGCTGCCTAGTTCACCCCCTCTCTGCTGCCATGGGAGGGAGAAGGTTGCCTCCACTGTCAACATCCAGACCAACCAGGAGCCGCCCTGGGACAGCAGCCTGCGGAAACCTAAAATTGCTACAAACAAAGGACACAGTGAATCTTCCACCTGCTTCCACTCACTGAGCTCAGTTCAAAGAACCTGTGCGAGTAGCCATTACTTGTCCAAGCCTCTGATACTTGTAATCCTCTTATAGAGTTAAACAGCTGTCGGCGTCTCGCGAGTCTCACCTGTGGACAAGCAGTGGAATTGCAGTTGAGTTATATTAATAGAAATTAATTCTGCAAATATTCTAATTGAGTGCAAATTATAAATACTGAACCACTTTGGGATGTATTTTCACAGTCGTGCACTAGAATATGGATATAAAATAGTGACTCATTGGTTAGTCTATTTCATAATTAATACAAATTAAATTTTATAACTCATATTTCATTCATAAATTAATAACCTCTTCATCACACAAGAAATTAATCTCTTGTCCTGGACTTGACATTGGAAAGTGGAATGTCTAACCCACTCTTGGTGGGATTATAGGAAGGGAAGTGTCTCCCTCTCTCCCAGCCCAGCCCCCTGCAGCGGGGAAGTTACTGGGGTCTGCGTGAAAATACCACACCTCACATACAGAATGGGCCCCTCATCCTCATCTACTCAGTCCCTGCTATAACACGTGGAGTGAAAGCCTCCCTGTACCTCACAACCTTACAGCCATCCCCTCCCAAACCCACTCCTGACCTGACTCTGCCACCATTGCTCATCTTGGCCCCAGCCTTTACCTTTGTTAAGCATTGGTCCTTTCACCTAACCCCAGCCTCAACCTAGACCCAACACAATCCCTGCCCCACAGAGCTGGCCTCACCTGAGCCCTGCCCAGCACTCTCAGCAGGACAGTGCGAAGGAGACTCATTAACTCCTGACTAATTGTTAGAAACTTTCCCACTCATAGAGTAGCCTTCAGCCATCAATAAAGGAACTATTGAGCTTGGTAGCGGAAGGGACATAAGGCAGCAGACCACCAGCCCCAGACATCAAAGAGAGAGGTAAGGCTGAGTCTGGAAAACAGGATGGGGTCTCACACACTGGGCTCAGTAACAAGATGAGAACAGTCTGTGGGATTGGCAGAAGACCAACAGGAAAAATACAAGACGATGACACAGTGAATACAAGTTGACACAAGGACAGCAGATGGCAGCAAAGAGCAAGGAATGGAAGGATTTTAGCTCTTCAAAGAAGAGTTGTTATCATTCTAATGCATCTGTATTACTAATACTATATGAGGCATATGGTAAACCTTGTTCAGCACTGCTATCAATTATTATATTATTCAAAATATTAATACAAATATATTAATTCTTTTAATTTAAATCCATGCATTATATCAAATCTCATCAATGGGTATAAATATCTGAGGGGTGGGTGTCAAGTGAGGGGGGCCAATCTAAGGTAAGAAGCAACAGGTTCAAGCTTGAACCGAGAGATTTCACCTCAACATGAGGAGCACTTCTCTGCAGGGCAGGTGACAGAGCACTAGAACAGGCTGCCCAGAGAGCTGGTGGAGTTTCTTCTCTGGAGACATTCAAACCCACCTGGGTACACTCCTGTGTGGACTACCTAAGTGATCCTGCTTTGGCAGGGGGGGTCAGACTTGGGTCCCTCCAACCTCTAATGTGATACTGTGATACACCCACACAGGTACAGCTGTTTGGTTGGTTAATGTATTTCACAACATACCATTCAATACAACTTTAACAGTTGAATCAAGCTAGAATCTTAAACATTGATTCAGCTTAGGAAAGAGCTAATGCTCAAGGGCAGTTCAACTGCAAGGGAATCTATGGCTGCTACAGAGGCAGCTGGCACAGAGCTGTACAAAGAGACTTGATAGGAATCAGCCTGGTGTGCTCAGGGCACTGCCACCTGGGACCTTTTTGGACACTGCAATTATGCTCCAAAGCACAGAGTGCAGACTGCACAAGTGAAACAAAGCAAGAAATATGGTGTTCAGAAAAGGAGTTGTGCAGAGAGTGTGTGTGTGGAGGGGAGAAGCAGTCTCCCCCTGGAGAGGAACTGTTGGGGCTGAAGGAGGGCTTGTGGTGGTCATGGGCTTGCCAGGGCAGCTTGCTGGCAGGCAAGCAGTTCTCCAGTGCTCAGGATGGGATGAGCAGCTCTCATTTATCTCACCACAACTCCAGCAGCTTGCACCAGCACCTCAGGTATCACAGGTGGAAAAGAGCAACTTTCTGGCTGCAGACTCGGGCAGCAGTCATGCACAGGTGCCCTTGAGTCCAGCATCATTCAGCAGCTGCAGCTAAAGCATGTTCCAGTTTCATGTGGACAAAATAGGCCTGGGGAACCCCAGGGCTCCTTGGTACAACAAGGGAGAGTTGGTTACCATCTTGGCTTGATTAATAAGGTGCTGAAGACAATAATGGCCACATGGCAGAAGAGAAAGAAAGAGAGGAACAAGAGAGTTCAACCTAGAGAATAAAGTTTGCCCAAGCCATGGGAAGCTGCACAGGGAGTCCATAAGGGTGGCAGCTGGCCAGGCACAGCTGCAACTGTGCACTTTGTTCCATCGGCACAGGACCTGCCTAGACAAGCTGGGCCTGTCCAGCTTTGCAGATTACCAGCACCTTGCCCTTTGTCTAGTATTGGCTGAGCACCCAGCTCCACGGGGAGGGGGTGCAAGGGGGTTTGGTTGGGCATGTCAGACTTGTGCCTTCAGGACAAGCACGTGTAAGCTTTGGAGGGATCCATTCCGTGTCCATGCAGGTATTAAAGGATCCTGTTCAGTGGCCACGAGTTGTTTTGATTTCCCACTTGACCTTCAAGACTCTCCCAGGACCCCTCAAGGACACCTCCTGAAAAAATGACCACATGGCTCCAGCCCTGGCCCTGGGAAGAAATGCCCCAAAAGTGGCCTTTGGGGAAAGAAATGTAGAGAGGAAAAAAGCAGCAAAAGAGACATACGTTATTAGGGTTGGGTTTTCCATTCTAATTAGGCATTATGTTGGGATAAGGTTTGCCTTTTACCTCTTGGAAACCAAAGTGTTGAGGAACAAAGAGCCAAATCCAGCCCAACTGCAGTGGTGGCATGGCGGTGCTGACTCAGCACTGTCATTCCTCTCCTCAGCACTGGCTGGTGCAGAGAAGGGCAGGGGCACATTTGCTCTCTGAGGACAAAGGAAGGTGTAAAGAGGAGATTGCAGTTCAAGCTGCTGGAAAAGGCCCCCCAGGGGGGTCAGTTGGCCTGGCACCAGGGTCGGTGTATTGCTGTGTCCCCTGGGGCACGCTGGTCGCCGGCGTGGGGGGGTGAATATGGCAGGTGAGGGAGGAGCTGTGGTTGAAGCCCTGTTGCAGACTGCAGGTAAAGCGCTGGCACCGCTTGGGGTGCAGCAGTGTTGCTGAGGGTGGGCATTGAGTGCAGCTCTTGGCTCAGGCAGCTCAGAGTTGCAGCTGATGCTACTGTGGACACAGCAGTGACGGCTGAAGTTGGAACTGAGGGTGAAGCTGTTGCCGTAGTCACCACTGACAGAGGGCTGGGCACGGGGCTGGGGGCAGTGGGGCTTTACCAGCTCCAAGATGGGTGGGAAGATTGCCCACCCTCAGGGCACTGATGTGGCTGCTTGGTGGCACAGAGGGGCTGATATGGGTTTCCCATCTTCCTCTCTTCATATTCCTCCTCCTCATATTCCTCTCCTTCTCTTCTTTGTCCTATTCCATCATCATCCTCCTCTTCTCCACATCATTCCCATTGTCCTCAACATAATTATTGTCATCTCCTCTTAACCTCATATACTTCATCCGTGCGTCCTCATCCAGGTTCATCAACCACTTCTCTTCCTCAAGGCTGAAATTTGGACCCTTCAAATTAATCTCCAGGAAATTCTCTCCTTCCAGATCATTGTCTAGGTCCTTCTGGGAGGGAGGCCATGCTGCTGAGAGGAATGGTCACCCCTTGCTCTTGGGCAAATCCTTTGGACAAGTGGACTGAGAAGTAGGACCATGTGTGTGAATTCCTTGCAATGGAGAGATCAGAGCCCTAGCTCCTCTGTTGAGTCCATGGTTGTAATGCTGATGGGGCTGACACCCCAGGACAAAGCCACAGCCAACCATGCAAACTGATACCTGACCAACTGGGGCTCAGGCAGGTGAAACTCCTACATTCATCACAGCCAATGACCCTCAAAGCTCCAAAGTGGTGAAGTGTGGTTTGGGAGGAGGGTCTTGAGAGGGCTGAGAGGTGCTCAGGGGTCAGCAGGAGCCGGGGATCTGCTGCTGTGCCAAAGTTGGGTCCTTTACCTTCTGGCCTGTACCAAGGAGCAGATCTGCAAACTTTGCTCCCCAGCACAAAGGAGCAGGGCTGATGAGAGAAAGAGAAGGATATGAGCCAGGCAGAGAGAAGTAAAGGGTTCAGAGGAGAGGACTGACCTGCAAGGAATGGCTCAGCCTTTGCATTTCCCTCCCTATGGCTTGGGGGTTTGTCACCTCCTGCAGATCAGTGCATCTGTGCTTGGATCACAGCCAACAGGGAGCTGATAGAAACTCTGAAAGTCAAAAGCTCAGGGTCTGTGCAAGTGGCAAAAGATCCCAGGATGATCAGCATCCAAGGTTCTCCAGATCAGAGAAACACCTGAGGAAGTCAATGATCTCCACTCTCAAAACAGTGACCCTAAAGCCAGAGCTTGGAGCTCTCTGGATCACAGCAGCTGTGTCCAGCATCTCCCCCACTCGACATCTCTCAGGCACAACTGCCCCAAGGGCCTGCACCAAGTCAGACTTCTCCAGGCTCAGTTCTCCTCCTCTGAGAATGTTGAAGCTTTGTGAGTGTTTGCCCTGAGCTGCAGCAGAAGGAAACTGAAACTCCAGGGCACACTCTGCCAACGACCTCTCCACCTCTCTGTGTATTTGGACAGACGCTTTGCTGTCACAGGGTCAAGGTTTCTATCTTGCACTGACCCCAGCCAGCTCTGTCCCTGTGTCTGTGTGCTTGGTGCTTCTCTCCAGGCACAGCCATAGAAAGAGATTTGACACTCAGGGTCCCTTGCAGGCAGTCAGGGTCAGCCTTGTCCTTACCACTCTGTCCTTCAGAGGCTCTTGGATTAGAACACATTCTGCTGAATACCTTGTAAGCCCAGGTGGGCAGTGCCAGCAAAGGTGAAGTGGGGAGGGGAGGAGCAAATTTGTCCATTCAATGTCAGGCTGAAGGACAGATGTTCCTGCAAGTGCAGATGTCTGCTGAGACAGCTGGGTCAGTGTCACTTGGGGAATTCTCATCT
>JAAWVA010000254.1:0-24841 GCA_015227895.2 Colaptes auratus
TCCTTCCCTCCTTCCAAATTCCTTCCAAGTTCCTTCCTTCCCTCCTAATTCCTTCCTCCCTCTTTCCTTCCAAATTCCTCCCTTCCAAATTCCTCCCTTCCCTCCTAATTCCTTCCTCCCCCTCCTAATTCCTTCCTCCCTCTTTCCTAATTCCTTCCTTCCTAATTCCTTCCTCCCTTCCAAATTCCTTCCCTCCAAATTCCTCCCTTCCTCCTTCCAAATTCCTTCCTTCCCTCCTTCCAAATTCCTTCCTTCCCTCCTTCCTAATTCCTTCCCTCCCTCCTAATTCCTTCCTCCCTTCCAAATTCCTTCCTTCCCTCCAAACTCCTTCATTCCTCCTTCCAAATTCCTTCCTTCCCTCCAAACTCCTTCCAAATTCCTCCCATCCTTCCAAATTCCTTTTCCCCCCAAACAATCCTGTGATTCTGTGACCCACAGCCACCAAGAGCAGAACCCAAGAAGGCAGGCAGGTGCTGCTTGGCTCTCAGGAGAGGCTCCTCACCTGTGTGGCAGGGTGCTGCGTGGCAAGCCCTCGGAGCAGGCGCAGGATAAAAGGCAGCGCAGGGCGGGATAAGAATTTCTTCCATATGTCTGCATCCAAACTGCACAGAAGGCAAGAGGCAGCAGCTGAAGGGCAGTCACCCCCTTCCCAAAGGACACTTGGCAGGCAGCCAGCCAGCAGCACAGCTTGCAAGCTGCAGGCCAGGCCAGCACCCTGTCCTCCTGTGGCCCTCCCTCCTTTAATGAAGTGACATTCACACTGCCGTGGCCACGTTGGGCAGGCTAACAGCCCCAGTGCCAGCTCTGAGCCCTGGCCTTGGCTTTGTGCAGTGGGTAAGGAAGAGGCAGGAGGCACAAGCATGCTGGTGTCCAAGAAAGCAGCTCAGATGGCTATCAGCTGGGAAGATCCCAGGCTTGTTAGCCCATCCCAGCCTCACCCCTCTCTGTGTCACAGCTGTACCAAGTCTGAATGCTTCTGAACACGGAGTTGTGAACAGCTTTCTGGGGAGAGTTTTGCATCCAAGGGGGTTGAGGAGGGGAGCAGGGTGGGGAGAAGATGTTGCAGCTCCCCTGGTTTTGTCCTTCATTAAGTGACATTCACACTGCCACTGCCACATTGTGCATGTTAGCAGCCCCAGTGCCAGCTCTGAGCCCTGGCCTTGGCTTTGTGGTGAGCTCTGCTACAGTGCAGTGGGTAAGGAAGAGGCAGGAGGCACAAGCATGCTGGTGTCCAAGAAAGCAGCTCAGATGGCTATCAGCTGGGAAGATCCCAGGCTTTGTAGCCCATCCCAGCCTCACCCCTCTGTGTCACAGCTGTACCAAGTCTAAATGCTTCTGAACACGGAGTTGTGAACAGCTTTCTGCGGAGAGTTTTGCATCCAAGGGGGGGAAGGAGGTGGAGAGATGATGTTGCAGCTACCCTGGTTTTGGCCAGGGGGGTTCTTGTGCTGCTTATAAATTGTAAATATTGCATATTTTGTACATATTCCTTGCAGCCCAGGGAGGTGGTGGAAGCCTCATGCCTGGGAGTTTTGAAGGCCAGGCTGGAGGTGGCTGTGAGCAACCTGCTGGAGTGTGAGGTGTCCCTGCCCATGGCAGGGGGGGTTGGAGCTGGCTGAGCCTTGAGCTCCCTTCCATCCCTGACAATTCTCTGATTTCATTGTAGGTTGTAGTTCTGCTTGCAAATGCAGCTTCAGTTGCTTCCAGCTGGGCTGGTGTGGCAAATTTAATGTTGGGGGGGGGGTGGGGGGTGGGGGAAGGGAATCTTCAACCCACCCCAAAACTAGAGGAGGAGGAGGACGATCAGGGTTATCACAGACAGCAAGCAGAGCCTCTTACTTCTTTGCACTGGGAATGTGCTTTTTCATGTAGTCCAGGGCATTCTGTGTAATCCCCTTCTGGAGGATGAGATCTTTCAGCTGATGGCCATTGCTGTTGTTCTTTATTCCTGCTGCTATTTTACAGAAGCAGTCCAGGAAGACTTTATCATCTCCACTGTGCTCCTCGTCGTACCTGAAGGAAGGGAGAGGAGAAAGAGGAACTCGAAAGCTCTCCACACAGCAGCTGCCTGTAATCCCCACTGCACTATCAGGGCATCCACATCCCTGCTCACAGACTCAGCAAAGCTATTCAGACCCTTGTCACCTCAGAATATACTCCAAAGCCCTTATTCCACCAGCTGCAAGCTCACACGTTTCTTTTTCTTCTTCAAATGGCTTAGAGGCGAAAGAGGAAATTAAGCTTCCGCCCCAGGAATCTCTAGAGCTTTGCATCACATTGAAGGAAGCATCAGTGAGGTGGGAGGGGAAAAAAAAAAGGAGGTATAGGCTTGTCAGTGGAGGAGATTTCATGTGCTTTCAGCTGGAATTAGCCAACATACTTATCAAAGTTACAGTAGGGCTTGAAGCGATCCACCAGGATCTGCATCTTCTCCATCTCCCCGAAGGACAGGTAGGGGATGATGCGCAGGAGGCCCTGCAGGACGCTGAGGTTGGAGCGCACAAAGGTGCTGTTGATCTGATCCAGCAGCATCACCAGCTGGTCTTTGTCACCAGTCAGGAGGAGGTTACCCTGCAGAGGAAGAAGAGTTTGGGTTCTGAGCAGGAAAGCAATCCGCAGCAGGCAAGGAAAGCCCTCGCGTCAGGAGCTGCTCCAGTCCGGCCCTGGCAAGGCAGCCTGGGGAAGAGCAAAACTCTGCTCCAGCCCAGCCCCTGCTAAGGCAGCCTGGGGAAGAGCAAAACTCTGCTCCAGTCCAGCCCCTAGTAAGAGCAAAACTCTGCTCCAGTCCAGCCCCTGGGAAGGCAGCCTGGGAAAGAGCAAAACTCTCCTCCAGTCCAGCCCCTGCTAAGGCAACCTGGGGAAGAGCAAAACTCTGCTCCAGTGCAGCCCCTGGTAAGGCAGCCTGGGGAAGAGCAAAACTCTGCTCCAGCCCAGCCCCTGGGAAGGCAGCTGGGGAAGAGCAAAACTCTGCCTCTTGTGGAATGGCTGAGGGACCTGAGGTTGTTCACTCTGGAGAAGAGGAGGCTGAGGGCAGACCTCATTGCTCTCTACAACTCCCTGGAAGATGGTTGGAGTGAGGTGGGGTTGGTCTCTTCTCCCTGGTATCAGGTGATAGAATGAGAGGAAATGGTCTGAAATTGTGCTAGGGGGGTTTAGGTTGGACATGAGGAACAATTTCTTCCCTGCAAGAGTGGTCAGGCCTTGGCACAGGCTGCCCAGGGAGGTGGTGGAGTCCCCATCCCTGGAGGGGTTCAAGAAACCTGTGGCTATGGCACTTTGGGGACATGGTTTAGTGGCCACTGTGGTGCTAGGCTGATGGTTGGACTCAGTGATCTTAAAAGGCTTTCTCAACCCAAACAATTCTGGGATTCCATGATTCTAACTCCTCCAGCTGACAACTGACTTCTCCCACTTACTATTCACTGATTTCCTAGCCCAAAGCTCTAACAATTCTAGCCCAAAGGACATCACATTCCTATACAGCAGCAGCCTCAGAAGATGGCCAAGAAACTCTTCTCATGCTCAGTGTTGCTGAGGTATTGTTTTCATCCTCAATTAACTGGATTAAAAAAACAATATCAATCATGGCTTCAACATGTACCAAAACACTCCAAAAACAAAGGCAGAGCTGTGCCTTTTCTTGTCTCTCACTGGCCTGTGGCCCAAAGCAGCAAGGATGGGATCCAAGCAGTGCCTAATAACCCCCACCCTGACTGTGCAAGATCATCCCAAGGAAGCCTTGCAGTGCTTTTGGTGCAGGGCACTGCCCTACCTCCACAGCCTGCCAAGACATGCCAGCAAGCATAACAAGGGTTAGACTGCCACTCAGCACAGCTCTGCAGCTCCTGGAGCTCAGCATCACTGCAAGCCCTGAATGCCACTCAGCATTTCCATTGTGCACCCAGCCCCAGGCACTCACCTTGTCCTCGCTCAGAGGTTCTGCATTGGACTCATCCAGTATGATCTCCATGATACTGAGCACTTGTTCTGCCACTGCTGCTCCTCCACTGTCCTTACTTTCCTGCTCAGCCACCAGAGCCTGGAGAAGATCAGAAAACAGTGTGGTCAGCAGGAGCAGGGAAGTCATTGTGCCCCTGTACTCAGCACTGGTTAGGTCACACCTTGAGTCCTGTGTCCAGTTCTGGGCCCCTCAGTTTAAGAAGGACATTGAGAGACTTGAA
Source organism: Colaptes auratus (assembly GCA_015227895.2). Taxonomy (NCBI): domain Eukaryota; kingdom Metazoa; phylum Chordata; class Aves; order Piciformes; family Picidae; genus Colaptes; species Colaptes auratus. The sequence continues at coordinate 4,182 of JAAWVA010000254.1, forward strand.
TGTGTCCAGAGAAGGCTGAGGAGGGGTCTGGAGCACAGCCCTGCGAGGAGAGGCTGAGGGAGCTGGGGGTATTGAGCCTGCAGAAGGGGAGGCTTCAGGGGAGACCTTCTTGCTCTCTCCAACTCCCTGAAGGGAGGTTGTAGCCAGAACAAGAGGACACAGTCTCAAGCTGTGCCAGAGGAGGTTTAGGCTGGAGGTGAGGAGAAAGTTCTTCCCAGCAAGAGAGATTGGCCAGGGGAATGTGCTGCCCAGGGAGGTGGTGGAGTCCCCATCCCTGGAGGTGTTCAAAAAGGGCTTGGATGTGGCACTTGGAGCCATGGTTTAGCTGTCAGGAGGTGTTGGGTGCCAGGTTGGACTTGCTGAGCTCTGAGGTCTTTTCCAACCTTACTGAGTCTATGCTAAGCTGGCAGCAGTTACTGCAACAGCAGCAGCAAGTGGTTGCAGTGACCCCCACGCTCCTGGTCCCTAACAGAGAAGGAATGGCCAACAACTTGCAGTGCCAGGCCAGCAGTATTTGAGATCTCCTGCAGCTGTCACGGGGCAGTCTGACAGGGAGAAGCAATTTCAAGCCCCTGGAGTCAATGGGTAAGGCTTGAGTAAGCCCAGGCTCCCCTTACCAAGTTCAGGGTTCCCAGCATGACGTTCAACGTGTTCATCTCCGGCTTGACCAACTGCTGGCGATTGATCTTCACCTTCACACAGTAACTGAACAGTTTCAGCAGCACCTGCAAGGCACAGAGAAGGTCAGCTCTGCAGGGCCTTCAGAATCAGGAGGAGGATTTTGCTGACAACTGAAAGCACCTGAGGTAACAAAGGCAACTTCCAGATGCCTGGGGTAAAGATACTGGTCTGAAAGCCCAGCTGGTGCAACAAGGGTTGGACTAGATGACCTTTGAAGGTCCCTTCTACCCCAAACTAGTCTGGGGTCCTATGATTAGGGCAGCTTTGGTTTTCACATGTAAGGTAGAAAACCCCTCTAGGAAGGCAGCATTTAGCCTTCCCACCTCCTCAGCTTCCTCAAAGGCTTTTGAAGGAATTGTTAACCACAAGGGATGGGAGAGGGAGAGAGAGAGAGAGAGGGAATTACTCAGCTTTCAGCTAATCAGTGAACTGAAACCTCTGCTCCAAGAGTGCAACCCAAGGCAGACAACTCAGCATCACCAACAGCTGGGGCATTTCCCCTCCCAGAACTCTTGACCCCAAAGAGCTGCAGCTGAGACTCACAGTTAAGAGGTGCCGGCCTTGCTTGAAGTCCTTGATCCCAGTCAGCCTGTTGAGCATGCACTCCAAGCCTCCACACTGGGCCATGACACCTGCCATCTTGTAAACTTCCTCCTCATCCTCCTCTTCATCTACAGGGCAGACACAGATCATGAGGAGAAGGAGGAACCACAGTATGGCAAGGTCACGAAGCCCACAGGGGATGCAGCAGTGAAGGAAAATGGAGGGCAGAGTGGGACACGTTTTCTATCAGTTCATATCACTTCAGCTGGAAAGAACTGGAGAGTTCTGAGCAGGAATAGGGAGAAGGGGCAGGCAGAATGGTTCCTGTGCCACCTGAGAAAGAACAGGAAGGAGGAGCAGGCAGGATGGTCCCTGTGCCATCTGAACAGGAGCAGGGAGAAGGGGCAGGCAGAATGGTTCCTGTGCCATCTGAGCAGGAATAGGAAAGAGGGGCAGGCAGAATGGTTCCTGTGCCATCTGAGCTGGAATAGGGAGAAGGGGCAGGCAGAATGGTTCCTGTGCCATCTGAGCAGGAATAGGAAAGAGGGGCAGGCAGAATGGTTCCTGTGCCATCTGAGCTGGAATAGGAAGGAGGAGCAGGCAGAATGGTTCCTGTGCCACCTGAGCTGGAATAGGAAAGGGGCAGGCAGAATGGTTCCTGTACCACCTGAGCTGGAATAGGAAAGAGGGGCAGGCAGAATGGTTCCTGGGCCATCTGAGCTGGAATAGGAAAGAGGGGCAGGCAGAATGGTCCCTGTGCCATCTGAGCAGGAATAGGGAGAAGGGGCAGGCAGAATGGTTCCTGTGCCATCTGAGCAGGAATAGGAAAGAGGGGCAGGCAGAATGGTCCCTGTGCCACCTGAGCTGGAATAGGAAGGAGGAGCAGGCAGAATGGTTCCTGTGCCATGTAAGATGGAATAGGAAAGAGGGGCAGGCAGAATGGTCCCTGTGCCACCTGAAAAGGACCAGGAAGGAGGGGCAGGCAGGATGGTCCCTGTGCCACCTGAAAAGGACCAGGAAGGAGGGGCAGGCAGGATGGTCCCTGTGCCACCTGAAAAGGACCAGGAAGGAGGGGCAGGCAGGATGGTCCCTGTGCCACCTGAAAAGGACCAGGAAGGAGGGGCAGGCAGGATGGTCCCTGTGCCATGCCAGTGCTGCCAGCTAAAGCCCAGACTTGAAGGGCTGTGCAAATCCTCCTCCACTCCAGGTGAAGCAGGTAAACGCAGCAGAAGCAATGTCAATCACGTTTAAGCTCCCTGCTGTAAGGATAATGGTGTCAGTGCTCTGCAGCAAAGCTCAGCTCTCCAACCTAATCCCAGCTTTCAGCAGACAAATGCCTTACCAGTGGTGGAGTCCAGGGACTCGATGAACTCCTCGGTGGCATCTCCCAGGAGCCCTCGCATGCGGTAGATGATCCTCATGGGCTCCCCCTGCAAGAGACAGAGCAGCTCATCACCTCCACCTCTGTGGACACTGCCAGCCAAGCCCAGCTCCTGGGACAGTGTGTAACAGACACTCCAGCCTCAGCTCTCCTCCAGGCTGTCCTCCTGTGGAGGGGAGCACAGGGGAATCTTTCACTGCCTCATTCTCCCCTCCCTGAGATGAATGAACAGCAACAGCGAAGCCACCACCTGCAAAAAGACCAACAGCTCACCCCCTGGGCTGGCCACCTGGTGCTGGCACTGCTCTTCAGATGGGCTGGCTGGCAACAAGAGTCTCTTCCTCCTTACATCTCCTCCCCCAATGTCCTTCAGCCCCAGTGAAAGATCTAGCTGAGGAATCCTGGGATGGCTCAGGTTGGAAGGGACCTCAGAGATCATCTGCTCCCAACACCCCTGCCATGGCCAGGGACATCTTTCAACCAGACAGGGGATGCCTCTCAACTAGACTCAGCTGCTCAAGGCCTCATCCAACCTGGCCTTGAACACCCCCAGGGAGAAGGCAATCCAGAACCTCCCTGAGCAACCTGTTCCAGTGTCTCACCACCCTCATACTGAAGAACTTCTTCCTGAGCTCCAGTCTAACCCTGCCCCCCCGCCAGCTTCAACCCATTCCCCCTTGTCCTGTCTCCAGACACCCTCATGAAAAGTCCCTCTGCAGCCTCCCTGCAGGATCCCTTCAGCTACTGGAAGGCAGCTCTGAGGTCCCCCTGGAATCTCCTCTCCAGGCTGAACACCCCCCAGCTCCCTCTGCCTATCTTCATAGCAGAGCTGCTCCAGCCCTTGGATCATCTTTGTGGCCTCCTCTGGACTGTCTCCAGCAGCTCTGTGTACTTCTGCTGGGAACACCAGAACTGGAGGCAGTGCCCATACTGGACACAGCTTCCACCTTGCCTTGCACATCAACCCTTCCCTCTGAGGGCACTGCACAGTGCTCCTGGGGGACACAGGGAGCAGGCACAGGCCAGGAAAAGAAGCAGGAGAGGCTAATTGGCTGAGTGTTTGCAAACAGATAAGATCTACATGGATGGAAAAGAGAAGAGGAGGAGTAAGAGGCAACTTAATGAGCTTTCAGCAAGCTAAAAGGATGGAGCCAACCCCACTGAGAAGCCAAACCCCACTAAAGAGCCAACCCCACTGAAAAGGAAACCCCACTGAGAAGCCAAACCCCACTAAAGAGCCAACCCCACTGAAAAGGAAACCCCACTGAGAAGCCAAACCCCACTGAAATGGAAAACCCCACTGAAAGAGCTCCCAAACAGAAAGGGACCTGGGGTGCTGATTGACAGCTGCCTAAACATGAGCCAGCAGTGTGCCCAGAGGGCCAAGAAGGCCAAGGGCAGCCTGGCCTGCATTAGGAATGGTGTGGCCAGCAGAAGTAGGGAAGTCATTGTGCCCCTGTACTCTGCATTGGTTAGGCCACACCTTGAGTCCTGTGTCCAGTTCTGGGCTCCTCAGTTTAGGAAGGACATCAAGACCCTTGAAGGTGTCCAGGGAAGGGCAACAAGGCTGAGGAGAGGCCTTGAGCACAGCCCTGTGAGGAGAGGCTGAGGGAGCTGGGGTTGCTTAGCCTGGAGAAGAGGAGGCTCAGGGGAGACCTCATTGCTCTCTACAACTACCTGAAAGGTGGTTGTAGGCAGGTGGGGGCTGCTCTCTTCTCTCTAGCAAGCAGCACCAGAACAGGAGGACACAGTCTCAAGCTGTGCCAGGGGAAGTTTAGGCTGGAGGTGAGGAAGAAATTCTTCACTCAGAGAGTCATTCACCACTGGAATGTGCTGCCCGGGGAGGTGGTGGAGTCCCCATCCCTGGAGGTGTTCAAGAGGGGACTGGATGTGGCACTTGGAGCCATGGTCTAGTCATGAGGTCTGTGGTGACAGCTTGGACTCAATGATCTTTGAGGTCTCTTCCAACCTTGGTGATACTGTGAGGCTCTGAAAAGCCAACCCCACTGCAAGGGCAACCCCACTGCAAGGGCAACCCCAATGGAAGGGCAGCCCCAATGGAAGGGCAGCCCCACTGCAAGGGCAACCCCACTGGAAGGGCAGCCCCAAGGGAAGGGCAGCCCCAAGGGAAGGGCAGCCCCACTGCAAGGGCAGCCCCACTGCAAGGGCAGCCCCACTGCAAGGGCAGCCCCACTGCAAGGGCAACCTCACTGCAAGGGCAACCCCACTGCAAGGGCAACCCCAATGGAAGGGCAGCCCCAATGGAAGGGCAGCCCCAATGGAAGGGCAACCCCACTGCAAGGGCAACCCCACTCCAAGGGCAAGCCCACTCCAAGGGCAAGCCCACTCAAAAGGACCACCCTACTCAAAAGGACCACCCCACTCCAAAGGACCACCCCACTGCAGTGGCAACCCCCACCTGTGCTTTGGTTTCTTGGGGCTAGCCTTGCAGAGGTGTTTCCAAGTGGCAATGCTGCCAGCCTGTCACTAAACTTCCCATTTTAATCCATGGCTTTGAATGAAAGAAAGGGAAAGCAAAAGAAAGCCGGCAGAAAAAGCGAAATCCCAGATTTGGGAGCAGGAGACCTGGTGAGAGAAAACCTGTCAGGGAGCCTGCTTAAGCCCTAATGTGCAATAAGCAGCGCTTAATGTCACAGCCACGGCAGAAGCAGAGGGGAAAAGCCCCCGGGGGGAAGAGCTGCTCAAAGGCCACGCTAGAGACCAGCAATTAACACCGCAGGGGCCCTGGTAAAGCGGCAGATGAAGAACAAAAAAGAGACAAGGGGAACAAAAAGGGGCCTGAGGTTGCTCTCTTGTGAGCCTGTCTGCTTCCCAGGGAACGCCGAGCTGCAGCTGCAGGAGCGCGGCGCGGAGGGGCAGACAAAGGGAGACAGATGAAAGCTGCTCAGAGGCAGGATGCTGAGCGAACTCTGCCTTCCACCAGCAGCTCGGCAGCCTGAGAGGGCTCAGCTCTGCCTCTGCAAGGGCTTGCAGTGACAGGATGAGGGAATGGGTTGCAGGAAGAAATTCTTGAGAGTGAGGGTGGGGAGACGCTGGAGCAGGCTGCCCAGGGAGCCTGTGGCTGCCTCCTGCCTGGAGGTGTTGAAGGCCAGGCTGGATGAGGCCTTGAGCAAGCTGGGCTGCTGGGAGGTGTCCCTGGCAACGGCAGTGGGGCTGGAACTGGATGATCTTGAAGGCCTCTTCCAAGCCAAACCATTCTGTGGATCTCTGAGTCTCACAGGACTGGCACTCTGCTGCTCCAAGCAGGAGGGGCAGCACCTACCACCAACTCCCTTCATCAGAGCTCAAATCAGAAGGCACAGACCAGCATCAGCCTCCTGACTCAGCTGGCACCTTGCTGAAAAGAATGATCTCTGTCACCCAGCTCTGGCCTTCATTTTTGCAGGACAGAAGGCTTTTGGACTTCAGAGCTTGAGCAGAACCGTTCCCCACAGCACAATCCACTGACACCAGGCAACAGGACTCCCTCCCCTCAAGCACAGCAAGGAAATGGCTTCAGGAAACTGAACTCTCAGTCACAGATCAGCACAGCCCAAGAGTAGAGGAGGCTTTTTGTGTCCCTGTCCATGGCAGGGGGGCTGGAACTGGATGATCTTGAAGGCCTCTTCCAAGCCAAACCATTCTGTGAATCTCACAGGACTGGCATTTGCTGCTCCAAGCAACCACCAACTCCCTTCATCAGAGCTCAAATCAGAAGGCACAGACTAGCATCAGTCTCCTGACTCAGCTGGCACCTTGCTGAAAAGAATGATCTCTGCCACCCAGCTCTGGCCTTCATTTTTGCAGGACAGAAGGCTTTTGGACTTCAGAGCTTGAGCAGAACCATTCCCCACAGCACAATCCACTGACACCAGGGAATAGAATAGAACAGAATAGAACAGAACAGAATAGGATAGGATAGGATAGGATAGGATAGGATAGGATAGGATAGGATAGGATAGGATAGGATAGAACAGGATAGGACAGGACAGAACAGAACAGGACAGGACAGAACAGGACAGGACAGGACAGGACAGTATAGAACAGAATAGAACAGAACAGAACAGAATAGAACAGAATAGAACAGAACAGAATTAACCAGGTTGGAAGAGACCTTTGAGATCATCCAGTCCAACCTATCCCCCAGCACCATCTAATCAACCAAACCATGGCACCAAGCACCCCATCCAGGCTCCTCCTAAACCCCTCCAGGGATGGTGATTCCACCACTGAAGGATCAGTGAAGGATTTAGGCTACTTCTGTGCTCCTGCAAGAGCAGGATGGCACCTCAGGGAGAGAAGATGTGCTTCACCAGCCTGCTGGCATCAAGGCACGTGGTGGTTCCAAGCTCTCTTCTCCACATGCTGCCTGTTCACAGGGGTTCCTGCACACTGGGGGGACTCAGGATTCTAATGTCAGGGGAGGAGGTGGTCAGGGAATTCAAACAGCTCAGGGTGGGGGGAAAAAAGGCAAAGCCCAGTACAGAATCATTGAATGGTGGTTTGGGTTGGAAGGGATCCAACAGGAATCCCTCCCCTCAAGCACAGCAAGCAAATGGCTTCAGGAAACTGAGCTTTCAGTCACAGATCAGCACAGCCCAAGAGTAAAGGAGGAGGTGTCCCTGTCCATGGAGTTGGAACTAGATGATCTTGAATGTCCCTTCCAACTCAAGCCATGCCATGAGTCCATGAAATTGGGCAAATCAGTGCTCTTTGCTTCTTTCAGGATCTCATGGGCCACTTGCTGTGCCTCTGAAGAATGCATTTGTAACACACAAGACTCAGCCTGAGGTTTGGCCATGAGGAACCACTTTTTCCCCCCCCACAATAAGGGCTATCAAGCCCTGGCAGAGCCTGCCCAGGGGAGAGGCTGGGTCATCATCCCTGGAGAGGTTTAAAAGCCATGCAGATGTGGAGCTGAGGGACATGGTTTCAGAGCAGATGTGGTAGTGTTGGGCTAAGAGGGGACTGGATGTGGCACTTGATGCCATGGTCTAGTAGCCATGAGGTCTTGGGTGACAGGTTGGACTTGATGATCTTGGAGGTCTCTTCCAACCTTATTGATTCTATGATCCTGTGATTCTATGATAATGGTTGGAGGTCTTTCCCAGCCTAAAGGGTTCTATGATTCCTTGCTAGTGGGAATTCATCTTGGTGGCTACAAGAACATGAAGGGAAAAGCTTGGCCTGGACCACATCCCCCTCTGGAACAAGCTTACTGTGATATGGTGGACTGGTCCCTCAAGACTGTTGGGTTCATTTCTTCACCTCCTTTATTGGGTCACTTCCAACTCCCCCCCCACCCCCCAAGCAGTTGGTGATTCTGTAGGACAAACTACTAAAAGCCAAGTGGGAAGCTGAAATCTGCCAGGTTCTCAAGATTCCATCAGGAAAAGCACAAGAGCAGAAGCACAAAGTGACATGGGAGGAATGCTGGCTGCTCTCCCTGCACAAATATCTTGGGCTCCTCTCTGGAGCACAGATTGCTGGAGCAATCTGGTCTCCCTGTCTGGCTGCACACACACACACACATCAAAGTGGCACTTGCAGATGGGAGTGGGAAATGTGCTCTGAAAGGCAGAGCCACAAGGGTCAGCTCTTTCCCCGAAGGAATGGAAGAAGGTCTGGTGCTCAAAAAGACAGCTCAGGTGTCTGGTAACTACCCAGCTAAGTCCAAGACACTCACCTGGGACAACAGGATGGGCTGTTAGAACAGAACAGAGTAGAATAGAATAGAACAGAATGGAATGGAATAGAATGGAATGGAATAGAATGGAATGGAATAGAATGGAATGGAATGGAATAGAATGGAATGGAATAGAATGGAATAGAATAGAACAGAATGGACCAGACCAGGTTGGAAGAGACCTTTGAGATGAAGTCCAACCTATCACCCAACACCATCTGATCAACCAAACCATGGCACCAAGCACCCTATCAAGTCTCCTAAACACCTCCAGGGATGGTGACTCCACCACCTCCCTGGGCAGCACATTCCAATGGGCAATCACTCTCTGTAGAATTTCTTCCTAACCTCCAGCCTAAACCTCCCCTGGCACAGCTTGAGACTGTGTCCTCTTGTTCTGGGGCTGGGTGCCTGCCTGGCAGAAGAGACCAACCCCCACCTGGCTCCAACCTCCCTGCAGGGAGTTGCAGAGAGCAAGAAGGTCACCCCTGAGTCTCCTCCTCTCCAGGCTAAGCAAGCCCAGCTCCCTCAGCCTCTCCTCCCAGGGCTGTGCTCCAGACCCCTCCCCAGCCTTATTGCTCTTCTCTGGACACCTTCCAGTCTCTCAATGTCCTTCTTAAACTGAGGAGCCCAGAACTGGACACAGGACTCAAGGTGTGGCCTCAGCAGTGCTGAGCACAGGGCACAAGGACTTCCCTGCTCCTGCTGGCCACACTCTTCCTGCTGCAGGCCAGGCTGCCCTTGGCCTTCTTGACCCCCTGGGCACACTGCTGGCTCCTGTTCAGCTGCTGTCACCCAGCACCCCCAGGTCCCTCTCTGCCTGGCTGCTCTCAGCCACTCTGCCCCCAGCCTGGAGCACTGCCTGGGGTTGCTGTGGCCAATGTGCAGCTCCTGGCACTTGGATGTGTTCAATCTCCTGCCCTTGGCCTCTGCCCTTCTCTCCAGCCTGGCAAGGTCCCTCTAAATCCTTTATGTCACAAACTAGGGTAAAGATCTACCCTAAGAGAGCACAAAAAGGTGCTGAGCAATTAGAATCATACAATTGTCAGGGCTGGAAGTGACCTCAAGGCTCAGCCAGCTCCAACCCCCCTGCCATGGGCAGGGACACCTCACACCCCAGCAGGTTGCTCCCAGCCACCTCCAGCCTGGCTGCAAACACCTCCAGGCAGGAGGCTGCCACCACCTCCCTGGGCACCTGTGCCAGTGATTTATGTGCCAGAATATAAATCCTGCCTTGGGTGATATTTTCCTTCTCTTCCTTTCTTTGCTGTGCTGCTATCAAGGGACAGCTGCTTTGTGCTGGGAACACCCCTGAGGGTAACACCCACCTCATTAGTGGGACACCACACCTTCTTGTAGACCTCAGCCACAGGCAGATCCAAACTGATGATCTTATTGTTCACCAAGAGCTGAAAGGGAGAACACAAAGAGGTCAGAGAACAAGCTCAGGTGGCATCACCCTCCCAGCTGCCTGCAAGTGGCAGCCCTGCTCTGCAAGAAACCCACATTCTCACCTCCATGCCACTGTCATCCTCCAGCAGAGCTACCAGGTCACAGTCCTGACAGATCTTGTTCTTGATGTCCCTCATGAGTGGCCCAATGCCAGGCTCATTACTGCTGTAGGGATTTCCTGGCATCCTGCCCTGTAAGAAGTCCTCCTGCTGGGGATCTTTCTCCAGAGTTACAAAGAACTCAGTCACTTCATTCTCCTCCTAAGGACAGCAGCACAGACACAGTGAGCTTCCTCTCAACCACACTCCCAGGGCTGCATTTTCATTGCAGCAAGTGATAAGGCAGCCCTAAGCATTCAGTGCCTCCCCGACCTGGAGCATCCTGCTGTCCATTAACCCATCTAGAGGATCCTGCAATGGCTCAGGTTGGAAGGGACCACAGAGATCATCTGCTCCAACCTCCCTGCCATGGGGCAGGGACATCTTTCAGCCAGACTCAGCTGCTCAAGGCCTCATCCAAAGTGACCTTGAACACCCCCCCAGGGAGAAGGCAGCCACAGCCTCTCTGGGCAACCTGTTCCAGACTCTCACCACCCTCACAGTGAAGAGATTCTTCCTCAGCTCCAGTCTAACCCTGCTCTGCCTCAGCTCCAAACCATTCCCCCTTGGCCTGGCTCCAGACACCCTCAGGAGAAGTCCCTCTGCAGCCTCCCTGCAGGATCCCTTCAGGTGCTGGCAGGCAGCTCTGAGGTCCCCCTGGAGCCTTCTCCTCTCCATGCTGAACACCCCCAGCTCCCTCAGCCTGTCCTCACAGCAGAGCTGCTCCAGCCCTTGGATCATCTCTGGGGCCTCCTCTGGACTCCCTCCAACATTCCTATGCCCTCCTTCTGCTGGGGACAGCAGAACTGGAGGCAGTGTCCACACTGGACACAGTGTCCATCCTGCCTTGCACAGCAGCCCTTCCCTCTGAGGGCACTGCACAGTGCTCCTGGGGGGAACACAGGGAGCCTCCTCTGGACTGTCTCCAGCAGCTCTGTGCACTTCTTCTGCTGGGGACAGCAGAACTGGAGGTGAGGTCTCACCAAGCAGATGCCTTGTGTCATTCAGTGAGCAAGTTCCTCAGCAGGTGACAGCCAACAGTGGTTCTGCTTTTGTGCCCAGAGCAGGCCACAGCAGGCAGCCTGGACCACAAAGCCCCACAGGGGATATCCCACTGCTGCAGCTCCAAAGTGGCCAACATGAAACCACTCTCTGACACAGCTGGCTTTTTTGGACTCTTCTTTAAGAAGGTGAACTGAAGGGGGGTACAAGAAGAATGGGAAGTGACTTCTCAGGCTATCAGGTAGGGATAGGACTAGGGGGAATGGACTGAAGCTGGAGGGGGGGAGATTCAGGCTAGATGTGAGGAGGAAGTTCTTCCCCATGAGAGTGGTGAAGCCCTGGGATGGGTTGTGCAGGGAGGTGGTTGAGGCCCTGTCCCTGGAGGTGTTTCAGCCCAGGCTGGATGAGGCTCTGGCCAGGCTGCTCTAGTGTGGGGTGTCCCTGCCCATGGCAGGGGGGTTGGAACTGGCTGATCCTTGTGGTCCCTTCCAATCCTGACTGATACTATGAACTGCAGAAGGCATGGCACAGCCACCTCTGTACTCACAGGGTAGATGATGCTGCAGAGCCTCTCAAAAGATGAAGACTGGAGTCCTGTAGTCATCGAGGCTGTAACGTTTCGCAGTCTCTATACAGACTGCCATGAAGGCTTTGGTTTCAGATTCTGTGCCTGCCAGGAAACACAAGCATGAAGTAAACAACAAATCAACAGACAGGAGGCAGCTCTCCAGGTTCCACTGCAACTCAGGCTTCACCACAAATCCCTCCACAGCAAGCACCACGCTTGGGTGTGGCTTGTTTTAGGCTGGATGCTAGGAAGAAGTTCCTCATGGAAAGAGAGATTGGCCCTTGGGATGTGCTGCCCAGGGAGGTGGTGGAGTCCCCATCCCTGGAGGTGTTAGGAAGAGCCTGGATGAGGCACTTGGTGCCATGGTTGAGTTGATCAGATGGTGCTGGGTGAGAGGTTGGACTGGATGATCTCAAAGGTCTCTTCCAACCTGGTCAATTCTATGCTGCTGGGTGCCCTTTTTCTTCTGCAGATCCACTGCTTCAAAGATCATAGAATCATAGAATCAGTAAGGTTGGAAAAGACCTCAGAGCTCAGCAAGTCCAACCTGGCACCCAGCACCTCCTGGCAGCTAAACCATGGCTCCAAGGGCCACATCCAAGCCCCTCTTGAACACCTCCAGGGATGGGGACTCCACCACCTCCCTGGGCAGCACATCCCAATGGCAAATTCCTCTTTCTGTGAAGAACTTTCTCCTGACCTCCAGCCTAAACCTCCCCTGGCACAGCTTGAGACTGTGTCCTCTTGTTCTGGGGCTGGATGCCTGCCTGGGGAAAAGAGCCCAACCCCCACCTGGCTACAACCTCCCAGCAGGGAGTTGCAGAGAGCAAGAAGGTCTCCCCTGAGCCTCCTCTTCTGCAGGCTAAGCAAGCCCAGCTCCCTCAGCCTCTCCTCCCAGGGCTGTGCTCCAGACCCCTCCCCAGCTTTCTTGCCCTTCTCTGGACACCTTCCAGCATCTCAACAGCTTTCCTAACCTGAGGAGCCCAGAGCTGGACACAGGACTCAAAAGATAAAAGACTACTTCATGTTAGAGGACACAGTCTCAAGCTGTGAGAAGAGAAGAAAAGAGTTTGGAAGAGACCTTCAGGAGCATCGTGTCCAACCTATCATCCAACACCACCTAATCAACCAAACCATGCAACCAAGCACCCATCAAGTCTCCTCCTGGACACCTCCAGTGATGCTGACTCCTCCCTGGGCAGCACATTCCAGTGGCCAATCTCTCTCTCTCTGTGTAGAACTTCCTCCCAACCTCCAGCCTAAACCTCCCCTGATGCAGCCTGAGACTGTGTCCTCTTGACCCAGGCTGTGGATTTGTGGAAGCAAGGTGGTTTGTACCTGTGGTCATATCCTCCAGCATCTCCAGCAGCATGTCCTGGGTTTCATCAATGAGCTTTGTCCTCTGTACCACCAGCTTCCTGAGGCACAGGTAACCATTCAGGACTGTGCCCACCAGGCGGCTTTTGAAGTGCCTCTTGATGGACTCCACCTCCACGAAGGAAGAGAGGAGACCTAGAAAGCCAACGAGACAGTCAGGAAGTGAGAGAGAGAGAGAGTGGCATTTGTTAGCTCTAAACTTCATGTGGCCAGCAAACAGGGCACAATGGACATGTGAGAGCCTGGCACAGCTTGCCCAGGGAGGTGGTGGAAGCCTCCTGCCTGGAGGTGTTTGCAGCCAGGCTGGAGGTGGCTGTGAGCAGCCTGCTGCAGTGTGAGGTGTCCCTGCCCAGGGCAGGGGGGGTTGGAGCTGGCTGAGCCTTGAGGTCACTTCCAGCCCTGACAATTGTGTGATTCTAATTGCTCAGCACCTTTTTGTGCTCCCTTAGGGTAGATCTTTACCCTAGTTTGTGACATAAAGGATTTAGAGGGACCTTGCCGGGCTGGACAGAAGGGCAGAGGCCAAGGGCAGGAGATTGAGCACATCCAAGTGCCAGGGGCTGCACATTGGCCACAGCAACCCCAGGCAGTGCTACAGGCTGGGGGCAGAGTGGCTGAGAGCAGCCAGGCAGAGAGGGACCTGGGGGGAGTGGTTGATAGTAGACTGAACAGGAGCCAGCAGTGTGCCCAAGGGGGCAAGAAGGCCAAGGGCATCCTGGCCTGCATCAGGAAGAGTGTGGCCAGCAGGAGCAGGGAAGTCCTTGTGCCCTGTGCTCAGCACACCTGCTGGAGTGTGAGGTGTCCCTGCCCAGGGCAGGGGGGTTGGAGCTGGCTGAGCCTTGAGGCCCCTTCCAGCCCTCACAATTGTGTGATTCTATGACATCAAAGCAGCAGCCATTTGGAGCAGCTCAAGGAAGGAAGCAGCTCACTTCTAAGAGCTGAAAGGCTGGAAGCCAAACCTCTGGCCTGGCAGAGGTGTCTTGGAATTTAGCCATGGGGTCATGGTGAGGGAACATGAAAAGGTGTGAGGAGCTTTCTAAACACCTGATCCTCTCCCAGGCTGTCTTTGTCAAGGTGCTTTTTCCTGCAAGAAGCCAGGATTTAGGGACTTCTGAAGAATATGGAAGAGGCTACAGAAGAGAATGTCACAGAATGTCCTCTTGTGCTGGTGCTGGGTGCGTGGGAGAAGAGACCAACCCCCTCCTGGCTACAACCTCCCTGCAGGGAGTTGCAGAGAGCAAGAAGGTCTCCCCTGAGCCTCCTCTTCTGCAGGCTAAGCAAGCCCAGCTCCCTCAGCCTCTCCTCCCAGGGCTGTGCTCCAGACCCCTCCCCAGCCTTGTTGCCCTTCTCTGGACACCTTCAAGTCTCTCAATGTCCTTCTTAGATTGAGGAGCCCAGAACTGGATACAGGACTCAAGGTTTTCACCTGAGCAGTGCTGAGCACAGGGCACAATGACTTCCCTGCTCCTGCTGGCCACACTCTTCCTGATGCAGGCCAGGATGCCCTTGGCCTTCTTGCCCCCTTGGGCACACTGCTGGCTCCTGTTCAGTCTACTATCAACCACTCCCCCCAGGTCCCTCTCTGCCTGGCTGCTCTCAGCCACTCTGCCCCCAGCCTGTAGCTCTGCCTGGGGTTGCTGTGGCCAAAGTGCAGCCCTGGCACTTGGACTTGCTGAATGCCATCCTGTTGGCCTCTGCCCTTCTCTCCAGCCTGGCAAGGTCCCTCTGCAGAGCTCTCCTGCCCTCTAACAGCTCAACTCCTGCCCCAGCTTGGTGTCAGCTGCAAATTTACTCATGGTGGACTCAATCCTCTCATGCAGATCATCAATAAAGACATTGAATAGGCTTGGGCCCAGTCCTGCTGCTCTTTGGTGGCTTGGAGCACTGCTGTTCACAACAGGGCTTTGCTCTCAGATTTGAGGCTTGGGGAAGAGGTGCATGAGAGCTCCAGCTTGGTTATTTTGCTGCTTTCATCAGCTTTGGATAGAGTCAAGTCCCATTTTGAAAGGCAGAGCTCCAGTTCTGGTAAAAATGGCCTTGATTGGCTGCCTAACTGGCAAGGTCCCTCTGGAGAGTCCAGTTCTGGAGCCCCTATGACAAGAGGGATCTGGAGGTGCTGGAAGGTGTCCAGAGAAGGGCCATGAGGAGGAGCAGAGGGCTGGAGCTGCTCTGCTGTGAGGACAGACTGAAGGAGTTGGGGCTGTTCAGGCTGGAGAAGAGAAGGCTCCCAGGTGACCTCATTGTGGCCTTCCAGTATCTGAAGGGAGCCTACAAGAAGGCTGGGGAGGGACTGCTCAGGATCTCAGGGAGTGATAGGACTAGGGGGAATGGAATGAAGCTGGAGGTGGGGAGATTGAGGCTGGAGGTGAGGAGGAAGTTCTTCCCCATGAGAGTGGTGAAGCCCTGGAATGGGTTGTGCAGGGAGGTGGTTGAGGCCCTGTCCCTGGAGGTGTTTAAGCCCAGGCTGGATGAGGCTCTGGCCAGCCTGATCTGGTGTGGGGTGTCCCTGCCCATGGCAGGGGGGTTGGAACTGGCTGATCCTTGTGGTCCCTTCCAACCCTAACTGAAACTATGAAACTATGAGAGCCCTTCTACCCTCTAACAGATCAACTGCCCCCAGCTTGGTGTCATCTGCAAGTTTACTGCTGATGGACTCAATGCCCTCATGCAGATCATCAATGAAGATACTGAACAGGCTGGGGCCCAGCACTGGTCCCTGGGGGCCACCCCTGGTGCCTGGCTAATGGAGTGCTTCCATTTGCACCAAGCTTGCACCATAGCCCAGAGGAGATTCAAAAGGAAAAGCCACCCTGGAACAGTAAGTGGGTAGGAAACAAGAGGCAGGAATACATCAGCAGTGTTTGCAGGGGGCTCAGGAAGTGTTTGTGTGAGAAGGGAAGTGAGGGGATGAAGTTTGCTCATTCCAAAGGCCAAGTAATGAAAAACCCCAACTGACCACAAAACAAAACCCCAAACCTAGGGAGAAAGCCATGGAGGAGTTAGGTGCTAAAGGGATGGCAAATACCCAGGGACAGCAACTGCAACAGGCTGAACCCCATCCCTCTGAGATTCTGCTGTATGCTGCTGCAGAGCAGCCCCCACCCCAGCTCTAATCCTCCTCCAGGACTTCAGCTGATGTCACCACATACCTGTGAGGCTCTTCAAGGCATAGCCCTGCTGCAGATCAGTGCTGAGTGTGGCTTCCTCCAAGGCAAGCAAACGAGCTATTTCCTGGAAATAATCATCAGGCCTGTTAGGACAAGGAGCTGCCAGGGCCAGTGGCTGCTGCCTGCCACACAAGGCTGCAAAGGCACACAGCAAAGAGACAAGAGCCAGCCACAGAGAGACCAGAACTGCAATGCAGCACCTGGGAATCATGGGATCAGAGGATCAACCAGGTAGGAAAAGACCTCTGAGAGAGCAGCAAGTCCAACCTGCCACCCAACACCTCCTGGCTAACTAAACCATGGCTCCAAGGGCCACATCCAAGCCCCTCTTGAACCCCTCCAGGGATGGGGACTCCACCACCTCCCTGGGCAGCACATCCCAAGGGCCAATTCCTCTTTCTCAAGGTTCCTCCATCCTGTGGCATTCCAAGCCCCCCCCCAGAAGTCAGCCACAGGAATTTAGGTGGGCAAATCATTCCCCAGGAATGTTAAGAGCCCCCCAGGTGAGGCCTTTACCACAGTGACAGTGCTCTTGGTCAGCCAGTGCCTGCTAGGATCTGTGAGGCATTCCCAACCCTCCAAACACACACACACAGAGTTAGGTCATGGAATCACAGAATCAACCAGCTTGGAAAAGGCCTCAGAGCTCAGCAAGGCCAAGCTGGCACCCAGCACCTCCTGACAGCTAACCCATGGCTCCAAGGGCCACATCCAAGCCCCTCTTGAACACCTCCAGGGACTCCACCACCTCCCTGGGCAGCACATCCCAATGGTCAATCACTCCTGCTGGGAAGAGCAATGAGGCTGGGGAGGGGTCTGGAGCACAGCCCTGGGAGGAGAGGCTGAGGGAGCTGGGCTTGCTTAGCCTGCAGAAGAGGAGGCTGAGGGGAGACCTTCTTGCTCTCTGCAACTCCCTGAAGGGAGGTTGCAGCCAGCTGGGGGTTGGTCTCTTCTGCCAGGCAGGCACCCAGCCCCAGAACAAGAGGACACAGTCTCAAGCTGTGCCAGGGGAGGTTCAGGCTGGATGTTAGGAAGAAATTCTTCCCAGAAAGAGAGATTGGCCATTGGGATGTGCTGCCCAGGGAGGTGGTGGAGTCACCATCATTGCAGAAGAGCCTGCATGGGGTGCCTGGTGCCATGGTTTAGTTGATTAGATGGTGCTGGGTGATAGGTTGGACTCCATGATCTCTGAGGTCTTTTCCAACCTGGTCTACTCTACTCTACTCTACTCTACTCTACTCTACTCTACTCTACTCTACTCTACTCTACTCTACTCTACTCTACTCAGTGATGACAGAGCAGAAGAGTGAACTCCTTTAAGCTGGCAAGGGTCAGCAGTGAGGCACTGAGCACAGAGCTAAAGATCTCAAAGCAGACAAGTGGCAGGTGAGGGATAAGCTTCCTGCTGATCCCTAAATCCCTCCAGAGAGATCCATACCTTGGTGATGAGGCTGCCAATATAGGGCAGCACCCCCCTGGCTGCCAGGTAGACCTTCCAGTGGGCTGGTTTGATGAGCTTCTGATACAGTGCCAGGTACTCTGCAGCACACTCCCCAGCAATGCTCAGCTCATCCAGGTAGCTGGTGGAGAGAGACACAAGCTGACAGCCACTCCCCAGTGACAAGAGGTATTCAGAGCTTAAGGACACCAGGGAAAGAGGGGAGAGGGAGGGGGAGAGGAGGGAGGAGGAGAGAGGAAAAGGAAGAGAAGATGGGAGAGAGAGGGGAAAAGAAAGAGAAGAGGGAGAGAGAGGGGAGAAGAGAAGATGGGAGAGAGAGGAGAAGAGAGAGAAAATGGGAGAGAGGGGAAAAGGCAGATGGGAGAGGGGGAAAAGGAAGATGGGGGAGAGAGGGGAAAAGGAAGATGGGGAGAGAGAGGGGAAAGGAGGAGAAGATGGGAGAGAGGGGAAAGGAAGATGGGGGAGAGAGGGGAAAAGGAGGAGAGGATGGGGGAGAGAGGGGAAAAGGAGGAGAGGATGGGGGAGAGAGGGGAAAAGGAGGAGAGGATGGGGGAGAGAGGGGAAAAGGAAGAATGGGAAGAGGAGAGAGAGGAAGGAAAAGAAGGAAAGACAAACTGTCCAGCAGTCTGTCCTCCCTCTTACTCTTTACCCAATGGCTGCAGTGGGATTTTGTCCCCTAAAGGAGTTCCCTAACTGTGCTACTAGTGTCAGCTGGGGTTAAGCTCTGTCACAGGTGTGGGAGGGGGGCTCCCCCTGTTATTTTGCTGTCTAAGAGAAAGGGAAGATGCCCATGCAGCTGAACATCAGCTGCTCACCCTGGGGAAAAGAACACAACTGGAGGAGCTGATTGCTCGGCAGTAAAAGGAAGGTCTCCCTAAATCTCCACCAGCCCAGCTGATTAAGTCTGAGAATGCAGCCCCAGAAGACCTGTGAATCAGAGGCAGAGAAGGGAGAGGTGTGAGAAAAGCTGCCAGGCAGGAGAGGTTTCTCATGGGAATCAGAAAGCCAGCTAACCCTGGAGCTGCCAAGCGTGGCAGCCCAGCAGTACCTCGTCAGGAGATCAAGGACCTGCTGCTTGCGGCTGGGGATGGTAGTCAGAGCTTCCACGATGGTACAGGCAGCTTGCCTCGCAGCTTGAGTGGCAGGAGTGAAGAGCACCTAGGGCAAGGAGCAGCATTTGGTGTGCACAGCTACAGCTGTCACCCTGCTGGCTGACACTGCCCACTGCATCACCCCCCGGAGCTTTCAGCCCCGGCCCTTACCTGGCGCAGCCAATTGTTGTGGCCCAGCTTGAGGTCCAGGGGGCAAGTCCTCTTCCCTCGGCGACTCAGGAACTGCTTCCACTTCCACACATACTTCTCTGACAAGTAGAGCTGGTGGATCTCAGCTTTGCTGAGAGATTTCCCACTGGCATCGATACCTGCAGCATTGACCAGAGACAGCTCTCAGCAGCTATCACCTGCCAGCTGCCACTGTGGTTCTGGCTCCCTGCCGGAGCTCTCCAAGCTCCAGCTGAGAAGCTGAGCGGCTTCCCAGCTCTCTCTGCTGCCATTTTCACTCTGTGGAGCAATGCTCACTACCAAGTCAGAGGCAGATCCCTCCCAAGCAGCTTTTCAGTTGGCTGGTGTCACTTTAAATGAGCAACCAGTTTCATTTGTCACATCCCCCCGGACCCCTTCAGGCACAGGGTATTCCCTGCTCAGCAGCTGAGCAACACAGCCTGAAAAAGGCAGAGCTCCAAGGACTAAGCAGCTGGTGAAGAGAGAGACAGCCAGTTCACAGTGACAAGAGGTGTTCAGAGCTTAAGGACATCGTGGAAAGAGAGGGGAACAGGAGGGGAAAGGAGAGGGCAGAAGAGAGAGAGAGGGGAAAGGAGAGGACAGAAGAGAGAGGAGAGGTTCGGAGAGGTTCGGAGAGGAGAGGTCAGAGGAGAGGAGAGGACAGAGGAGAGGAGAGGACAGAGGAGAGGAGAGGACAGAGGAGAGAGAGAGGGGAGGAGAGGAGAGGACAGAAGAGAGAGAGAGGGGAGGAGAGGAGAGGACAGAAGAGAGAGAGAGGGGAGGAGAGGAGAGGACAGAAGAGAGAGAGGAGGGGAGAGGAGGGGAGAGGACAGAAGAGAGAGAGAGAGAGGAGAGGACAGAAGAGAGAGAGAGGAGAGGACAGGAGAGAGAGAGAGGAGAGGACAGGAGAGAGCGAGAGAGGAGAGGACAGGAGAGAGAGAGAGGGAGGGAGGAGAGGCAGGGAGAGAGAGAGAGGAGAGGACAGGAGAGAGAGAGAGGAGAGGACAGGAGGAAGAGAGAGAGGAGAGGACAGGGAGAGAAGAGAGGAGAGGAGAGGACAGGAGAGAGAGAGGGAGGAGAGGACAGGAGAGAAAGAGAGAGGAGAGGACAGGAGAGAAAGAGAGAGGAAGAGGACAGGAGAGAAAGAGAGAGGAGAGGACAGGAGAGAAAGAGAGAGGAGAGGACAGAAGAGAAAGAGAGAGGAGAGGACAGAAGAAAGAGGCAAGGAAAGAAAAGAGAGAGAGGCAAGGAAGGGAAGGGAAGGGAAGAGTAACTTTTCTCTAAGGCATCTTCAGCTGGCTGTGAAGATTCACAGGCCAGAAGCCAACAGAGCTCTACAGAGTCCATTCTGTATTCAAGCTGGGAGGGACCCAAGCACAGGACTACCTCTGGCAGGGAGGCACTTCTTCCAGGCTTCATATGATGCTTTGGGGTCCCTCTTGAGCCACAGCTGAGCCTGTGCATGGATTTCATTGCTGTAAGGCTTCACAGTGGTGAGAGCATCCAGAGGCACATCCTAATAAACAAAGAAACAGCTCTGTGATTCTGCAGAAAGCAGCAGCCAGGGCCCTGGGAGCAACTCCTGATGGTGAATCACTGCTCCACCAGCTGATAAAGGAAGCTCTAGCAGAGCAGGTGAAACAGTTTCTGCTCATGAGAGAGCTGCCCTGTTCCAGGTAACTACTGAAATATCAGTAAAGCCATCTCTGTGATTAGATCAAAGCAGAAACTCTCTACTCCCTTGCAAATGGCATCCCAAAGGAGCAGCCAATCAAGGCCATTTTTACCAGAACTGGAGCTCTGCCTTTCAAAATGGGACTTGACTCTATCAAAGCTGATGAAAGCAGCAAAATAACCAAGCTGGAGCTCTCATGTACCTCTTCCCAAGCCTCAAATCTGAGAGCAAAGCCCTGTTGTGAACAGCAGTGCTCCAAGCCACCAAAGAGCAGCAGGACGGGCCAAGCCT
>JAAWVA010000255.1:0-24840 GCA_015227895.2 Colaptes auratus
AGATTTGGGGGTTGGGTTTTGTTCCATTTTTTCTGGCACTCAAAAGTTTATTACCACTTAAAGATCTTTTCCTTTCTTCAAGAAAAAGGAACTGACTTATAAAGGTTCAGGCTCTGGTCTTGGCATATATCCTTCCTTTCATTCTGTCACAATGGATAATAAGGATGAGAAACCTTGTTGGCAAAATAAGACCAGATATGGAGGACTAGATGCCTTGGAGGGAAAAAATGGCCTCAAGTTTCACCAGGAGAGGTCCAGGTTAGGTATTAGGGAAAATTTCTTCCCTTGAAAGGGTCCTTGGACACTGGAACAGGCTGCCCAGGGAAGTGGTCAAGTCACTGAAGATTGTTTAAAAGAGGTTTGGATGAGTTGCTTAGGGAGGCAGTCTTTGAGTTGTGTACAGGGAGATGTTATGTCATGGTTGGACTTGATAACCTATGACAAATCCTGTTTCTCGTTCTGTCCTTGCATTGTTTGAACACGTGTTTTTGACAGCACAGGCCATCACACAGAAAAAGAAACAACCTACTCCCAGCTCTGCATCGAGACAGCTTGGAGATTCTGTAGCTTTCTTCTTCAGTTCATTAGCTGACCATGCCCATCCCCAGATTTTAGCAGATGTGTCTGAATTGGTATCACTGCCATTCTCAGAAACAGTCATGAGTATGACCACTCATTGTTGTTACATTCTGAGTCTCTCTAAACCTCTCAAGACTGAAGACATAGAACCACAAAATACTAGGGGTTGGGAGAGACCCCTAGAGATCATCAAATCTAAGTCCTCTGCCAAAACAGGATCACCTAGGGCAGGATGCATCCAGACAGGTTTGGAAAGTCTCCAGAGAAGGAGACTCCACAACCTTTCTGGGTAGCCTGTTCCAGTGCTCCAGCACCCTCACAAGAAGGTTTTTCCTCATGTTGAGGTGGAACTCCCTGTGTTCCAGCTTATACACGTTGTTCCTTGTCCTGCTAGTGGGCACCACTGAAAAGAGACTTGACACCTTCATGTTGACACCCACCTCTCAGATATTTATCGACATGAATATGATCCCTTCTCAGCCTTCTCAAGACTAAACAGCTCCAGGTGTCTCAGTCTTTCTTCATAGGAGAGATGTTCCAGTCCCTTAATCATCCTTGTAGCCTCTGTTGGATTCTCTCCAGCAGATCGCTGTCTCTCTTGAACTGGGGAGCCCAAAACTGGATGCAGTATTCCAGGTGTGGTCTCACCAGGGCAAAGTAGAGTGGGAGAAGAACCTCCCTAGATCTGCTGGTGGTACAGTATCCAAGATGTACATTTTTATCTTCTCCTCCACACAAGATCAGTGCCAAGAGCTAAGGAGTTGAAGTTCTGAACTTCACAGTCATTTTCTGGAGAAAAGATGGAGGATATTATTTCTTGCAAATCTTCATCAGCCTGTGCATTATGGAAAGATGCTGTAGGAGGCATACCCAGCTCTTTAAGTACAACAGCAAAGGCCAGTATACTAAATCATAGAACCATAGAAAGGTCTGGGTTGGAAGGGACCTTCAAAGGTCATCTAACCCAACCCCCTCTGCAGCAAGCAGGGGCATCTCAACTAGATCAGGTTGCCCAGAACCCTATCAAGCCTCACTTTCTTTATCTCCAGGGATGGGGCTCCAACCACCTCCCTGGGCAACCTGTTCCAGAGTTTCCCTACCCCTATTGTGAAGAGCTTATTCCCAACATCCATTATAAATTTGCTCTTCTCTAGTTTGAAGTCATTGCCCCTCATCCTATCACTACAGGCCTTTGCAAAGAGTCTCTCTTCAACCTTCTTGTAGGCCCCCTTCAGTTACTGTAAGGCCATTATTTGGTCTCCCCAGAGCCTCTTTTCCAGGCTGAACAATCCCAGCTCCATCAGCCTACCTTCATAGCAGAGGTGCTCCAACCCCTTCATCATTTTTGTGGCTCTCTGGACCTGCTCTATCAGCTCCATGCCAAAGGAACATTTTTACCCCAAACCCCGCTGTGTTTTAGAGGTGCTTCTTTTACATAACCCATTTTAAAACGTGAGAAAAGCGCAGCCTCTCAAGAGTTACAGCCCCATTTGATCTAGTTCTTCCCTCAATTTTATCTCTACTGCATTATTTGAGGGTCTTAATCAAGAAAGCCTCTCAGAAGTCATTTGCTTTTGAAAGAAAGAAGGGCTAAATGCAGCGGTAACTGATCCCAGCAATTCGCAGCCACAGGAATGTACAGCAGCACACACAAAAAAAAAAAGGAAAGCAAAATCTAGCTGTACTGAGGAGCCATTTACATGGCTCCAGCTGAGAAAGTAATTCTGTGGTGTGAAAAGGAGATGTCTTGTCTTTGAAATAAAGAAACACTGTTGAGAGAGGCAGGCACCCCCTTCATGTGGGACCCCCAGGATCCACGCCAACCAGGCTACGCCACCAACCATAGTTTGGAGTTTTATTCTGCGAGGTGAAACAATCCAGATTTCAAGCACATAACCCTGCCTGTGAGGAGCCCCTTAGGGTATCCTATAGAATTTTGAAAGTCCTACCCAAAAATCAGGTAAGTATGTGGCATATGAGCATGGACAAAACAATGTTGTGGTTGCAGAATTTGCAGAAGTCAGTGCTTTTGAGTGCAGAACAGCAGCGGCCAAAGTGATGCTGGGCTAGCTGCAGGCTCTCTTAGTTTCATAGTTTCATAGTTTCAGTTAGGGTTGGAAGGGACCACAAGGATCATCTAGTTCCAACCCCCCTGCCATGGGCAGGGACACTCTACCCTAGATCAGGCTGGACAGAGCCTCATCCAGCCTGGTCTTAAACATCTCCAGGGATGGGGCCTCAACCACCTCCCTGGACAACCCATTCCAGGGCTTCACCACCCTCACGGTGAAGAACCTCCTCCCCATGTCCAGCCTGAATCTCCCCACCTCCAGCTTCATCCCATTCCCCCTAGTCCTATCACTCCCTGATAGCCTGAAAAGTCCCTCCCCAGCTTCTGTAGGCCCCTTCAGATACTGGAAGGCCACAATGAGGTCACCTCGGAGCCTTCTCTTCTCCAGACTGAACAGCCCCAACTCCTTCAGTCTGTCCTCATAGGAGAGGTGCTCCAGCCCTCTGATCCTCCTCGTGGCCCTTCTCTGGACACCTTCCAGCACCTCCAGATCCCTCTTGGAATAGGGGCTCCAGAACTGGATGCAGTACTTAGATTCATTAACAGCTGGAGGAGGGCAAGAATCCTACCCAAAACAGGGATATTTAGGTAAATCCTTGGATTTGTGAGGAGCCTGGACACTCAGTGAAGAGTAGTAGTATATTTCTTCTAAAGCCCACCCAAATACAACTACCCATGTCATCAGGAAGTGCACATGAATTCTATACACTCACCTCAGAAGTAGCTTGAAATAGTCTTGACAGGCTGAAACACAGTCACTGAGAGGCTAGTCTGTCTATCCTGACAAAACATATCTTGAACAGCAAGATTGTTTTAAAACATATTTGGCTGAAAGAAATGTCGCCATGCTAAGTGGTTTAGTTAACTTTTGAGGCTGTTTTTAGCTGTATTCAAAGGTTAAATTGAAAAAAAAAAAACAAACCAAAACCAGTTTAAAAGTGAATTTTAAAAGTTAGAAAGTTAAACTTCAGAACTTAAATTTCAATCTAAAACTTCTGTCTATAAAGCTGTGTTCAACAGAAGCTTGCTTGCTTGCTTTCCCTGCATGTGGCCAGCAGGAGCAGGGAGGTCATTGTGCCCCCGTACTCTGCACTGCTTAGGTCACACCTTGAGAACTGTGTCCAGTTCTGGGCCCCTCAGTTTAAGAAGGACATTGAGATTCTTGAATGTGTGCAGAGAAGGGCAATGAGGCTGGGGAGAGGTCTCAAGCACAAGCCCTACGAGGAGAGGCTGAGGGAGCTGGGGTTGTTTAGCCTGTAGAAGAGGAAGCTCAGGGGAGACCTTATTGCTGTCTACAGCTTCCTGAAGGCAACCAGCACCAGAACAAGAGGACACAGTCTCAAACTGTGCCAGGGGAAGTGGTGAGGAGGAAGTTCTTCACTGAGAGAGTTGTTAGCCATTGGAATGTGTTGCCCAGGGAGGTGGTGGAGTCACCATCCCTGGAGGTGTTCAAGAGGGGACTGAACATGGCACTTGGTGCCATGGTGTACTCATGAGGTCTGTGGTGCCAGGTTGGACTTGATGACCTTTGAGGTCTCTTCCAACCTTGGTGATTCTGTGATTCTCATGTTGTGGCTGAAGAGTTTTCTATATCTTGTGTCTGATGGGACCTGATTCTTTTCTCTCCACGTTTTGAAGCAGTGACAACAAAGCCAGATTCAAAGGAATCAAAGCATTAATCTGCTGGTAGTTGAGAATATCCTATGTAAATATTAACTTAATGGTCAAAAGGTCATCACAGTTTGTTTGTGTGGTTTGTGATTTTTTAGCCTAGTGTATCTGACAGATGTTTCAGAACCTGAATTCCATAGAAAATGTTGAGCTTTTTGGTTTTAAATCAGGATGCTGGAGAAATAAGGAAATAATTCTCTAAAATAAGAGTGGGAGGGTTTATTTTTTTTCTCCTGTGAAATGAAGGAATCTGTTTCGCAGCCAGCTGGTTCCATTACATCTCTGGCTGAAATCAAGCCACTACTAGATATTTATATCTAGTAACTGGTAGTGCAATACATTGAAGGCTCCAGCTAAATTGGAATGCAGACAGAGTTAAAATTAGAACAAAGAAAGAATAGCAGTGGGTCACAAAAACAGAAGGAGCAAGAACTTTAGCAATGTTCTTCCTGATAAAACACACAAATGACAGCTTCAAGAGTGTCCTTGCAACAAAGGAGAGCTGCAGACCTACACTGAACTTAAATACTGAAGACAGCTAGAAAGCTCCTTGCAGAGCTACAGAAACTGAAGATCATAGGTTTTGGAAATGTATCAGACATGCATAAAATCTCTCTCAAGTAAAACTTGATCCTTGTACACACAAAAATATAGTACTCTGCCCTCAACAGCACCTCTGTACAACCTCAGAGGCAGTCACATAAGAGAGAAAGAATCGCTGTTGTGAGGTCAAAATAGGGGTGATCTCATGGAAACAGCATTACCAACAGTAAAAAGAGAAAGAAAGAAAGAAGGAGGAAAAAAGGCTCCAAGGAAGCAGATGAAAACCGTTCAAGTAAATCTGTAATCACTGGTGATGAAAATAGACTCTGAACAAATGCGTCAGGCTGTGATCTTGTGCCTGTTTTGAAGCACTATGTCCACAGACTACAGCTACACTCGTAGTTTAAGCTAGTGAAAGCAACTCATTTTGATGCTTCATGCAAGGAGACACTTGGTCCCAGCAATTTTCAACTTCACTTCCAAGCAAAAGTAATTATACAATACAATACAATAATACAATACAATACACCAGGTTGGACGAGAGACCTTCAGATCATCGGTCCAACCATCAAACAATCCAACCCACTAAATACAATACAATACAAGACAATACAATACAATACAACACAACACAATACAATACATACAATTACAACCCACCTAAACAACTAAAAACCGTGGCACCAGCACCCCATCAAAGTCTCTTGAACACCTCCAATGAAGGTGACTCCACCACCTCCACGGGCAAGCCGATTCCAGTGGGCAATCACTCTCTCTGTATAGAACTTCTTCCTAAGATCCAGTCTAAACCTGCCTGGCAGCAGCCTGAGACTGTGTCCTCTTGTTCTGGTACTGGCTGCCTGGGAGAAGAGACCAACCTCCGCCTGGCTACAACCTCCCTTCAGGGAGTTGTAGAGAGCATAAGGTCACCCCTGAGTCTCCTCCTCTCCAGGCTAAGCAACCCCAGCCCCTCAGCCTCTCCTCATAGGGCTTGTGTTTCCAAACCCTCACCAACTTTGTTGCCTTCTCTGGACACGCTCCAGCAAGACAACATCTTCCTAAACTGGGGCCCAGAATGGACACAGTACTCAAGGTGCGGCCTAACCAGTGCAGTGTACAGGGGGCAGATGACCTCCCTGCTCCTGCTGGCCACACTGTTTCTGATGCAGGTAGGATCCATTGGCCTCTTGGCTGCCTGGGCACACTGCAGGCTCATGTTCAGCCTACAATCAACCAGCACCCCCAGGTCCCTCTCTTCCTGGCCGCTCTCCAGCCACTCTGACCCCAGCCTGTAGCACTGCCTGGGGTTGCTGTGGCCAATGTGCAGAACCCGGCACTTGGCTGTGTTCAATCTCATGCCATTGGATATCATTGCTGTTTTATTATTACCATTATTATTATGTGCAAAAAGCTTCTCTTTCTTGATGAAAGCATGCCACATGCAATGCCAATACATTTGGGAGAACAATTGTGCTTTGGAGAATTTACTGCCTGGTTTAATGCCAGACACTATAAGCAGGGATAAAAATGATATATGGAAGGAATCTGCAACATTATGCATAAGTTTAACCCCAAACAAAAACAACTCTTAAACTGATTTTTCTTCCTTAAATAGCTACCAAGCTTTCAGATTCTTTCAGTCTTGCAGTTCTGTTTTTCTTCCAGCTGAAGCTCCAGTTAAAAAGTTTTATCTAATTAAAGCTTCCTTTATAAAATCCAGGCATCATTACATAGTGTTTCAGTTGTTAATAGTGCTACATTTGAGGCAGAGACTGCATAAACACCAAGGTGATAGCATCTATCCCCAAACTTCACAGAGACTCATAGAATGGTTTGTGTTGGAAAGGATCTTAAAGATCATCTAGCTCAAATCCCCCCTCCCATGTGCAGGGACACCTCCCACTAGACCAAGTTGCTCAAGGCCTCATCCAACCCAGCCTGGAACACTTGCAGGGACAGGGCATCCATAACTTCCTTGGGCAGCCTGTTTCAGTGTCTCCTCACCCTCACTGTAAAGAGTTTCTTTCTAATATCCATAAAACTTGATTATATTCACAGTACACAAGAACATAGGGGTACAGATAGGAAAACAAAGAAGAGAGATCCCACTAGGCAGTGTGAGTTGTTGTGGTCTTTGGCTGTGGTTCCTGGGGCTCTTGTCGTGGGGAAATGGGGGAAATAAATCAATTCCAACTCTTTAAAGCCCTAACCCCTCACTCTCAGTCTTCCTGTGCTCTTCCTGACATGCTGATGCATCTGGTCTGAGAATGGAAGAGAAATGCTTCAGACCACAAGCACTCCAGACATGATTTGTGCAAGCCTTAAGATAAAGAGTTAACAGGGAGAGGAACAGGGAAGTAGCTTTAGAGGCATTTTCTAGGGGGGTTGGACTAGATTTTCAGAGATCCTTCCAACACCATTCTGTGAAATGAAAAGGAAGAAGGTATTTTTTACAGATTTAACCAGGACACATCACTGGTTGCAGGGAGAAGACAACACTCTCAGTACTGAGAGCGTGAGAAAGGAAGAAGCTACAAAAGCTCAAGTTGTGAAGGACCTTGGCAAAGAGCACAGACAGAAATCGGTGCAAAAGAAAGCAGCAGCAAGTCAAAGAAACAGGCAGCACCATACCTGCAGCCTGGCACTGCTAGCTAAAACCATGCTTTTAGTATCCTAGAAGAGTACAAGCACACCATGAAGGCACTCAGCAACCCTGTACAAAATGATGCAGCTCCCACTTCTAGAATAAGATACTGAGCATAAGACCAAGAACAGTCTCATAGCTCATTTCATAGCTGTGTCCAGCTATGGGACCCCCAACACAAGAGAGACATAGACTTGCTGGAGTGGGTCCAGAGGAGGGCCACAAAGGTGATCAGAGGGCTGGAGCACCTCTCCTATGAAGACAGGCTGAAAGAATTAGGGCTGTTCAGTCTGGAAAAGAGAAGGCTCCAAGGAGACCTTACAGCATCATTTCAATATCTGAAGGGGACCTACAGGGAGGGTGAGGAAGGACTGTTCAGATATTTCTGATATCTCTGTATCTTGCTGATACCTCTGTATCTAGCATGAATTCAGTTATTGGTATCTCTACCACAAGTAGAAACATTGGCATCTTTCCTCTCCAGGCGATGATTCATCCTCAGAACACCACAAATCTTACATCCAACTTGAAACCAATATTAAAGGCCAAAGGAACTTTTTCTAGCCTGACCTTTGGTGTGACACAGACCAGAAAGCCTCCTCAACTATTGCCATATCAGGCTCTAAATCCTGCTTGAGCAGTTGTTGGTTTGGGTTGGGGTTGTTTTCATTTGGGTGGTTGGGTTTTTTGGTTGGTTGGTTTTGATTTGTTGTTTGGGGGGGGGCTTTTTTGTGGGGGGTTTTTGTTGTTGTTTTCAATTGATTGGATTTGGGGTTTTCTGTTGTTTGTTGGGGGGGCTGGTGGGTTTTGTTGTGTTGGATTTCTTTGTTTGTGGTTTGTTTGTGGTTTGTTTGTTTCTGTTTGTTTGTTTTAAGAATTACAGAATGGAATTATAGAATGGTTTGGGTTGGAAGGGACCTTGAAGACCATCTAGTTCTCACAGAATTGTAGAGTGCAATGAGGTCTCCCCTCAGCCTCCTCTCCTCCAGACTAAACAACCCCAGTTCTCTCAGCTGCTCCTTACCAGACTTCCAACCTCCCTATCATTGGTATGGACACCTTCCACTAACCAGGCTGCTCAAAACCTCATCTAGCCTGGCTCTGAACACCTCCAGGGAAGGGGCATCAGTCCAACAACCTGTTCCAATGTCTCACCACCCTCAATATAAAGAATTTCTTCCTAATATCCAGTCTAAATCTATCCTCTTCCAGCTTAAGATCATATCTGGTCTTGATTTGGAACTCATAGATACTGTTTCTAGCCTGGATCAATGAGCTATGAACAGCCTTGTCAGTAACATAGGAATGAATATTGCCAGCACCAGGGAGTAAAATAGAATAAACCAGAAGGGTAGTGTAGACAAAAGTGTACTCTGTGGCTAGAAGAGACAGTATGTTTAAAAGGCAAGTTGGAAGAGGGGGGAAACAAAAATCCCTCGAGACTCTTAGGTTGTTTTCAAACAGTAATCTCAGTGGTGGTGGAAAACAATAACAAACCAGTAATCACAGTCCTGGGTCAGTGAGCCAAAGTAGCTTTGGCCTATGCATTTATGATGGCATTTGGGAATTTATTCAGGTTAGATATCTGCCATGTGTACAGAAAACAATGTCCTTACATTCATGCAATCTGCTTTGGGAACTGCAGTCCCCTAAAATAGCTGTCCCAAGCAGTATAATGTTGATCCAAAGGCTCTGGTGATCGATGCAGAATTTGCAATTAGGTGAACAGTGACAAACACACAGTGCTTAGTCATATGGTATTGGCAGCCCCGAGCACATAACCCTTAGTCATACCTTATTAGTGGGTAAGCACATCTCTGTTACCAGCGCCAAAGCAGCAGTGAAGCTGAGCGTGACGGAAGATACTGAAGTCACGGAGCACCTGGGTCAGGGCGAGACCAAGCACAACTGGGGGAGGAGTGACTTGAGAACAGCCTCGAGGAGAAGGACTTGGGGGTGTCAGTTAATGAATGACTCAACGTGAGACAGCAATGTGTGCTTGCAGCCCAGATGGCAACCACGCTGCATCAAAAGAAGCGTGACCAGCAGGGTGAGGGAGGCGATTTGATCTCTCTACTCTGCTCTTGCAAGACCTCACCTGGAATACTGTGTTAAGTTCTGGTGCCTCCAGCACAAGCAAAACATAGAACTGTTGGAGTGGGTCCAGAGAAGGCTATGAAGATGATCAGAAGCACCTGAAGCCCCCTTTAAGAAAGCTGGGGAGGGACTTTTGACAAGTTTGTAATGATAGGAGGAGGGGGAAGGGGTTGAAGCTTGAGGAGAGTAGATTCAGAGTGGATATTAGGAAGAAATTCTTTACAGTGAGGGTGAGACACTGGAACAGGGTGCCCACAGAGGTTGTGAATGCCCACCCAAGATATGTTTGAGGCCAGGCTGAATGAGGTTTTGAGGAGCCTGGTCCAGTGGGAGGTGTCCCTGTCGATGGTAGGGAGATTGGAACTAGATGATCTTTAAGGTCCCTTCCAACCCAAATCATTCTATGGATCTATGAAAAACACAACATGTTTGATCATAGGAAAACTTCTTGTTTTGGAAGGACTGAACATGACAGTGACCAAATAACTAAAACCAGTTTATATGAACTAAGAGGGAGACAGGAACACATGATGCAAAGTGGTGGGAGATAAGAAGGACATTGAGACACTTGAACGTGTCCAGAGAAGCACAACGAGGCTGGGGAGAGGCTTCAAGCACAAGCCCTACGAGGAGAGGCTGAGGGAGCTGGGGTTGTTTAGCCTGGAGAAGAGGAGGCTCAGGGGAGACTTATTGCTCTCTAAAACTACCTGAAGGGAGGTTGTAGCCAGGAGGGGATTGGTCTCTTCTCCCAGGCAACCAGCACCAGAAGAAGAGGACACAGTCTCAAGCTGCACCAGGGGAACTTCAGGCTCGAGGTGAGGAGAGAGTTGTTAGCCATGGGAATGGGCTGCCTGAGGAGGTGGTGGAGTCCCCATCCCTGGTGGTGTTCAAGAGGGGATTGGATGTGGCACTTGGTGCCATGGTTTAGTCATGAGGTCTGTGGTGACAGGTTGGACTCGATGATCTTTGAGGTCTCTTCCTACCTTGGTGGTTCTGTGACAGCTGACAGGAAGTCTCAAGACAAGGCTCTTGACTTAATGTAGGCCTTACCACACTCGGGAGATGTATTATTTTTTATCTCAAAGCAAAAGTTAGTGCACAAAACAAAGCTCAGGCTTTATTAGAAGTACAGCTCCAACAGTGCCATGTGCCATTTGAGGCAGCTTTCCCTTAAGAAGGAAAAAGCTTAAGCATGGCACCTCTCCCTACAGTTTTTGGCTTTGCCTCTAGCATCTGAGATTAACTCAGTAGCATTATAGAAGCATTTAATGTACAGCTGTGATTGAATGTACTGTGCAAACCACAGCATCAGAGTTTACACAGCTGAAGAACTGATTACAAAACTGATTGATCTTTACAGTAATAAAAAGGGGATCAAATATTATCTGCTGGAACTAGTTGCACCTACTCAATCCACATTTTTTTTTCCCCCCAGGTACCAATTATTAAACACTTCAGCTCCATGGAAGAGACAAGAGCTCAGACAGCAAAAAGAAAAGAAAGGAAATAAATTTGTTTTCTCTTTGTACATAGAGTGCTAAGAGATCAAAGAGACAAGGTAAAGGAATCTGATTCTTTTTTTAGCCAAAAAAAGGATATCCTTGTTCTTCAGTATGAAATACCAAGACATCTGAGGCTCAGGCAACCTAAATACGCTATGCACAAATATCCTGAATTTGGATAAAGTTTCTTTATCTAGGCAAAGGATGTGAGAAATGAGCAAGCAAATCCTTCTCTGTTTGTTCCTGTTTAAACTCCATTAACTTCTATGAACAATTGTGCTCTCTCAGCCAGGCACAGTGGGTGAAGGAGATACATTTACAAAGCCCTTCCAGGCCTCAAAATTAATTCTGTAAGCCCAAAAGCAGTTGTAGAGACATGCCTAACTTGCAATGCTATGCCATTTGGCCAGCTGTAAAACTGGATTCAAAAGACTTCCATACAGAATCACAGAATCACCAAGGTTGGAAGAGACCTCAAAGATCACCGAGTCCAACCTGTCACCACAGACCTCATGACTAAACCATGGCACCAAGTGCCACATCCAATCCCCTCTTGAACACCTCCAGGGACGGTGACTCCACCACCTCCCTGGGCAGCACATTCCAATGGCTAGCAACTCTCTCTGGGAAGAACTTTCTCCTCAACACCAGCCTAAACTTCCCCTGGCACAGCTTGAGACTGTGTCCTCTTGTTCTGGTGCTGCGATGGAAACACAGCAGTAACCTCACAATAGAACACAGCCATTAAATCTACTTTTGTACAGCAGGGTCTTTCAAACACCTTCAGAGTTGCAAACACACACTAAAACCAGTCTGGTGCACAGGCGTGACCTCCAGAGAGAATTCTAACAGCTGTACCAGCTAGAAAGGTACTAGGCAAAGTACCACTTTTGGATTAGATATTAGGAAGAAATTCTTTAGAGCAAGGGCAATGAGACACTGGAACAGGGTGCCCAGGAAGGTTCTGGCTGTCCCCTCCCTGCAAGTGTTGAAGGCCAGGTTGAATGAGGCCCTGATCAAGCTGGTCTAGCAGGAGGTTTACTTGCCCATGGCAGGTGGTTAGAACTAGGTGACCTTTAAGGTCCCTTCCAACCCAAACTGTTCTCTGAATGTGCTGCCCAGGGAGGTGGTGGAGTCGCCATCCTGGAGGTGTTTAGGAAGAGACTGGATAGGGTGCTTGGTGCCATGGTTTAGTTGATTAGATGGTGTTGGGTGATAGGTTGGACTTGATGATCTCTTCCAACCTGATCTATTCTATTCTATTCTATTCTATTCTATTCTATTCTATTCTATGCCATGCCATGCCATGCTATGCTATGCTATGCTATGCTATGCTATGCTATGCTATGCTATTTGATTCCATTCTGTTCCATTCTATTCTCTTCTATTCCATTCCATTCCATTCCATTCCATTCCATTCCATTCCATTCCATTCCATTCCATTCCATTCCATTCCATTGTTTGTTTAAAGGTGTTTAAGAACTACCCTGATTCCTGGAAATGATCTAAATCCAAAGTTCCTCTCCATGTAGGCAATATAATGATGTACTTAATCATATATTGTACTGACATACAGATTTTTCCCATGGACTCCCACAATTGGACTGAGCCTATTTCTGTCTGTCTTTTCCTCCTGCCTATATTCCTTCTGCACACTTCCGTGCTAGAAGAGCTGCCAAAACCCTGGCATTTCTCCTTCAAGGAATAAGATCAGAATAATTCAAATAACCTTTTTTTAAGCATTAGCATGGATCATTAAATAGCATCATAGAGAAGATCCACTCTAAATTATATTATCAGTTTATGTCTCCGATTAGTATCACATAATGATTCTGAAGCATTAGCAGCGAGAGCAGCTAATGTACTGCAAAGGGGACACAAGGGTTATATATCTTGCCCACTTCCTCCAGTACATGCTGGTCTGTGCCTTCATATTTTCTCTGGCATTGTTATTCATAGGCTCATTCCCATCAATGTTACCTGGAGATCACAAGCACAGGTACAAGAATATCTGGGAAGTCAATCATATCCGGGAAGTCAATCATCAGTCCAGCTCGAGACGCAGTTACAGTGCTGATCGACAGCCACCTAAACATGAGCCAGCAGTGTGCCCAGGTGGCCAAGAAGGCCAATGGCATCCTGACCTGCATTAGGAATAGTGTGGCCAGCAGGAGCAGGGAGGTCATTGTGCCCCTGTACTCTGCATTGGTTAGGCCACACCTTGAGTCCTGTGTCCAGTTCTGGGCCCCTCAGTTTAAGAAGGACATCAAGACTTGAACGTGTCCAGAGAAGGGCAACAAGGTTGGGGAGAGGCCTTGAGCACAGCCCTGTGAGGAGAGGCTGAGGGAGCTGGGGTTGTTTAGCCTGGAGAAGAGGAGGCTCAGGGGAGACCTCATTGCTCCCTACAACTACCTGAAAGGTGGTTGTAGCCAGTAAGGAGTTGGTCTCTTCTCTCTAGCAACCAGCACCAGAACAAGGGGACACAGTCTCAAGCTGCACCAGGGGAAGTTTAGGCTGGAGGTGAGGAGAAAGTTCTTCCCTGAGAGAGTTGTTAGCCATTGGAATGTGCTGCCCAGGGAGGTGGTGGAGTCACCGTCCCTGGAGGTGTTCAAGAGGGGATTGGACGTGGCACTTGGTGCCATGGTCTAGTCATGAGGTCTGTGGTGACAGGTTGAACTACATGATCCTTGTGGTCCCATCCAACCCTGACTGATTCTAGGATTCTATGGCTAACATTCATTCCTCTCTCATCTTCTTCTGTATTTCTAGTTGCTAATGCTGTACCTTCCACACACCTGATTAACACTCTCCTTTTGGGAGTTGCAAGGTCTTGAAGATCTTCCTGGCTCTTCAAGTATCAGCCTGTAGTCTGTTGGGTGTGGTTGTGTGGGTTTTTATTTGTGGGTTTTGCTTGTTTGGGGTTTTGCTGCTGCTGCTGCTGTTGTTGTGTTTGGTTGGTTGCTTTTCTCTTGAATAAAAATACTTTATTCTTTTTTTAAAATCTCTTCTTTCAGAACCAGTTCTGCAGTTTGCACTTTTTAATGTCTTGGCTTTGCTTTTGTGTGAGTAAAACTATCTGCTCTCGAGGCTTATAATTTCCCATCTGTTTTGCTGATCCAGGAGCACCTATTCTGTCCTGACATTAGTTAAACCTTAGGTCTGCTGATGCCTGAGCACTAGAGCTCTCAGTGACTTTAGCAGAGGCATGCCTATGTATACAAAGGCAGAATTCAGCCCTTAATTAGCTTGCTCTGGGCTTTTTTTTCAGCTCCTTACCTAGCAAAGTAAGTTGAGTGCAAACAAAGCCTCTAGAATTCCAAAGCACTGCTCTCAGTACCCAAAACTAGGCAAAATTATGAGCATCAATATTTAGCTCGTTGGGGAGCCTGATAATTGTCTGCAGACAGAATATAAGCAGTGATTAATGTCTGTTTCTTGTGTGGAGAAGGTGGGACTGCCTGAACATATGCAGGTTAATCACAGGAGCTGTTCAGATCTGGGCTAGACAAAGGACAGTGCACCCTCAGCAAGTTTCCTGATGATACCAAACTGGGAGGCTTGGCTGATCCACCAGAAGGCTGCACAGCCCTGCAGTGAGATCTGGACAGACTGGAGAGCTGTGCAAAGAGGAACCCAATGAAGTTCAACAAGGTCTTTTCCAACCTTATTGATGCTATGATTCTATGAAATCAGTCAATGCTTCAGAACATGCTTCAGGCTGATGCCTGACATCACATCCTAGCTAAGTGGAGCACCTCTCCTGTGAGGACAGACTGAAGGAGTTGGGGCTGTTCAGTCTGGAGAAGAGAAGGCTCCGAGGTGACCTCATTGTGGCCTTCCAGTATCTGAAGGGGGCCTACAAGAAGGCTGGGGAGGGACTTTTCAGGCTATCAGGTAGTGATAGGACTAGGGGGAATGGAATGAAGCTGGAGGTGGGGAGATTCAGGCTGGAGGTGAGGAGGAAGTTCTTCCCCATGAGATGGAAGCCCTGAACGGGTTGTGCAGGGAGTGGTTGAGGCCCCATCCCTGGAGGGTTTAAGAGCAGGCTGGATGAGGCTCTGTCCAGCCTGATCTACTAGTGGGTTGTCCCTGCCCATGGCAGGGGGGTTGGAACTAGATGATCCTTGTGGTCCCTTCCAACCCTGACTGAAACTATGAAACTAAGTGCCAAGCATGGCTGTGACTTGAAAATCAGCAGTGGAGTGAAAACATGTAGGGGGAGTTGCCTGCAGGATCCCTCCTCCTTTAATCTTGGAGAGAGAATATTGCTCACTTTTTTGACTCTTGGTGTTGCATGTATCAGAATAGAACAGAGTTAACCAGGTTGGAAAAGACCTTCGAGATCATCGAGGCCAACCTATCACCCAGCACCATCTAATCAACTAAACCATGGCACCAAGCACCCCATCCAGTCTCTTCCTAAATGCCTCCAGGGATGGTGGCTTGCACACAAGCCCATCTTGCCAGCTTACTTCTTCACAGGAGTTTTACAGAAGGCCATTGTGGATCGAAGAACTGCATCTGACCTGGGGCTAGCTGATGGCAAACTGTACACCGGTGTGGGTCTCAGGCCTGAAAGTTACCATTTGCAGTTCTGATATGGGACTAGGATCTTCCCAGAAAAGCAAAACATTGTCTGCATCTGCTCTGGCTGGCTCTCAACTTGCACTGAATTGCAATTAAATCAGCAGGGAGAGTGGGGTAGCTATGAAAACCTACTTGTGGTGGAGCTCTGTGAGGGAAATACTGTCCTCTTTTTGCAAGCATCTTTTGCAGAAAACAATGGTTTCAAGCCCTTGGGAAAGGCCTTGTAAAAGTCAGCTTTGTCTTTTGTGTTTTGGAGGTGGGAAAAAAGGAGAGGAAGGAAGCTGTTGTATCCTCTGAGCGTTGTAGGAGAAATGCAGGTTATAAATATTGAAGCAGAGCATCCAGATGAGGTGTTACATCAATGCCTTTTGCTGCCTATCTTGCAGGCAAGCAGCGTTGTGTGGGTTTGTTTTTACTTCTAAGGGAGAAAGGGAGGGGGGAAAGCCCCTTGCCAGTGCAAATACAATCACAGAGCCTTCACACCTTGCAGCAAGCAGTTAGGGCTGCAGGCATTTTAGATGACAAAAAAGCCTGTGTCATTGTCAGCTGGCATGTGGCACAGCTGTCATTTCCCTGCTTGGGTAGGGCTGTCACATCACTCCTGGTGCCTCTGCTGGTTGTCCAGCCTGGGAAAAGGGTACTTCAATAATAACCATCATAATAGCAGTCATAATAAAGGGGCTGTTAGAGAAGGATGATGGAGCCTCCCATTGAGAGTGCATTATTGACATATGGAAATGTACTTTAGGCCATTTAGGGCTTTGTTTCCTTGAATACATTTTGATGACAAGAAGATTGCAAATGGGGGGTGTGTGTGTGTGTGTGTGTGTGTGTGTGTGTGTGTGTGTGGAGTGGGCAGTTGCTTCATGTTTTGTTCCATAGCTGTGTGCTGTAATTATGAAGTGGGAATGGAATTTGGAGCCGTCTCTCGCCTGGTAGATGAATCTCCCGCTCAGTGCAGCTGAGTGCACCCCTACTTGTTGCTTTTCACAGCACTACCAAATGACTACATTTTTATTGGTTTTAAAGTCTTAAAGCTGTGAAATAAGTGTGGAGAGGAGAGATGAGGAGTGCATCTTTAACTTGGTGGTGTGGGGCTCCGAGGAGCATCAGGCCACTGAAATGCACTCTCCCGCTACGCAGCAGGACTTTAACATTTGGGCATATATTTCTGTGCATATTTCACTGTTTGAGTGGGTATTTTCTCTGTGCCTTTAAACCCTGGGGCACCTGATGCTGGCACATGATGGTCCTTCTTAAATCTGTTCCCCAGCTACTCTGACCCCAGCCCGTAGCACTGCCTGGGGTTGCTGTGGCCAATGTGCAGAACCCAGCACTTGGATGTGTTCAATCTCCTGCCCTTGGATTCTGCCTCAACAGGCTGGACAGGTGGGCAGAATCCAAGGGCATGAGATTGAACACATCCAAGAGACAGGTTCTGCACATTGGCCACAGCAACCCCATGCAGTGCTACAGGCTGGGGTCAGAATGGCTGGAGAGCAGCCAGGCAGAGAGGGACCTGGGGGTGCTGGTTGATGGGAGGCTGAACATGAGCCTGCAGTGTGCCCAGGCAGCCAGAGGGCCAATGGCATCCTGGCCTGCATCAGGACAGTGTGGCCAGCAGAGCAGGGAGGTCATTCTGCCCCTGTACACTGCACTGTTAGGCCGCACCTTGAGTCCTGTGTCCAGTTCTGGGCCCCTCAGTTTAGGAAGGAGGTTGACTTGCTGGAAGGTGTCCAGAGAAGGGCAACAAGGTTGGTGAGGGGCTTGGAACACAAGCCCTATGAGGAGAGGCTGAGGGAGCTGGAGTTGCTTAGCCTGGAGAGGAGGAGACTCAGGGGTGACCTTATTGCTCTCTACAACTACCTAAAAGGAGGTTGTAGCCAGGCAGAGGTTGGTCTCTTCTCCCAGGCACAGTCTCAGGCTGCGCCAGGGGAGGTTTAGGCTGGAGGTTAGGAGGAAATTCTACAGAGAGAGTGATTGCCCATTGGAATGGGCTGCCTGAGGAGGTGGTGGAGTTGCCATCACTGGGGGTGTTTAGGAAGAGACTGGATGGGGTGCTTGGTTGCATGGTTTAGCTGATTAGGTGATGTTGGATGATAGGTTGGACGTGATGATCCCCAAGGTCCTATCCAACCTGGTCTATTCTATTCTATTCTATTCTATTCTATTCTGTTCTGTTCCATTTTTGAGCCCCTCACTGCACTGAGGTGCTGAAGTGTGTCCAGAGAAGACCAACAATGCTGGTGATGGGTCTAGAAATGGCAAGTGTTTCCAGTGCTCTCAATTTCATCATCCCCCAGCCTGTACTGATATGGAGGGCTGCCCTGACCTAGGTGCAGGACCTTGCTCTTTGCATTACTGAACTTCATGCGATTCTCCTCAGCCCACCTCTCGAGCCTGTCCAGGTCCCGTTTTCAGTCTTCCCATCTTTCAGTCTTCCAGCTCCAATCCATTCCCCCTCTCCTATAACTACAAACCCTTGTCAGAAGCCCCTTCCCAGCTTTCATGTAGGCCCCCTTCAGGTACTGAAGTCAAGAACCTTCATGTACTTTCAGAAGGGAGGTGTCCAGGATGCTAGCAAGGAAGAGAAACTCTGCTTTCAAGTAGAAGCTTGGCCAAATTACATGGGGCACAAGACAGGTAAGAAGCTCACCCCACAGAAATCCACCTAACTGTCCACTCAGTACGAAACTACCACCCCTGAAGTGACAAGAGGGAATATGAGGTACAGAAAATACAACTGAATGTCTAAGTATAGTAATCAGTCTGTTCAACTCATTTGGTTAAAGAAACACACACTTGGTATTTTGGATCTCAAAAGACACCAAAGTAGCAAGGCACATCCTGATCACTGCACTTTTGTCCTAACAGATAGCCTTTGTTCCCTCAGCCAGTGGCTAATTGCCAATTTGTTTGATGAACAAAACCCAACACAGAAAACAGAATCCAGCTATTAAGTATAAAGGGCTGCAAAAGAATGCAGGTAGTAATAAGCTTAAGGCAGAACCGCCCTGCCAGCAAGCATCAATGTGCTAAGCACAATCCCACCTTCTCTATCTCCTGATCTGAATCTCACTTGGTGTGGTTTTTTTTTTGCAGTAGATTATCTCCCTCAAGGGCAAATGTATTTCAAACATTTAAGGGCTCTTACAAAAGGCCAGCACTGATCCCTGTGCTTGAACAGTGTCCCAAATGGACCCTCACTGGTAACACGATAGCAAAATCAGTGTTTCAGTCAGAAGAGAAGAGCCTTTCTGCTCCTCTCTTCTTCCCCTTTTTGTGCATTGATATAAAGATCAGAGTCATCTGCATGAATAAGATTTAGAATTCTGATGAAAACAATAAGAGATACGAAACACTTTCTGGCCCTCCCAAATTTGTATTCAAACCTCCTCCTTTGTTAAAGCTGTAATCACACTCCCTCCAGTATTCAGGGGATTTATGCAAACAAGGTCTCTTCTGTCAAAAAATCATAGCAATTTAATGCAGTCACAGGCTGTTTGGTTGTGTAGATTACTGGCACCAAAGAAGAGGCAACTTAGTATTCTGCTGCTTGCCAGCTCCCTGTAATATAGATGGGGTGGTCTTGGCAGTCTCATTTCAGACATTCTAGCATAGGATACTGTATCTATACACAAGTGAACCAGAAAAACAAGGGAAAATCATAAAAGAGGGGTGACTTGAAGGTGCAGTCATAAGGAAACTTAAAAATGAAGCTAAAAATGTTTAATTGTATGCACAGCATTAGCTGAATGGCTTGTAAGTTTTCTCTCCTGGAACGTCTCCTGCTTGCATAAGGATGGACTCGACTAAAAGCTTGCAATCTTTACCTCTCTGTGAGGGCTAGGCACTGTTTGTGCATCTTAAACACCCAACACACACAGGATTAGAAAGTCCATTACCCAGTTCCCAGACACAGGACATGACTCTTCATACCTAGATGGAAAGACCAACATTTAGAGCCCTAGCAGCTCTCTGGCTGATGTTCTCGTGTGTTATACCACAGCTCCTCCATCGCTCAAGGTCATATCCTGCCTCCTTTGTGCATGTTGTGTGGTTTGTTCAGTAGGAAAACTCCAGTCACTTGAAGCTGGAATGAAGCTGGAGGTGGGGAGATTCAGGCTAGATGTGAGGAGGAAGTTCTTCACTGTAAGGGTGGTGAGGCCCTGGAATGGGTTGTCCAGGGAGGTGGTTGAGGCCCCGTCCCTTGAGGTGTTTAAGAGCAGGCTGGATGAGGCTCTGGCCAGCCTGATCTAGGGTAGAGTATCCCTGCCCATGGCAGGGGGGTTGGAACTGGATGATCCTTGTGGTCCCTTCCAACCCTAACTGAAACTATGAAACTAAACTATGAAGGGAAAAGAACAAGATTTGCCATGACTTACTCCCCTCACATCATTGAGTACTGATAGGCAATACAATACAATAAACCAGGTTGGAAGAGACCTTCAAGATCATCGCGTCCAACCTATCAGCCAATCCAAGCAAATACAGCTGTGTTAGAGAAATTCTACTTGTACTTGCACAGGACATGGAGATATCTGTGCTTATTGCTGCCCTCTCAAGAATTAGCAATGAGTTGGTTTGCTGGCTTAACTTGTCTTTCTAAAACCAGTTTGAAGTTGTGAGGAAAGGAAGAGAGACAGAGATGATTAAAAGCTGTGGTGAAATGCATGCAATAGAGAAGAGTATCTGCAGTGCTCTGTCGCCTGCAATAGGCAGGTTGCCCTCCAGGCAACCAATGGAACTTTACAAGAGAACCATTACCTCATCAGGCTACATTCCTGTTATTATTTCTGAGTCAAAGTATATGGTTTAGATAAAAATATGTCATTCCAAAGGTATGCCTTAATTGTGGCAGCATAATATCAAGTACTTTGCAGACCTGCAGTAACTTCTGCTGCTCCTTTGAGTAAAAGAGTTAAGATCAGACTGAACACTATATGTATTATTCTACATATGAATATTACATACACACACACATCTTTTGAACACCTCACTACAAGGACATTGAAGTGCTGGAGCATGTCCACAGAAAGGCAACAAAGCTGGTGAAGGGTCTAGAGAAGAAGTGTTCTGAGGAGAAGCTGAGGGAACTGGGGTTTAGTCTAGAGACCACATTGCTCTCTACAACTCCCTGAAAGGAGGTTGGAGTGAGGTGGAGGTCAGTCTCTTCTCCTTAGTATCAGGAATGGCCTGCAATTGCAGCAGGGGAGGTTTAGGTATTAGAAACAATGTCTTTCCTACAAGGGTAGGCAGGCATTGGAACAGGCAGCCCAAGCAGGTGGTGGTGTCGCCATGCCTAGAGGCGACCAAGGAATGTGGAGATGTGGCACTTTGGGACATGATTTACTGGCCATGGTGGTCTTAGACCAAAGGTTGGACTCTATCACTTTGACCTTAGAAGTACTTTCCAGCTGAAACAATTCTAGGATCTTCAGGCCTGAAAATACACAGAAGACTTGACCACATGGACCACTTTAGTATTTACTTCCCAGTATATTTTCATCTCTGAATCAGTCCCACGGGTAGAAATGCTTGAAACAAAGGATTTAAGGTGCTTAATTGTTTACAAAATGTGTTATGTGTGAAGACTTCTTGGTGCCAAGATGACCATATCAAACTCTTTAAGCTTCATGCTCATCCATTCATGTAGCAAAAGTAACACCACATAACTGACCCCAACCAGCTCATCTTTCCAACCCAAACAGCGCAGAAATCCCAACAGACCTGGGCTTATGTTCAGTCTATTAATTAAAGTGAAATGAAATGAAATGAAATGAAATGAAATAAAATAAAGTAAAATAAAATGAAATGAAATAAAATAAAGTAAAATAAAATAAAATAAAATAAAATAAAATAAAATAAAATAAATAAAATAAATAAATAAAATAATAAATTAAATGAAATGAATAAAATAAAATGAAATAAAATGAAATTAAAATAAAATAAATAAAATTAAAATAAAGAATAAAATAAAATAATAAAATGATAAATAAAATATAAATGAAATGAATAAAATGAAATGATAAAATAAAATAAATAAAATAAAATGGAATAAAATTAAATAAAATGGAATAAAATAAAATAAAATAAAATAAATAAAATTAAATGCAATGAAATAAAATAAAGTAAAATAAAATGAATGAAATGAAATAATAGTAAAATAAATAATAAAATGAAATAAAATGAATAAAATGAAATAAATAAATAAATAAAATAAAATAATAAATGACATAAAATAAAATA
Source organism: Colaptes auratus (assembly GCA_015227895.2). NCBI lineage: Eukaryota > Metazoa > Chordata > Aves > Piciformes > Picidae > Colaptes > Colaptes auratus. The sequence goes on from JAAWVA010000255.1 coordinate 21,944, forward strand.
AGAAAATAATAAATAAATGGAATAAATAAAAAAATGGAATAAAAATAAATAAAATAAATAAATAAAATTAAAATGAAATGAAATAAAATAAAGTAATAAAATGAAATGAATGAATATAAAATAAAGTAAAATAAATAAATAAAATGAATAAAATGAAATAAAATGAAATAAAATAAAATAAAATAAAATAATAAAATGACAAAATAAATAAAATAATAAAATGAAATGAAATGAATTAAAATGAAAAAAAAAATAAAATAAAATAAAATAAAATAAAATAAAATAAAATAAAAAATGAATGAAATAAAATAAATAAAAAAAAAAAATAAAATAAAATAAATAAACTAAAATAAAATAATAAAATAAAATGAAATAAAATAAAATAAAATAAAATAAAATAAAATAATAAAGTTTACTGACTAACCACTACAAGAAATCAAGAGTTGGTCATGGATTTTTCCACAAGCAGAAAAATAAGATGCCATAAGATGCAGGGAAAAAATATTATTGCTTGTGAATTATTTACTCTGCTGTAGTACTGCAATAGTTGGTTGCAAATAAGGATATTGGGGTATACAATGCAGAGTTCCTTGCTATAAAGAACTCATTCTGCCAGGTGAATTGCAGCCAGTTACTTAACTTAAGGGCGTATCATTCAAACCTAATGGGATGAGAAGTAAATCAGGTTCTGCTCCTTACTTTGTTCCAGCCCTTATCTCCCTTCCCCATACACACAACATGCATAATCCTAATAGTGGGGCGTTCTGCAAAAATGAGCCCCTTCAGGTATAAAAAGAGACACATGAGAGACATCTGAAGAAGCAGATAAAAAGGTGACACTCATCTTGGGTTTTTTTGCAGCTTGGCTTACAGCTCCTTAGAGCAATGATCACATTGGAGTCCTGTATCCACAGTCCCTTTAGCGGCTGCTCTCTGCACAGATGCCGTCTAAATAAATCAGCCAGTAAAACACGTCATGTAATGGTGGGGAACAGCAAACGTCTGAAGATCAGTTAGTCTCTATCAAGAGAAGTTAAGCCTAGCAATACAGAAATACCCATTTTACAGAGAAATAAAAAGTTGGGCTGATATTGCCCTATTTAAGCACCTCTTAGGTAGGATTGTAAAACACAGACTCGAATCCTGCAGTTTGCATTCTCTTTACAAGAGTTAAGAGAAGGTGGGAGCTCTGTCTTACAAGTGCCCTCATCACACTATCTCTATTTCATTCATAGAAGCCTGACACCTCAATATTCATCTACTTGACCCCAGTTTAGCTGCAGAACTTTTAGCTGCTTTCAACTTTCAGTCTTAATTAGGAAGACAAAAGAAGTTTCCTTAGATGTTTAAGTTGGCTTCAGTGGTGAATAAGATGTTGAAGAGTGGGTGATGGACTCTCTAAAACAGATTCTTCTCTGATCTCCCTCACTCTACCAGCACTCCTTTCAAGTTCTTCACTGGCCTGCCCCACTATTAACCTCCCTCCACACTGAGAATTAGATATTTATTATCGGCCTTTGTTCCCTCTCTCAAAGGGCTCCTCCTCTCACTCTTTACCCAGGAATCCTCCTTGGTCTTTTATGAATTTCTATAACAAAATCCTTTTGAATGGCAAAAAAAAAAGAAGTAATATTACCAGTGGCTGGAATATAATGAAGCTCCTATTTTCAACACACTCTGAAAGCCTTGATGCAGTACTGCTCACTGCAGCCCTACGAATTCACAGTGGCATTTGAAGCATATCCAAGTGAGTTATGCAGCCTCAAACCTATCTCTAGTAAAGGGCAACCTCTTTGTCCTTGTGGCGTCTCACCACAAGAGCAATATGGAGCTAGATCTCTATCCAATCTTCAGCTTAACAGATGCTACTCTATCTTTCAACTGAGAATTGGGTTCTGCCCCTCCTGTCCTATGATCTGAGTCAAAGAGATCATGACCGAGACTTCATTGCTCTCTAGAACTACCTAAAGGGAGATTGGAGTAAAGTGGGATCAGTCTCTTCTCCCTAGTATCCGGTAATAGAATGAGAGGAAATGGCATGAAATTGTGGCAGAGGAGGTTTAGATTTGATATTAGCAAAAATTTCTTTCCTGCAGGAGTGGCCAGGCATTGGAACAGGCTGCCCAGGGAGGTGGTGGAGTCACCATCCCTGGAGGAGCTCAAGAAACCTGTGGATATGGCACTTTGGGACAGAGTTTAATGGCCATGGTGGCCTTAGGCTGAAGGTTGGACTCAGTGATCTTAGAGGTCTCTTACAACCAAAACAATTCTATGATTCTAATCTATGACAGGGGAGAAAAAAAATCATTCAAAATCCATTTACTGTTATACTTCATTAAAGTTATGCAAAACTGTGGCACTAGGAAACCCAATTTACCAACACCTCTTCGAATCAAAACTATCAAACTGTTCACATATCCTACAAAGTAAACAAAGTGCAACACAACCATTGTTACAATTGGCAACCTCCCCATTGTTATCAACAAAACCACAAGCTGCCTAAAGTGCAAGTCCCTTCCACCCCCATAGGGTGCTGCCTGTGAGGAGTAAAACCAACCAGAAGCATGAGGCTTTGGCTTTCAGTAACCAGGGCTCAGCTTTTTGGGGGCACAAAACAAATCTAATAGTTCACTGATTCAATGCCTAAGGACAAAATCTCATTCCAGCTCCTGCATGTCACAAAATGCCACAACATTTGGCTGCCTCCTATCAAGCAAGAGCAAAATACCATGACTTCTCTCAGGGCAGCATTAAAGGACAGTGTCAGTGGTTTGTTAGAAAACTGCTAAATGTCTTTGCTCGCTTTGCTCAAAGTCACACTGCCAAAGTAATGCTGTGGTAAGAGCACATGGATGGAAAAATGGGCAGAGAGAAAGAAAAGGAAAGGAGGAAGGAAG
>JAAWVA010000256.1:0-24814 GCA_015227895.2 Colaptes auratus
GGGCAAGCGGCCCAGCTGCAGAGGTGAGTGGAGGAGCCTCCAGGTCATGGGCTGGATGCAAAGAAGTAGTAAATGGTGAGCAGTACCTCGTGGCAAGCTCCCCCCAGCCTGTCTGGAAGACCTGGCACAGCCTAGCAGGGCAAAAACCCCCAGCAGCAGGGCCCTTCCACAACACCAGCCCTACGAGGTGTTGGGACAGAAGCTGGACAGGAGGCAGATGCTGCTCTCTGCTGCTGCACTGAGGGAGCTGGGATTGTTTAGCCTGGAGAAGAGAAGGATCAGAGGTGACCTCATTGCCCTCTACAACTACCTGAAAGGTGGTTTTAGACAGGAGGGGTTGGTCTCTTCTCCCAGGCAACCAGCACCAGAACAAGGGACCACAGTCTCAAGCTGTGCCAGGGAGGTTTAGACTCGAGGTGAGGAGGAAGTTCTTCACTGAGCGAGTCATTCGTCATTGGAATGGGCTGCCCAGGGAGGTGGTGAGGTCGCCATCCCTGGAGGTGTTCAAGGGGAGATTGGACGTGGCACTTTGGTGCCATGGTCTAGTTTGTGAGGTCTGTTGGGACAGGTTGGACTTGATGATCCTGGGGTCTCTTCCAACCTTGGTTATACTGGATACTGTGATACTGTGATACCCTGCCAGCGGTTCCTGTAGTGAGTCTTCTCTGGAGCTCAGCAGCCCTTTGTCCAAGCACAGAGGGTTTCTTTACCTCTTCCAGGCTTGAGTGCGGCACCATTAGCAGAAAGACATGGCACAGCCTTCCCATAGCTGTTATCAAACCCGTCCCTTCCATCTCTGAGACTCCTTGCATGCGCACTGATCAGAGAAAAGAGAGCCTGCAGCACAACCCCAGCATCCATATGGCCTGAGGGTTTTCATGTCGCTGGCCATTGAAATTGAAAGAGGTTTTATGACAACAGACTGTAACCAGCAGGGATAAGTTACTCTATGGACATCAACAGATACCTATAGCATGAACATGCCAGCAGTAATTCAGTCTTGGATACTCTAGGAGAGCAGTGAGGGGTGGCTGAGAGTGTGGGATGGGTGTGTTTCCCCTTTACCACAGGCTATGAATACAGGTGGAATGGCACATGAACAGCTGTTGCCCTTCCACTAGAGTCTGTGATACACTGTGAGTATTTTTACCAACTGTATTTCCTTCCTTTTTGTATGCAGCTTTGGGGAAAAGCTGCCTGCACCTGGGAAAACGGAAGATAACATCTCCTCCTGGCTGGATCCTGTATTTCCATTTGTAGAGGTACTGCAGGAGTCACACTTGTGTAGCACCAGGGCTGAAATGCAGAGGAGCTGCCGGGTTGCTGGCGATCCCTTTCCCCACTGACAGACACTGTGTCTCTCTGTTCTCACTTGCTTTGTTTTCTGCCCTGGAGAAAGAGGAGCCTGAGATCAACAAAATGTGCTTTAGCTGTGGCCAGTTGTTCAAAGGGGCACAGAGAGATGATTCTGGCACAGAAACTGAATCAGGGAGCCATCCTTAAGCCTGTGCTGTGCACATAGTGGTTCTTTCTGAGCTCAGCTTGAAGTGCTGCTGAGTGGATGGGACTGAACCAGGACCGGCGCTGTGATTCGCACATCTTTTCGTTCCCGTTGTGATGCCACTGGGCACCCTGAAGAGTTGGGTCAATATAACATCCAGCCTGACTTTATTCCAAACTTGAGGCCACTCTCCACTTCTCTGGGCAACCAGGTCCAATGCTGAACAACCCTCAATCAAAAAGCTTCTTCCTTGTCTCCACTCTGTCCCCTTTAGTTCAACCCATTGCACTTTGTCCTCGTGATAAAGGGCCTGGGAAAAAGTCTCTCTCCATCTTTCCAAATTGAAAGGCTTTGTGTGGAAATGGCTCAAGGAGGAGTCTGTGCCACTTCTCACATGTGCCTTTAAATCACGCAGGAGGATTCAGGAAGTTCAAGAAGTGTCTTGTCCCCTGTGGAGCTTCCAGAACAAGATGACCTGGGAGCAGGCCTGCAGTCTGGCAAGGATCAGGGTGGCAAGGGTAATTCCTGACACACTGAATGGTTCCCTTTGTAAGCTCCTTTCAAGGGAAGCAGCTGATGAACAGCAGAGTGAAATAAGCACTCCCAGCACTGTTGCTTTTTCTTGCCTCCTTTATAGGAGGACGTCAAAAAGTCAAAGGAGGCTCAAGGGCCTCCGCGGCAGGGTGTGGAAGGGGCAGCAGAGCACCAGCCCTTATGCATCCTGCTCCGCGCTGAGGACCGAGAAGGAGGAGGTCCGAGCAAGGCGGCCCAGCTGCAGAGGTGAGTGGAGGAGCCTCCAGGTCAATGGGCTGGATGTGAAGAAGTAGTAAATGGTGAGCAGTACCTCGTGGCAAAGCCTCCCCCCAGCCTGTCTGGAAGACCTGGCACAGCCTAGCATGGCAAAAATGCCCCAGCAGCAGGCCCCTTCCACAACACCAGCCCTACGAGGTGTTGGGACAGAAGCTGGGACAGGAGGCAGATGCTGCTCTCTGCTGCTGCACCCTGCCAGCCTGGTTCCTGTAGTGAGTCTTCTCTGGAGCTCAGCAGCCCTTTGTCCAAGCACAGAGGCTTGCTTTCCTCTTGCCAGGCTTGAGTGGGGCACTGTTAGCAGAAAGACGTGGCACAGCCTTCCCATAGCTGTTATCAAACCCGTCCCTTCCATCTCTGAGACTCCTTGCATGCAGCACTGCTCAGGGGAAAACAGAGCCTGCAGCACAACCCTCATCATCCATAGTGTGCCTGAGGGCTTTTTAATGTCACTGGCCATTGAAATTGAAAGAGGTTTATGACAACAGACGTAACCAGCAGGGATAAGTTACTCTATGGACATCAACAGATACCTATAGCATGAACATGCCAGCAGTAATTCAGTCTTGGATACTCTAGGAGAGCAGTGAGGGCTGGCTGAGAGTGTGGGATGGGTGTGTTCCCCTTTACCACAGGCTATGAATACAGGTGGAATGGCACATGAACAGCTGTTGCCCTTCCACTAGAGTCTGTGATACACTGTGAGTATTTTTGCCAACTGTATTTCCTTCCTTTTTGTATGTAGCATTGAGCAAAAGATGCCTGCAGCTGGAAAAATAGAAGATGACAACTCCCCATGGGTCTATCCTGTATTTCCATTTGCAGAGGTAATGCAGAAGTCACACTTGTGTAGCACCAGGGCTGAAATGCGGAGGAGCTGCCGGGTTGCTGGCGATCCCTTTCCCCACTGACAGACACTGTGTCTCTCTGTTCTCACTTGCTTTGTTTTCTGCCCTGGAGAAAGAGGAGCCTGAGATCAACAAAATGTGCTTTAGCTGTGGCCAGTTGTTCAAAGGGGCACAGACAGATGATTCTGGCACAGAAACTGAATCAGGGAGCCATCCTTAAGCCTGTGCTGTGCACATAGTGGTTCTTTCTGAGCTCAGCTTGAAGTGCTGCTGAGTGGATGGGACTGAACCAGGACCGGCGCTGTGATTTGCACATCTTTTCATTCCCGTTGTGATGCCACTGGGCACCCTGAAGAGTTGGGTCAATATAACATCCAGCCTGACTTTAAACTATTCCAAACTTGAGGCCACTCTCCACTTCTCTGGGCAACCAGGTCCAATGCTGAACAACCCTCAATGCAAAAGCTTCTTCCTTGTCTCCACTCTGTCCCCTTTTAGTTCAAACCCATTGCACTTTGTCCTCGTGATAAAGGGCCTGGGAAAAAGTCTCTCTCCATCTTTCCAAATTGAAAGGCTTTGTGTGTGGAAATGGCTCAAGGAGGAGTCTGTGCCACTTCTCACATGTGCCTTTAAATCACGCAGGAGGATTCAGGAAGTTCAGGAGTGTCTTGTCCCCTGTGGAGCTTCCAGAACAAGATGACCTGGGAGCAGGCCTGCAGTCTGGCAAGGATCAGGGTGGCAAGGGTAATTCCTGACACACTGAATGGTTCCCTTTGTAAGCTCCTTTCAAGGGAAGCAGCTGATGAACAGCAGAGTGAAATAAGCACTCCCAGCACTGTTGCTTTTTCTTGCCTCCTTTATAGGAGGACGTCAAAAAGTCAAAAGGAGGCTCAAGGGCCTCCGCGGCAGGGTGTGGAAGGGGCAGCAGAGCACCAGCCCTTATGCATCCTGCTCCGTGCTGAGGACCGAGAAGGAGGAGGTCCGGAGCAAGCCGGCCCAGCTGCAGAGGTGAGTGGAGGAGCCTCCAGGTCAATGGGCTGGATGTGAAGAAGTAGTAAATGGTGAGCAGTACCTCGTGGCAAAGCCTCCCCCCAGCCTGTCTGGAAGACCTGGCAGAGCCTAGCAGGGCACAAACGCCCCAGCAGCAGGGCCCCATCCACAACACCAGCCCTACGAGGTGTTGGGACAGAGCTGGGACAGGAGGCAGATGCTGCTCTCTGCTGCTGCACCCTGCCAGCCTGGTTCCTGTAGTGAGTCTTCTCTGGAGCTCAGCAGCCCTTTGTCCAAGCACAGAGGCTTGCTTTCCTCTTGCCAGGCTTGAGTGGGGCACGCATTAGCAGAAAGACGTGGCACAGCCTTCCCGTAGCTGTTATCAAACCCGTCCCTTCCATCTCTGAGACTCCTTGCATGCAGCACTGCTCAGGGGAAAACAGAGCCTGCAGCACAACCCTCAGCATCCATAGTGTGCCTGAGGGCTTTTTAATGTCACTGGCCATTGAAATTGAAAGAGGTTTTATGACAACAGACTGTAACCAGCAGGGATAAGTTACTCTATGGACATCAACAGATACCTATAGCATGAACATGCCAGCAGTAATTCAGTCTTGGATACTCTAGGAGAGCAGTGAGGGCTGGCTGAGAGTGTGGGATGGGTGTGTTCCCCTTTACCACAGGCTATGAATACAGGTGGAATGGCACATGAACAGCTGTTGCCCTTCCACTAGAGTCTGTGATACACTGTGAGTATTTTTGCCAACTGTATTTCCTTCCTTTTTGTATGTAGCATTGAGCAAAAGATGCCTGCAGCTGGAAAAATAGAAGATGACAACTCCCCTGGCTGGATCCTGTATTTCCATTTGTAGAGGTAATGCAGAAGTCACACTTGTGTAGCACCAGGGCTGAAATGCAGAGGAGCTGCCGGGTTGCTGGCGATCCCTTTCCCCACTGACAGACACTGTGTCTCTCTGTTCTCACTTGCTTTGTTTTCTGCCCTGGAGAAAGAGGAGCCTGAGATCAACAAAATGTGCTTTAGCTGTGGCCAGTTGTTCAAAGGGGCACAGACAGATGATTCTGGCACAGAAACTGAATCAGGGAGCCATCCTTAAGCCTGTGCTGTGCACATAGTGGTTCTTTCTGAGCTCAGCTTGAAGTGCTGCTGAGTGGATGGGACTGAACCAGGACCGGCGCTGTGATTCGCACATCTTTTCATTCCCGTTGTGATGCCACTGGGCACCCTGAAGAGTTGGGTCAATATAACATCCAGCCTGACTTTAAACTATTCCAAACTTGAGGCCACTCTCCACTTCTCTGGGCAACCAGGTCCAATGCTGAACAACCCTCAATGCAAAAAGCTTCTTCCTTGTCTCCACTCTGTCCCCTTTTAGTTCAAACCCATTGCACTTTGTCCTCGTGATAAAGGGCCTGGGAAAAAGTCTCTCTCCATCTTTCCAAATTGAAAGGCTTTGTGTGTGGAAATGGCTCAAGGAGGAGTCTGTGCCACTTCTCACATGTGCCTTTAAATCACGCAGGAGGATTCAGGAAGTTCAAGGAGTGTCTTGTCCCCTGTGGAGCTTCCAGAACAAGATGACCTGGGAGCAGGCCTGCAGTCTGGCAAGGATCAGGGTGGCAAGGGTAATTCCTGACACACTGAATGGTTCCCTTTGTAAGCTCCTTTCAAGGGAAGCAGCTGATGAACAGCAGAGTGAAATAAGCACTCCCAGCACTGTTGCTTTTTCTTGCCTCCTTTATAGGAGGACGTCAAAAAGTCAAAAGGAGGCTCAAGGGCCTCCGCGGCAGGGTGTGGAAGGGGCAGCAGAGCACCAGCCCTTATGCATCCTGCTCCGCGCTGAGGACCGAGAAGGAGGAGGTCCGGAGCAAGCCGGCCCAGCTGCAGAGGTGAGTGGAGGAGCCTCCAGGTCAATGGGCTGGATGTGAAGAAGTAGTAAATGGTGAGCAGTACCTCGTGGCAAAGCCTCCCCCCAGCCTGTCTGGAAGACCTGGCAGAACCTAGCATGGCAAAAATGCCCCAGCAGCAGGGCCCCTTCCACAACACCAGCCCTACGAGGGCCTGCCCAAGCCGGGACAGCAGGCAAATGCTGCTCTCAGCACCATCACCCTGCCAGCCTGGTTCCTGTAGTGAGTCTTCTCTGGAGCTCAGCAGCCCTTTGTCCAAGCACAGAGGCTTGCTTTCCTCTTGCCAGGCTTGAGTGGGGCACGCATTAGCAGAAAGACGTGGCACAGCCTTCCCGTAGCTGTTATCAAACCCGTCCCTTCCATCTCTGAGACTCCTTGCATGCAGCACTGCTCAGGGGAAAACAGAGCCTGCAGCACAACCCTCAGCATCCATAGTGTGCCTGAGGGCTTTTTAATGTCGCTGGCCATTGAAATTGAAAGAGGTTTTATGACAACAGACTGTAACCAGCAGGGATAAGTTACTCTATGGACATCAACAGATACCTATAGCATGAACATGCCAGCAGTAATTCAGTCTTGGATACTCTAGGAGAGCAGTGAGGGGTGGCTGAGAGTGTGGGATGGGTGTGTTCCCCTTTACCACAGGCTATGAATACAGGTGGAATGGCACATGAACAGCTGTTGCCCTTCCACTAGAGTCTGTGATACACTGTGAGTATTTTACCAACTGTATTTCCTTCCTTTTTGTATGCAGCTTTGGGGAAAAGCTGCCTGCACCTGGGAAAACGGAAGATAACATCTCCTCCTGGCTGGATCCTGTATTTCCATTTGTAGAGGTACTGCAGGAGTCACACTTGTGTAGCACCAGGGCTGAAATGCAGAGGAGCTGTAGGGTTGCTGGCGATCCCTTTCCCCACTGACAGACACTGTGTCTCTCTGTTCTCACTTGCTTTGTTTTCTGCCCTGGAGAAAGAGGAGCCTGAGATCAACAAAATGTGCTTTAGCTGAGGCCAATTGTTCAAAGGGGCACAGACAGATGATTCTGGCACAGAAACTGAATCAGGGAGCCATCCTTAAGCCTGTGCTGTGCACATAGTGGTTCTTTCTGAGCTCAGCTTGAAGTGCTGCTGAGTGGATGGGACTGAACCAGGACCGGCGCTGTGATTCGCACATCTTTTCATTCCCGTTGTGATGCCACTGGGCACCCTGAAGAGTTGGGTCAATATAACATCCAGCCTGACTTTAAACTATTCCAAACTTGAGGCCACTCTCCACTTCTCTGGGCAACCAGGTCCAATGCTGAACAACCCTCAATGCAAAAAGCTTCTTCCTTGTCTCCACTCTGTCCCCTTTTAGTTCAAACCCATTGCACTTTGTCCTCGTGATAAAGGGCCTGGGAAAAAGTCTCTCTCCATCTTTCCAAATTGAAAGGCTTTGTGTGTGGAAATGGCTCAAGGAGGAGTCTGTGCCACTTCTCACATGTGCCTTTAAATCACGCAGGAGGATTCAGGAAGTTCAAGGAGTGTCTTGTCCCCTGTGGAGCTTCCAGAACAAGATGACCTGGGAGCAGGCCTGCAGTCTGGCAAGGATCAGGGTGGCAAGGGTAATTCCTGACACACTGAATGGTTCCCTTTGTAAGCTCCTTTCAAGGGAAGCAGCTGATGAACAGCAGAGTGAAATAAGCACTCCCAGCACTGTTGCTTTTTCTTGCCTCCTTTATAGGAGGACGTCAAAAAGTCAAAAGGAGGCTCAAGGGCCTCCGCGGCAGGGTGTGGAAGGGGCAGCAGAGCACCAGCCCTTATGCATCCTGCTCCGCGCTGAGGACCGAGAAGGAGGAGGTCCGGAGCAAGCCGGCCCAGCTGCAGAGGTGAGTGGAGGAGCCTCCAGGTCAATGGGCTGGATGTGAAGAAGTAGTAAATGGTGAGCAGTACCTCGTGGCAAAGCCTCCCCCCAGCCTGTCTGGAAGACCTGGCAGAGCCTAGCAGGGCACAAATGCCCCAGCAGCAGGGCCCCTTCCACAACACCAGCCCTACGAGGGTTGCCCAGCCGGGACAGGAGGCAGATGCTGCTCTCTGCTGCTGCACCCTGCCAGCCTGGTTCCTGTAGTGAGTCTTCTCTGGAGCTCAGCAGCCCTTTGTCCAAGCACAGAGGCTTGCTTTCCTCTTGCCAGGCTTGAGTGGGGCACGCATTAGCAGAAAGACGTGGCACAGCCTTCCCGTAGCTGTTATCAAACCCGTCCCTTCCATCTCTGAGACTCCTTGCATGCAGCACTGCTCAGGGGAAAACAGAGCCTGCAGCACAACCCTCAGCATCCACAGCGTGCCTGAGGCTTTTTAATGTCGCTGGCCATTGAAATTGAAAGCGGTTTTATGAGAAGACTCTGTAGCCAGCAGGGATAAGTTATTCCATGGACAAGAACAGGCACCTGTAGCATGAACATGCCAGCAGTAGTTCAGTCTTGGATACTCTAGGAGAGCAGTGAGGGGTGGCTGAGAGTCTGGGATGGGTGTGTTCCCCTTTACCACAGGCTATGAATACAGGTGGAATGGCACATGAACAGCTGTTGCCCTTCCACTAGAGTCTGTGATACACTGTGAGTATTTTTACCAACTGTATTTCCTTCCTTTTTGTATGCAGCTTTGGGGAAAAGCTGCCTGCACCTGGGAAAACGGAAGATAACATCTCCTCCTGGCTGGATCCTGTATTTCCATTTGTAGAGGTACTGCAGGAGTCACACTTGTGTAGCACCAGGGCTGAAATGCAGAGGAGCTGCCGGGTTGCTGGCGATCCCTTTCCCCACTGACAGACACTGTGTCTCTCTGTTCTCACTTGCTTTGTTTTCTCTGCCCTGGAGAAAGAGGAGCCTGAGATCAACAAAATGTGCTTTAGCTGAGGCCAGTTGTTCAAAGGGGCACAGGTGTTTCTGGTACAGGTCCTGAATCAGGGAGCCATCCTTAAGCCTGTGGCTATGCACATAGTGGTTCTTTCTGAGCTCAGCTGGAGTGCTGCTGAGTGGATGGGACTGAACCAGGAAAGTAACCTCCATCCTGACCCTGAAATATTTCACACATGAGGCCTCTCACCACTTCCCTGGGCAACAAGGTCCAATGTTGAACCATCCTCAGTGCAAAAAGTTTCTTCCTTGTTTCCCCTTTTAGTTCAAACCCATTGCACTTTGTCCTAGTGCTACAGGCCCCGGAAAAAGTCTCTCTCCATCTTTCCAAATTGAAAGGCTTTGTGTGTGGAAATGGCTCAAGAAGGCGTCTGTGCCACTTCTCATATGTGCCTTTAATCACACAGGACCGTTCAAGAAGTGTTTTGCCCCCTGTGGAGCGTCCAGAACAAGATGACCTGGGAGCAGGCCTGCAGTCTGGTAAGGATCAGGGTGGCAAGGGTAATTCCTGACACACTGAATGGTTCCCTTTGTAAGCTCCTTTCAAGGGAAGCAGCTGATGAACGGCAGAGTGAAATAAGCACTCCCAACACTGTTGCTTTTCTTGCCTCCTTTACAGGAGCAGTTCCAAAAGCCAGAAGAAGCCTCAAGGGCCTCCGTGTCAGGGTGTGGAAGCAGCAGCGCACCACCAGCTCTTCCACATCCTGCTCCCCGCTGAGGACTGAGGAGGAGGAGGTCGGGAGCAAGCTGGCCCAGCTGCAGAGGTGAGTGGAGGAGACTCCAGGTCAACAGGCTGGACATGAAAGAGCAGTGAGGAGTGGGCAGTGCCTCTGGCAAATCCACACGCTCTCTGGGGCTGTAGGAGCTAGCAATGCCTAACATGGGCAGAGCTGAGGAAATGCCTTCTGTACTCAGTGGATGTTTTGGGCAGTTGTCCTCGCTGCTGCCAGGCTTTGGGTGTGCAACCACAATCTTTGTCCCCCTCTTGACACCCACTTAGACCATGGCTGAACTCTCAGGTCATCAGATTTACCATGCACGTTTCTTTAGTCCTTCGGAGTCAGGCCTAGGTTTGAGGAAATGTAAAGGTTCCCCTTTACCCCCTGGCTAGGAATACAGGCAGAACGGCACATGAACAACTGTTGCTCTTCCAGTAGAGAGTGTGAAAGTGTGTGAGAGTATTTTTACTAAATGTGTCTCCTTCCTTTCTGTCTATAGCATGGAGGAAAAGGTGCCAGCAGCAGGAGCAGAGAACAACTCCTGCGAGGATCATGAAGTTCTCTTTACCAAGGTAACACAGAATTCACCCTCCTGGATGTGACTGACCCAGGACCTGCTCTGTATTTCACACCACTTTTCATTCCCCAAGTGATGCCAATGGGCTCCCTGAGGAGGTAGCTCAAAGTCAGGATGTATGTGACTTTGAGCCATTGTAGACACGGGGCCAGTTGTTAAAAGGGCAGACAGGGGCTTCTGTTGCAGAGACTGAAGCAAAAGCCATAAATAGAGTTTCAAGCTATTGCCCCTTGTCCTCTCACTACAGAGAGTGGAATAGGTGGGGAGAGTAACCTGCACTGAGCAGCTGGCCACTTTGAAGACCCATCTAATGATATAATCCCTTGAGTAAAAGCCTCTTTCATCTTGGAGGCTTCTTACCATTTCTTCATGCTCATGGAACTCCATTTCTTTAGCCAATTGTCAGACTGCTGCGGCAGGAGATTTCCCGTGCTGTCCAACAGAGACATCTGGCAGAGTCACTGCTGCAAGTTCAGGACATGCTCGGCAAACACTGCAGGATGAGAACTTGGCCCTTGAGAAGGAGGAAGTTGCATGGGAGCAGGAGAGAAAGGCCTATGAGGAGAAGCTGGTGGCCTTGCAAGTGGAGCATGTGGCCTTGCAGAGGAAGAACATGGAGCTGCAGGAGGAAGTGGAGAGGCGTAAGGCTAAGGTATGGAGACAGCCTATCAACTGGCAGGGGCCCAGGCCTCTTTGTAGCAAAGCAGAGGAGGGAACTGATACCTTCATGAAGGGCTTTATGTGACTCTGGGTTCTCTGTGCTAGCAGCTGTGATGACAGGGCTGGGGGGCACAGCACTGCTGCCATTCCTGCCTGCATGTTTGCATCGCTTCAAGTAAGAGCAGAGGGCTGTGCTAACATGGTCTTAGCGCACAAGACTGGAGTGTGGTGCTGGGGCTCATTTTTTATCCCCTTATTGTGATGGAGTTGCAGGGACACATCAGGAGCAGGAGGAACATCCAACTGTGTGGGAGTTGCCAACAAGTGGCTCTAAAGAGTATGGAGTGTCCTGAGGGGAGGGGGAGGAGGAGTGTTTTGGCAGGGTCTTGGAAGCACTATAGGAAATCAGTGTAGTTGTAAGAGTGGGACCAGGACAAAAGATGAAAAGGTTTTGAGAGCCAGCGTGAGAAAGATAAGGAGTCTACTCAGAACCCTGTAATTCTGCATGCAAAGGTGATGCAGAGTCGGCTTCTGTAGCCTCCGGGCTGAAATTCTGGAGAGCAGTGAGGTCAGCCTCCTCCCACTAAACAAGCCAGCTCCCAAAGCACATTTCACAGGACTTGCTCTCTGGACACCCTGCAGCTTCCTTGCCCTTCTCTGGAATAACATGTCTGTATTGTGGAGAGAGGCCCAGAACTGAAGCAGTATTCAAAGCACAGCCTCACTAGTGACATGTACAGTCACTTTCCTACTCCTTTCTGATACCAGTCAGGTTCCTCTTCTGTCTGTGTTCTCCCTCACTTTCCTTTTGCACTGCAGGAAGAAGAGCACATAAAGCAATGTCCTGGAACTAAGGCCTATGTTGAAGCACTCGTGCAGGTGAGTCTGGTAGAGAGTGATGCAGGGAGTCATAAATGGAGTCTGTTTGAGTGCACAGAGTTTTTCTTGCTACTGAGCGCTGCTGGGCGGAAGGGATTGAACCAGGACCTGGACTGCATTTAGTTTTGCCTGACTTTGGAAACTTCTAGGTACAGTGCCTCTGTGAACTTCTCTAGGCAACCAGCTCCAGTGTCACACCATCCCCATTCCAATGTATTTCCTCCTTTGATCAAATGTACCCTCTTGACTTTAAAAGCATTGCCCCCTGTCCTGCCGCTGCAGCCCTCAGTGTCGTTCCTCTCTCCATCTTTCTCTGTTGAAAGGCTGCAATGACATCTCTCTGGTGGCTTGAAGTTTCTCCCCCAGCTTTAACTTTGCCAGACCAACTCAGCTAGAAGCATATGAAGCTGTATTTACAAGCAAAATCTACACTCTAGAATGGAATGCTATGAATGTGTACAAAACATGCAGGATGTACAATATTATACAGATATTTATAGTTTGCAAACGACACAAAATCCACCCTGGTCAAGAGACCAGGGAAGCTGTTCCACTGCCCCCATGCCCCCCCACCCTGTCCCAAGGGATAAAGGAATGGAGAGAGAAGCAGTGGGTTAGGCTTAGCCAAGGCCAGCCCAAGCATGCAGATTCTCTCTCCCAAGTGAAGCAAAACCAGCTGAGGTCAGAAGAGAAGAGAAAAGTAAGGAAGAATTGTTATGGTACCGCTCCTGATTCCAGATATTTACCCAATGAATTTGTCTAGAATAATCTTTGGATTTCCTTCTTGTGCCCATTAGTGATTATTTCTATTTTTCTACTTTTCTGCTCAAAATCTGTCCCCTAATTTTAAAGGCATAGCCTAAAACCACCCAACAGCCTGCTTTAGCCAAGCTTGAAGAGCTCCAACTCATTCAGCCTTATTCATCCTTTCTTTGTGGGAGAGTTGCTCCAGCTCTCTGACTACTTTTGTGGCCCTCCACCTAGTTCATGCCTTCCTTGTGCTGGGGACCTCAGAGCTGGATGCACTAAGTGAGGTGGAGGCCCAGCAGAGTGGAGTAGAAGGCGAGAATTCAGTTGCTTGATCAGTTGGCCACTTTGAAGACCCATCTAGTGATATAATCCCTTGAGTAAAAGCCTTTTTCCTCTTGTCAGCTTCTTACTGATTTCTCCATGCTCTTGGAACTCCATTTCCTTAGCAAAAGGTCAGCCTTCTACAGCTGGACCTCAAGGGAGCTCTCCGAATGAAGGGAATCTTAGACTCTCAGCTGGAACTTCAGAGCTCTTGGCCAAGCGCCTGCAGGAGAATAACACAAACTTTACGAAGGACCTAAAGGCCACACAACAGAGGGTGATGGAGCTGGAGAAGGAACTGGAGAGGCGTAAAGCTAAGGTATGGAGAAAGCCTATCCCTGGCAGGGGCACAGGCCTCTTGTATGAAACCAGAGAAGGGAACCAATACCTTCATGGAGGGCTTTATGTGAACCTTGGTTCACTGTGCAACCAGCTGTGATGACAGGCCTGGGGGGGCACAGCACTGCTGCCTTTGCTGCCTGCATGTTTGCATCTCTTCAAGTAAGAGCAGAGGGTTCTGCTAAGGTGGTCAGAGTGCACAAGACTGGAGTGTGGTGCTGGGACTTAATTTTTTATCCCCTTATTGTGATGGAGTTGCAGGGACACATCAGGAGCAGGAGGAACTTCCAACTATGTTGGAGTAGCCAACAAGTGGCTCTAAAGAGGATGGAGTGTCCTTCTGAGGGGGCAGGAGGAGACTTGTGGCAGGGCTTTGGAAGCACAATAGGAAATCAGTGTTGCGGTAGGAGAGGGGCCGGGACCAAAGATGGAATCTTGAGAGGCCATCAGAGAGTCAAAGCAGTTCCCTCCTTTTGATGCAATGTGAGCTGACTGCTGGGGATTCTTGCTGTGGTTTGACAGCTGCAGGCACTGCATTACAGGTGTGTCTGGTCTAAGGGCATCTGGCCCAGCTGCAGAGGTGAGGGGGAGAGACTCCAGCTCAACAGGCTGGATGTGAAGAAGCAGTAAGGGGGGAGCAGTACCCGTGGCAAAGCTTCCACCCAGCCAGTCTTGAAGACCTGGCAGAGCCTAGCGGGGCACAAACACCCCAGCAGCAGGGCCCCTTCCACACCACCAGCCCTACGAGGGCCTGCCCAAGCCGGGACAGGAGGCAGATGCTGCTCCTTGCAGCATCTTTGCATGGCAAGGAATTCCTGGCACACTGAATGGTTCCCTTTGTAAGCTCCTTTAGAGAAGCAGCTGGGGAAAAGCAGAGTGAAATGAGCACTCCAGCACTGTTGCTTTTTCTTGCCCATCGGGCCCAGCTGCAGAGGGGAGTGAAAGAGACTCCAGGTCAACAGGCTGGACGTGAAGAAGCAGTAAGGGGTGAGCAGTACCCCTGGCAAAGCTTCCACCCAGCCAGTCTTGAAGACCTGGCATTGCCTAGCAGGGCACAAATGCCCCAGCAGCAGGGCCACTTCCACAACACCAGCCCTACGAGGGCATGCCCAAGCCAGGACAGGAGGCAGATGCTGCTCTTTGCTGCATCTCTAGCATGGCAAGGATAATTCCTGGCACACTGAATGGCTCCCTTTGTAAGCTCCTTTAGAGTGAGGCAGCTGGGGAAAAGCAGAGGGAAATTAGCACTCCCAGCCCTGTTGCTTTTTCTTGCCTCCTCTACAGGAGGACTTCCAACATCGCAACCAGGCCTCAAGGGCCTCCGCGGCAGGGTGTGGAAGCAGCAGCACAGCACCAGCTCTTCCACACCCTGCGACTCGCTGAGGAGGAGGAGGAAGTCCAGGGAGAGCTGGCCCAGCTGCAGAGGTGAGTGGAAGAGACTGCAGGTCAACAGGCTGGTTGTGAAGAAGTAGCCAGCAGTGGACAGTGCCTGTAACATATCTTGCACCCTCCATGGCTGGAAGACCTGGCATTGCCTAGCAGGGCACAAACACCCCAGCAGCAGGGCCCCTTCCACAACACCAGCCCTACGAGGGCCTGCCCAAGCCGGGACAGGAGGCAGATGCTGCTCTTACACCACCTTCCGTGGCAAGGATAATTCCTGGCACACTGAATGGCTCCCTTTGTAAGCTCCTTTAGAGAAGCAGCTGGGGAAAAGAAGAATGAAATGAGCACTCCCAGCCCTTGCTTTTTCTTGCCTCCTCTACAGGAGGACTTCCAACATCACAACCAGGCCTCAAGGGCCTCCGCGGCAGGGTGTGGAAGCAGCAGCACAGCACCAGCTCTTCCACACCCTGCGACTCGCTGAGGACGAGGAGGAGGAGGAAGTCCGGGGAGAGCTGGCCCAGCTGCAGAGGTGAGTGGAAGAGAATTCAGGTCAACAGGCTGGATGTGAAGAAGCAGTAAGGGGTGAGCAGTACCTGTGGCAAAGCTTCCACCCAGCCAGTCTTGAAGACCTGGCATTGCCTAGCAGGGCACAAACGCCCCAGCAGCAGGGCCCCTTCCACAACACCAGCCCTACGAGGGCCTGCCCAAGCCAGGACAGGAGGCAGATGCTGCTCTTGGCAGCACCTTTGCGTGGCAAAGATAATTCCTGGCACACTGAATGGTTCCCTTTGTAAGCTCCTTTAGAGAAGCAGCTGGGGAAAAGCAGACTGAAATAAGCACTCCCAGCCCTGTTGCTTTTTCTTGCCTCCTCTACAGGAGGACTTCAACATCACAAGCAGGCCTCAAGGGCCTCCGCGGCAGGGTGTGGAAGCAGCAGCCCAGCACCAGCTCTTCCACACCCTGCGACTCGCTGAGGACCGAGGAGGGAGAGGAAGTCCGGGGAGAGCTGGCCCAGCTGCAGAGGTGAGTGGAAGAGAATCCAGGTCAACAGGCTGGACCTGAAGAAGCAGTAAGGGGTGGCAGTACCCTGGCAAAGCTTCCACCCAGCCAGTCTGGAAGACCTGGCATTGCCTAGCAGGGCACAAACGCCCAGCAGCAGGGCCCCTTCCACAACACCAGCCCTACGAGGGCATGCCCAAGCCAGGACAGGAGGCAGATGCTGCTCTTTGCAGCACCTTTCGTGGCAAGGATAATCCTGGCACACTGAATGGCTCCCTTGTAAGCTCCTTTAGAGAAGCAGCTGGGGAAAAGCAGAGTGAAATAAGCACTCCAGCCCTGTGCTTTTCTTGCCTCCTCTACAGGAGGACTTCCAACATCACAAGCAGGCCTCAAGGCCTCCGCGGCAGGGTGTGGAAGCAGCAGCCCAGCACCAGCTCTTCCACACCCTGCGACTCGCTGAGGACCGAGGAGGAGGAGGAAGTCCGGGGAGAGAGGCCCAGCTCCAGAGGTGAGTGGAGACATCCAGGTCAACAGGCTTGACCTGAAGAAGTAGCCAGCAGGGACAGTGCCTGTAACATATCTTCCCCCTCCAGGCTGGAAGACCTGGCATTGCCTAGCAGGGCAAAATCACCCCAGCAGCAGGGCCCTTCCACAACACCAGCCCTACGAGGGCATGCCCAAGCCAGGACAGGAGGCAGATGCTGCTCTTGCAGCACTCTAGCATGGCAAGAATAATTCCTGCCCCACTGAATGATTCCCTTTGTAAGCTCCTTTAGAGTGAGGCAGCTGGGGAAAAGCAGACTGAAATAAGCACTCCCATCCCTGTTGTTTTTCTTGCCTCCTCTACAGGAGGACTTCCAACATCACAAACCAGGCCTCAAGGGCCTCCGCGGCAGGGTGTGGAAGCAGCAGCCCAGCAGCAGCTCTCCACTCCCTGCAACTCGCTGAGGACGAGGAGGAGGAGGAAGTCCGGGGAGAGCTGGCCCAGCTGCAGAGGTGAGTGGAAGAGACTCCAAGTCAACAGGCTGGATGTGAAGAAGCAGTAAGGGGTGAGCAGTAACCGTGGCAAAGCATCCACCCAGCCAGTCTGGAAGACCTGGCATTGCCTAGCAGGGCACAAATGCCCCAGCAGCAGGGCCCCTTCCACAACACAGCCCTACAAGGTCATGCCCAAGCCAGGACAGGAGGCAGATGCTGCTCTTTGCAGCACCTTTGCGTGGCAAAGATAATTCTGGCACACTGAATGGTTCCCTTGTAAGCTCCTTAGAGTGAGGCAGCTGGGGAAAAGCAGACTGAAATAAGCACTCCAGCCCTGTTGCTTTTCTTGCCTCCTCTACAGGAGGACTTCCAACATCACAAGCAGGCCTCAAGGGGCCTCCGCGGCAGGGTGTGGAAGCAGCAGCACAGCACCAGCTCTTCCACACCCTGAGACTCGCTGAGGACCGAGGAGGAGGAGGAAGTCGGGGGAGAGCTGGCCCACCTGCAGAGGTGAGTTGAAGAGACTGCAGCTCACTGGCTGGACATGAAGAAGTAGCCAGCAGTTGACAGTGCCTGTAACATATCTTCCCCCCTCCATGGCTGGAAGACCTGGCATTGCCAAGCAGGGCACAAACGCACCAGCAGCAGGGCCCCTTCCACAACACCAGCCCTACGAGGGCCTGCCCAAGCTGGGACAGGAGGCAGATGCTGCTCTCTGCTGCTGCACCCTGCAGCCTGGTTCCTGTAGTGAGTCTTTCTGGAGCTCAGCAGCCCTTTGTCCAAGCACAGAGGCTTGCTTTCCTCTTGCCAGGCTTGAGTGGGGCACGCATTAGCAGAAAGACGTGGCACAGCCTTCCCGTAGCTGTTATCAAACCCGTCCCTTCCATCTCTGAGACTCCTTGCATGCAGCACTGCTCAGGGGAAAGCAGAGCCTGCAGCACAACCCTCAGCATCCACAGCGTGCCTGAGGGCTTTTTAATGTCGCTGGCCATTGAAATTGAAAGAGGTTTTATGACAACAGACTGTAGCCAGCAGGGATAAGTTACTCTATGGACAAGAACAGGCACCTGTAGCATGAACATGCCAGCAGTAGTTCAGTCTTGGATACTCTAGGAGAGCAGTGAGGGCTGGCTGAGAGTGTGGGGGGGTGTGTTCCCCTTTACCACAGGCTATGAATACAGGTGGAAAGGCACATGAACAGCTGTTGCCCTTCCACTAGAGTCTGTGATACACTGTGAGTATTTTAACCAGTTGTATGTCCTTCCTATCTGCATGCAGCATGGAGGAAAAGCTGCCTGAAGCAGAAAAAACAGAGGGCAACTTCTCCCTGCAGGATCCTGTCCTTCAATTTGTAGAGGTAATGCAGAAGTCACACTTGTGTAGCACCAGGGCAGAAATGCAGGGTGGATCTGCAGGGTTGCTGGGATCACCTTTCCCACTGACAGACACTGTGTGTCTCTCTCTGTTCTCACTTGCTTTGTTTTCTGCCCTGGAGAAGAGGAGCCTGAGATTAACAAAATGTGCTTTAGCTGATGCCAGCTGTCAAGGGGCATAGACCAGGATTCTGAATCTGAAAACAGACAGAAACGGAATCAGGGAGCTATCATTAAGCCTGTGGCTGTGCACATAGTTGTTCTGAGTACAGATTAAAGTGCTCCTCAGTGGATGTGACTGAATCAGGAAAGTCTCTCTTCATCTTTCCATAGTGAATGGCTTTGTGTGTGGAAATGGCTCAAGGAGTCTGTGCCAGTTCTCACATGTGCCTTTAAATCATGCAGGAGGATTCAGGAACTCCAATCACCGTCTTGGCCCCACTGGAACTTCCAGAACAAGACAACCTGGGAGCAGGCCTGCAGTCTGGTAAGGAGCAGCGTGGCAAAGGTAATTCATGACATACTGAATGGTTCCCTTTGTAAGCTCCGTTAGAGTGAAGCAGCTGAGGACCAGTAGAGTGAGAAAAGCACTCCCAGGACTGTTGCTTCTCTTGCTTCCTTTATAGGAGGACTTCCAAAACCAAAAAGAAGCCTCAAGGGTCGCTATGGGAGGGTGTGGAAGTGGCACAAGAAAACCACCACTTACGCACCCTGTGACTCGCTGAGGACCGAGGAGGAGGTCTGGGGCAAGCTGGCCCAGCTGCAGAGGTGAGTGGAAGAGACTCCAGGTCAACGGGCTGGATGTGAAGGAGTAGTAAGTATTGGGCAGTACCCCGTGACAAAGCCTTCACCCAGCCTGTCTGGAAGACCTGGCAGAGCCTAGCAGGGCACAAACGCCCCAGCAGCAGGGCCCCTTCCACAACACCAGCCCTGCCCAAGCCGGGACAGGAGGCAGATGCTGCTCTCTGCTGCCGCACCCTGCCAGCCTGGTTCCTGTAGTGAGTCTTCTCTGGAGCTCAGCAGCCCTTTGTCCAAGCACAGAGGGTTTCTTTACCTCTTCCGGGCTTGAGTGCGGCACACATTAGCAGAACGACATGGCACAGCCCTCCCATAGCTGTTATCAAACCCGTCCCTTCCATCTCTGAGACTCCTTGCATGCAGCACTGCTCAGGGAAAACACAGCCTGCAGCACAACCCTCAGCATCCACAGTGTGCCACAGACCTTTTTAATAATCCTGGGCCACAAACTGGAAAGGGAATTTATCAGAAGAGAGAGTAGCCAGCGGGGATAAGTTAGTCCATGGACAAGAACAGGCACCTGTAGCATGAACAGACGACCAGTATTCAGTTTGGATACTCTAGGAGAGCAGTGAGGGCTGGCTGAGAGTGTGGGATGGGTGTGTTCCCCTTACCAGCAGGCTATGACTACAGGTAGAATGGCACATGAACAGCTGTTGCCCTTCCACTAGAGTCTGTGATACACTGTGAGTATTTTAACCAGTTGTATGTCCTTCCTATCTGCATGCAGCATGGAGGAAAAGCTGCCTGCAGCAGGAAAAATAGAAGAGTACAACTCCTCCTGGCAGGATCCAGTAGCTCCATTTGCAGAGGTAATGCATAAGTCACACTTCTGTAGCACCAGGCTGAAATACACGGGGGTGCTGCAGTGGTGCTGTGGATCCCTTTCCCCACTGATAGACACTGTGTGTCTCTCTCTGTTGCACTTGCTTTGCTTTCTGCCCTGAGAAAGAGGAACCTAAGATTAAAAAAATGTGCTTCAGCTGAAGCCATTTGTCAAAGGGGCACAGAGAGGTGATTCTGGGACAGAAACTGAATCAGGGAGCCATCCTTAAGCCTGTTGCTGTGCACATAGTGCTTCTTCTCTTTTCGTTCCCGTTGTGATGCCAGTGGGCACCCTGAAGAGTTGGGTCAATATAACATCCAGCCTGACTTTGAACTATTTCAAACTTGAAGGCCACTCACCACTTCTCTGGGCAACCAGGTCCAATGTTAAAGCATCCTCAGTGCAAAGTTTCTTCCTTGTCTGCACTCTGTCCCCTTCTAGTTCAAACCCATTGCACTTTGTCCTCATGCTACAGGACGTTGGAAAAAGTCTCTCTCCATCTTTCCAAATTGAAAGGCTTTGTGTGTGGAAATGGCTCAAGGAGGAGTCTGTGCCACTTCTCACATGTGCCTTTAAATCACGCAGGAGGATTCAGGAAGTTCAGGGAGTGTCTTGTCCCCTGTGGAGCTTCCAGAACAAGATGACCTGGGAGCAGGCCTGCAGTCTGGCAAGGATCAGGGTGGCAAGGGTAATTCCTGACACACTGAATGGTTCCCTTTGTAAGCTCCTTTCAAGGGAAGCAGCTGATGAACAGCAGAGTGAAATAAGCACTCCCAGCACTGTTGCTTTTTCTTGCCTCCTTTATAGGAGGACGTCAAAAGTCAAAAGGAGGCTCAAGGGCCTCCGCGGCAGGGTGTGGAAGGGGCAGCAGAGCACCAGCCCTTATGCATCCTGCTCCGCGCTGAGGACCGAGAAGGAGGAGGTCCGGAGCAAGCCGGCCCAGCTGCAGAGGTGAGTGGAGGAGCCTCCAGGTCAATGGGCTGGATGTGAAGAAGTAGTAAATGGTGAGCAGTACCTCGTGGCAAAGCCTCCCCCCAGCCTGTCTGGAAGACCTGGCACAGCCTAGCATGGCAAAAATGCCCCAGGAGCAGGGCCCCTTCCACAACACCAGCCCTACGAGGTGTTGGGACAGAAGCTGGGACAGGAGGCAGATGCTGCTCTCTGCTGCTGCACCCTGCCAGCCTGGTTCCTGTAGTGAGTCTTCTCTGGAGCTCAGCAGCCCTTTGTCCAAGCACAGAGGCTTGCTTTCCTCTTGCCAGGCTTGAGTGGGGCACGCATTAGCAGAAAGACGTGGCACAGCCTTCCCGTAGCTGTTATCAAACCCGTCCCTTCCATCTCTGAGACTCCTTGCATGCAGCACTGCTCAGGGGAAAACAGAGCCTGCAGCACAACACTCAGCATCGACAGTGTGCCTGAGGGCTTTTTAATGTCGCTGGCCATTGAAATTGAAAAGGTTTTATGAGAAGAGACTGTAGCCAGCAGGGATAGTTATTCCGTGGACAAGAACAGGCACCTGTAGCATGAACATGCCAGCAGTAGTTCAGTCTTGGATACTCTAGGAGAGCAGTGAGGGTGGCTGAGAGTGTGGGGTGGGTGTGTTCCCCTTTACCACAGGCTATGAATACAGGTGGAATGGCACATGAACAGCTGTTGCCCTTCCACTAGAGTCTGTGATACACTGTGAGTATTTTTACCAACTGTATTTCCTTCCTTTTTGTATGCAGCTTTGGGAAAAGCTGCCTGCACCTGGGAAAACGGAAGATAACATCTCCTCCTGGCTGGATCCTGTATTTCCATTTGTAGAGGTACTGCAGGAGTCACACTTGTGTAGCACCAGGGCTGAAATGCAGAGGAGCTGCCGGGTTGCTGGCGATCCCTTTCCCCACTGACAGACACTGTGTCTCTCTGTTCTCACTTGCTTTGTTTTCTGCCCTGGAGAAAGAGGAGCCTGAGATCAACAAAATGTGCTTTAGCTGAGGCCAGTTGTTCAAAGGGGCACAGGTGTTTCTGGTACAGGTCCTGAATCAGGGAGCCATCCTTAAGCCTGTGGCTATGCACATAGTGGTTCTTTCTGAGCTCAGCCTTGAGTGCTGCTGAGTGGATGGGACTGAACCAGGAAGTAACCTCCATCCTGACCCTGAAATATTTCACACATGAGGCCTCTCACCACTTCCCTGGGCAACAAGGTCCAATGTTGAACCATCCTCAGTGCAAAAAGTTTCTTCCTTGTTTCCCCTTTTAGTTTCAAACCCATTGCACTTTGTCCTAGTGCTACAGGCCCCGGGAAAAAGTCTCTCTCCATCTTTCCAATTGAAAGGCTTTGTGTGTGGAAATGGCTCAAGAAGGCGTCTGTGCCACTTCTCATATGTGCCTTTAATCACACAGGACCGTTCAAGAAGTGTTTTGCCCCCTTTGGAGGTCCAGAACAAGATGACCTGGGAGCAGGCCTGCAGTCTGGTAAGGATCAGGGTGGCAAGGGTAATTCCTGACACACTGAATGTTCCCTTTGTAAGCTCCTTTCAAGGGAAGCAGCTGATGAACAGCAGAGTGAAATAAGCACTCCCAACACTGTTGCTTTTCTTGCCTCCTTTACAGGAGCAGTTCCAAAGCCAGAAGAAGCCTCAAGGGCCTCCGTGTCAGGGTGTGGAAGCAGCAGCGCACCACCAGCTCTTCCACATCCTGCTCCCCTCTGAGGACTGAGGAGGAGGAGGTCGGGAGCAAGCTGGCCCAGCTGCAGAGGTGAGTGGAGGAGACTCCAGGTCAACAGGCTGGACATGAAAGAGCATTGAGGAGTGGGCAGTGCCTCTGGCAATCCACACGCTCTCTGGGGCTGTAGGAGCTAGCAATGCCTAACATGGGCAGAGCTGAGGAAATGCCTTCTGTACTCAGTGGATGTTTTGGGCAGTTGTCCTCGCTGCTGCCAGGCTTTGGGTGTGCAACCACAATCTTTGTCCCCCTCTTGACACCCACTTAGACCATGGCTGAACTCTCAGGTCATCAGATTTACCATGCACGTTTTCTTTAGGTCCTTCGGAGTCAGGCCTAGGTTTGAGGAAATGTAAAGGTTCCCCTTTACCCCTGGCTAGGAATACAGGCAGAACGGCACATGAACAACTGCTGCTCTTCCAGTAGAGAGTGTGAAAGTGTGTGAGAGTATTTTTTACTAAATGTGTCTCCTTCCTTTCTGTCTATAGCATGGAGGAAAAGGTGCCAGCAGCAGGAGCAGAGAACAACTCCTGCGAGGATCATGAAGTTCTCTTTACCAAGTAACACAGAATTCACCCTCCTGGATGTGACTGACCCAGGACCTGCTCTGTATTTCACACCACTTTTCATTCCCCAAGTGATGCCAATGGGCTCCCTGAGGAGGTAGCTCAAAGTCAGGATGTATGTGACTTTGAGCCATTGTAGACACGGGGCCAGTTGTTAAAAGGGCAGACAGGGGCTTCTGTTGCAGAGACTGAAGCAAAAAGCCATAAATAGAGTTTCAAGCTATTGCCCCTTGTCCTCTCACTACAGAGAGTGGAATAGGTGGGGAGAGTAACCTGCACTGAGCAGCTGGCCACTTTGAAGACCCATCTATGATATAATCCCTTGAGTAAAAGCCTCTTTCATCTTGGAGGCTTCTTACCATTTCTTCATGCTCATGGAACTCCATTTCTTTAGCCAATTGTCAGACTGCTGCGGCAGGAGATTTCCCGTGCTGTCCAACAGAGACATCTGGCAGAGTCACTGCTGCAAGTTCAGGACATGCTCGGCAAACAACTGCAGGATGAGAACTTGGCCCTTGAGAAGGAGGAAGTTGCATGGGAGCAGGAGAGAAAGGCCTATGAGGAGAAGCTGGTGGCCTTGCAAGTGGAGCATGTGGCCTTGCAGAGGAAGAACATGGAGCTGCAGGAGGAAGTGGAGAGGCGTAAGGCTAAGGTATGGAGACAGCCTATCAACTGGCAGGGCCCAGGCCTCTTTGTAGCAAAGCAGAGGATGGAACTGATACCTTCATGAAGGGCTTTATGTGACTCTGGGTTCTCTGTGCTAGCAGCTGTGATGACAGGGCTGGGGGGCACAGCACTGCTGCCATTCCTGCCTGCATGTTTGCATCGCTTCAAGTAAGAGCAGAGGGCTGTGCTAACATGGTCTTAGCGCACAAGACTGGAGTGTGGTGCTGGGCTCATTTTTTTCCCCTTATTGTGATGGAGTTGCAGGGACACATCAGGAGCAGGAGGAACATCCAACTGTGTGGGAGTTGCCACAAGTGGCTCTAAAGAGTATGGAGTGTCCTGAGGGGAGGAGGAGAGGAGGAGTGTTTTGGCAGGGTCTTGGGAGCACTATAGGAAATCAGTGTATTGTAAGAGTGGGACCAGGACAAAATGAAAAGGTTTTGAGAGCCAGCGTGAGAAAGATAAGGATCCACTCAGAACCCTGTAATTCTGCATGCAAAGGTGGAGAGAGGCCCAGAACTGAAGCAGTATTCAAGCACAGCCTCACTAGTGACATGTAGAGGGGACAGTCACTTTCCTACTCCTATTTCTGATACCATCAGGTTCCTCTTCTGTCTGTGTTCTCCCTCACTTTCCTTTTGCACTGCAGGAAGAAGAGCACATAAAGCAATGTCCTGGAACTAAGGCCTATGTTGAAGCACTCGTGCAGGTGAGTCTGGTAGAGAGTGATGCAGGGAGTCATAAATGGAGTCTGTTTGAGTGCACAGAGTTTTTCTTGCTACTGAGCGCTGCTGGGCGGAAGGGATTGAACCAGGACCTGGACTGCATTTAGTTTTGCCTGACTTTGGAAACTTCTAGGTACAGTGCCTCTGTGAACTTCTCTAGGCAACCAGCTCCAGTGTCACACCATCCCCATTCCAATGTATTTCCTCCTTTGATCAAATGTACCCTCTTGACTTTAAAAGCATTGCCCCCTGTCCTGCCGCTGCAGCCCTCAGTGTCGTTCCTCTCTCCTCTTTCTCTGTTGAAAGGCTGCAATGACATCTCTCTGGTGGCTTGAAGTTTCTCCCCCAGCTTTAACTTTGCCAGACCAACTCAGCTAGAAGCATATGAAGCTGTATTTACAAGCAAAATCTACACTCTAGAATGGAATGCTATGAATGTGTACAAAACATGCAGGATGTACAATATTATACAGATATTTATAGTTTGCAAACGACACAAATCCACCCTGGTCAAGAGACCATGGAAGCTGTTCCACTGCCCCCATGCCCCCCCACCCTGTCCCCAAGGATAAAGGAATGGAGAG
>JAAWVA010000257.1:0-24814 GCA_015227895.2 Colaptes auratus
CCAGCCCTGCTCCAGCCCTGCCTCGCCCTGCCCCAGCCCAGCCCTGCCCAGCCCCAGCCCAGCCTGCCCCAGCCCGTCCTCAGCCCTGCCACAGCCCAGCCTGCCCCTGCTCTGCCCCAGCCCCAGCCCAGCCCTGCCCCTGCCCTGCCCCAGCCCCAGGCCTACCCCAGCCCAGGCCTTCGCTACCCCATCCCAGCCCAGCCCTGCCCCAACCACAGCCCTGCCCCTGCCCTGCCTCAGCCCCAGGCCTGCCCTGCCCCAGCTCTACCCCCGCTCTGCCATGCCCCTGCCCCAGCCCTGCCCCAGCCCAGCCCTGCCCCAGCCCTGCCCCAGCCCCAGCCCTGTCCCAGCCCAGCCTGTCTTGCAACTGCATACATCTCAGAACTGGAAAGTGCTAGGCCAGAATTCAAAGGCTGCTTTTGACTCCCCCCAGAAGGGAGATCAAATGGATCAAGCAATTTGGTGGTGCTAGCCTTTTCCCTTTAGGTTTTACCTCAACAATGTTGTGGTTAGAATCGAATCTCACGGAGACGTGACTGTGCATGCACACTGACTGCATTATTCTCAGCCCAGGAAAGAGCTAGGCCAGAATTGAATGGGTCCTTTTGACTCCCCCCAGAAGGCAGATCAAATGGATCAAGCAATTTGGTGCTAGGCTTTTCCCTGTAGGTTTTACCCCAACAATGTTTTGCTTAGAATTGCAGTATCATGGAACTTGCACTCTGCATAACACATGACTGCAGGTATCTCAGCACAGGAAAGAGCTAGGCCAGAACTAAAAGCAAAGCAATTCCATGCTTCTAGAAGCAGCCCATGCTGTTTGCCTGCTTTGTCAGAGAAAACCCCCCAGGTATTGTGTGATAGGTTGGACTTGATCATCTCTGAGGTCTTTTCCAACCTGGTTGATTCTTTGATTCACTAGTGCCTGGCTGCCAGCTGGCTGTGGCACCTTTCACCACCCTCTCTGGGCTCAGCCTCCAGCCAGTTCCTAACCCAATCTTAAATAAATGCTCATTGTTTTCTAGGCCTGCTTTCTGGGCTGCATCCTTTCATTTGTGAAACTGAAAAGAATGATGCATCCAGTGCTTGCTCTGTGACTCTCATTTCATTCAGTATCACAGTGTCACAGTGTCACCAAGGTTGGAAGAGACCTCAAAGATCACCGAGTCCAACCTGGCACCACAGACTCATGACCAGACCATGGCACCAAGTGCCACGTCCAATCCCCTCTTGAACACCTCCAGGGATGGTGACTCCACCACCTCCCTGGGCAGCACATTCCAATGGCGAATGACTCTCTCAGTGAAGAACTTTCTCCTCACCTCCAGCCTAAACTTCCCCTGGCACAGCTTGAGACTGTTGTCTGTTCTGGTGCTGGTTGCTAGAGAGAAGAGGCCAACCCCTTCCTGGCTACCACCCCCTTCAGGTAGTTGTAGAGAGCAATGAGGTCGCCCTTGACCCTCCTCCAGGCTAAGCAACCCCAGCTCCCTCAGCCGCTCCTCACAGGGCTGTGCTCCAGACCCCTCCCCAGCCTTGTTGCCCTTCTCTGGACACCTTCAAGTCTCTCAATGTCCTTCCTAAACTGAGGGGCCCAGAACTGGACACAGGACTCAAGGTGTGGCCTAACCAGTGCAGAGTCCAGGGCACAATGACCTCCCTGCTCCTGTGGCCACACTATTCCTAATGCAGGCCAGGATGCCATTGGCCTTCTTGGCCACCTGGGCACACTGCTGGCTCATGTTCAGGCAGCTGTCAATCAGCACCCCCAGGTCCCTCTCTGCCTGGCCGCTCTCCAGCCACTCTGACCCCAGCCTGTAGCTCTGCATGGGGTTGTTGTGGCCAAAGTGCAGCACCTGGCACTTGGACTTGTTGAATGCCATCCTGGTGGACCCTGCCCATCTGTCCAGTCAGTCAAGGTCCCTCTGCAGAGCCCTTCTGCCCTCTGACTGACCAACATCTGCTCTCAACTTGGTGCCATCTGCAAATTTGCTGATGACTGTCTCAGTCCCCTCATCCAGATGTCAATGAAGACATTGAAGAGGATGGGGCCCAGCACTAATCCCTGGGGGACGCCACTGGTGACTGGCCTCCAGCTGGAGATGGCATTGCATTCATTGCATTCCAGTGTAGAGTGTAGCTGTTGCTTGTAAACACAGCTTCATTTGCTTCTAACTGAATTGCTCTGGCAAAGTTAATGCTGGGGGGGGAGAAACTTCAACCCAGCACACAGCCCTTCTGTGAGCACAATGCATGGAACATAAACATGAGCTGGTCTGCAGGGTCACAGCTACAGACAACTGTACTGTTCTTTAAATGCCAAACAGATGTTCTGCTCTGGTATTCTTCAGACTGGTTGAGAGATTGAGATGTAACAGGTGTAGAGCAAATGTTTGCTGTCAAGCCAAAAACACAGGTTAAGAAACAATACAGAAACAGAAGGCTTTCCATAGGTGTGGTGGGCTAACACCCTTTTCTGGGAACAAAAGAACAAAGCAGGGGGAGGGCTTGCAGGAACTTTTCACTCCCTGCAGGGCATTTTTTGCCTGGGAAGCTGAGTCTGTTCCACTCCCCCCTCCTGCCCAGCTAGGGGATAAAAAGCAGGACCTCGTAGCTGTTGGCCTTCTCTGGCTCCTGCTCTGCTGGATGAGAGCTACTGCAGCTGCCCTCCTGCTCCTCTGCCATGAGGTCGGACCTGCTCCTTCTCCCTGCTGCCTCCAGGCTTCCTCAGAGAGAGACTGGTTTGTATTATTCTCTTGGTTTTGTCCCTCTCCCATCCATCCTTGTTCCTTGCCCTTGTGAACCTTTTTCCTGTTATTGTTATATATATATATATTGCTTAAAGACAACTCTTTGCCTCTCTACTTCCAAGCCAGCTCCAAATTATTGTTTGGTGGATTTGCTCTTCCTTTTCTCCCCTCTCTGTTGGGAGGGAAGAGGGGGGGAGTGGGGGGAGAGATTCTCAGCCTTGCCCCACCTGAGCTCTTAACTTCCAGTTGAGGCTCAAACCACCACAATAGGAATATTTCCTTCCCTCAGGAGCTTTACAGAGGATGTCACTGTGATACACCTGGGGAGGTGTCTTCTGGCTTCACATTTTTCCCACAGACATGATGTGGTCTTTGGCATAAAGTGTCCTGGTTGGAGCCACGAGCTGCCCCAGGGCGAGAGGGCAGAAAGTGTGAACCCCAAAGGAGTAAACTAAACACTTGCACAGCTTTGTCTGAAGCTGATGCACAGCTGCTGTAAGGAAGAGAGTGAAGGAGCTGCAGGTGGCACCATAAGGCCAGAGAGAGGTGGCATGAGAGAGGTGGTTAGGAGGTGAGTTGCTTACTTGATTAGGCACTGCCACTCCCAGCAAGTTTTCCCACTCCAAGAGGCTCCTGAGCCATCCAGACAACAGAGCAAGACACCAGTTGAAAGGTTAGTGTCTCACCTAGAGCAGAGGACAAGCCAGCTGAGGCAGGACCAGCACAGATCAAGAAATGGTTTTGCCTTCTCTGCTCGAGGCACTGGAGATTGGTTCTGCCATGAACAAACTGCTCTGTGGAATGGCTTTGGCTGAGGTCTCTTCCTTTGTCCATGTCCAGCACTGGGCAGCACAGACAGGGTGGTGATGTAGTGCCTTGAGCAGACATCCAAGCTGTGAGCCAGCACAGAGCAGCTGTGACTTGGGCCCAGCTGTGTGGCTCTCTGCAGGTCTCAGCTCTGTTTCAGTAAGAGCTGTGTGGGGGAAACCCTTAGAGAGGTTCCAGCCCCAGCATCCAGCAGTCAGGCTGTGCAGCCCAGGGTGCTGGTGGCTGCTGGCTTAGTGAGCAGCAGCAGAGCACAGGTTGTGGCAGGGTTAGAGCCTGTTGCTGCATTTGGGCATGGCCAGTTGGGGGGGGGGAGGGGGCACTGCTGAGTCCTGTTGCTGCTGCAGGGAGAGGAGCTGCTTTTCCTAGCAAGGCAGTTTGCAGCAGGGCTTTGGAGCTGACTTTTGGCCGCTGTGCTTCTCTATAAGCCCTGTTAGACATTTGCTGGATCCTTTCTCTGCTCTGGGGCAGCTCCAGCCTGGCCTTCTTGACTCATGGGGTCTAGGGATCGTTCCCAGGCACTCCAAGCACTGAGCCTGAGGCCCTGTACCTTCAGCCGGGGCACAGCAGGAGTCTCTGGCTGCAGAGTGAAATGGCAGCCTCAGAGCCTGCACTGCAGTGCAGCCCGGGGAGAATGCCGGGGGCAGGGGTGGGAGGAGTTGGTTCCCCTTGGATCCCCTCTCCAGGGCCCCTCTGCCCGGCTGCCCCTTGGGCAAGGCTCCTGCCGAGTCTCCCCTAGCGGCCGAGCGCCGCACTGCGACGGAGAGTCTTTGCCCCTTCTTTTCCGGCTGTGCTTGGAATTGCTTCAGCTGTTAACTGTGGCCTCCAGATTGTACAGTGCCGTGGGGAACGGAGATCCCAGCCATGCACACAACCCAGGAGGGCCTTTTGGGGCAGTTTCTCATGTTCATAAAGAATTGTTCATACTTGTATTACTCTCAGGTGTGCAGAAGAGTCTCTTCCCTCTCTCTCCTTCCCCTCCTGTCTGTGCTGCCAGGTCAGGAAAGAGAGACAAGGCAGGAAGCCATGGAAGTGGCAAAAGGGAAGGAAGCCAAAAGCACAGAACTGTTTCTGCAACCACTTTTATGCTCAGGAACAAGCCAGTGAATGAAATGTATAGAACTGTGGTACTGGTCTCTGTCCTTTAGACTGTAGCCATTGTTCAGCTCACAGGCTTGGAGCTGGCAGGTGTCAGACTCTTGGAGCTCCCAGCTGTGAGGGAAGAGCTGCTCAGGGGAAGGTTGGAGCCTGGAGCGGGGCCCAGCTGTGCACGCCCTGCCCCGGCAGGCACTGCTTGGAGCTTGCCCTGCATCACCCTGGGAAGGTAAAGAAAGGAACATTAAAAATCAAAGACCCAAAAGCCTGGGGTCTAGGATCTGCCCTGAGAAGCTGGGGACCACCTCTCAACCTCTTCTTGTCACAACCCAACAGCCTGGCTCCTGCTCAGTGCTGCAGCAGCAATCCTCAGCAGATGCCCAAAGGACTCTGCTCACGTCCTGCCCCCAGGCTCCAGGAGGTCTGTGAATTCCCTGGAAGCTGTGTGTGCCAGAGTGGAGTTGAGTGACTCTCACCCCTGCTCCTGCAGAGCTTCTGCCCTTGCCAGAACATAAGGACAGCTCTGACTCAAGAAACAAAGAGCAGCCCAGAGCAGAACACCTTGTGAGGCCCAGCTGGCACCCAGCAGCACGGCTGAACTGCAGAGCCACCCACCTGAGCCTTTGTGCCAGGGCTACCTGAGCACTGCCTGCAGCTGCTGGCACTGCCCCTGCTGAACTGCCAGAGCAGGCAGGAGGGAGAAAGAGCAGCTGCAGAGAATGTCCTGCTTGACAAGCAGCTAGGGGGAAAGCTGGCTAGGAGCTCCCAGAATCACAGACTGCTAGGGGCTGGAAGGGACCTCTGGAGAGCAGCCAGAGCAGCAGCAGCCAGAGCAGGGCCCACAGAATGCAGCCAGGGGGGGTTGGAGGGTCTCCAGAGAAAGAGGCTCCACAACCTCCCATGGCAGCCTGCTCCAGGCCTCCAGCACCCTCACACCAAACCAGTGTCTCCTCCTGTGGAAGGGGCAGCTCCTGTGCCCCAATTTGTGCCTCCTGTTCCCTGTCCTATCCCTGGGCACCACTGGCAAGAGCCTGGCACCTTCAGCTGATTCCCACCCCTCAGCTATTGGTAGACATTGACCAGGTCCCCTCTCAGCCTTCTCCTTGCCAGACTAAACAGCCCCAGGGCTCTCAGTCTTTCTTCAGCACAGAGATGTTGCAGTCCCCCTCCTCATCCTCCCAGCTCTCTGCTGGGCTCTGTGGCAGGTTGAGGCTGGTTGCCTTGAAGAACTGCAGAGCTCCAGCAGCTAGAAAGGTCCAGGAGGTGGACCACAAAGTGTCATCTCTGGATTCCATGCCCAGAAGTCCTGCCCCCCTGGAACACTGGCTGCAAAGGTAGTTTCTTCCCTTTTCCCTTCCTCTCTCCTCCTGGGAAGATGTGCAGGCTCTTAGCTGAGGCCTGCTCAGCAGTGCTGATTCTGCCACTCAGGCCTGGAGCAGCTGAACTGGGGCTGGAGCTGCCAGGCTGACTCTTGTGCTGCATCACAAGCAGTGGTGGAAGGGAGGGTAGAGAGGCAATGGCAGGGAGGGGGCCCTGGAAGCCTGGGCTTGGGGGGCCTGCTAGAGAGGGAGGGGTGTGTGAAGCTTTGGCTTCAGGAGCTTCTGTGTGAAGCCCAGAGCAGGGATTTCCTTGCATTGGCTCTGCACTACACCCCTGCAGCACTGGAGCTGGTGAGCAGCCTCTCCAGTGCAACTTCCCCATCCTGCCCCCTCCTCTCTGGGAGCCCAAGCCCTTCTTTTCCCCTTTTGCAGCAACACAGCAACCTGCCTGCTCCTGAAAGCACCCCAGGCTCTCTCCAGCAGATCCCTGTCCCTCCTGACCTGGGCAGAGGCCAACTCACACCTGGGAACAAAGTTCCCTGCCCAATGCTGCTGGCTTGGGTCAGGCCCGAGGCCTAGCAGCACAGGCAGAAGGGCACTCCTGAGCCACGCAGGAGCAGGTTGCTAAGAGGATGCCTGGGGGGGCTGCCCAGCTGCCCCCAGAGGAAGTCAGCCTTGGCTCAGAGCAGCTGAAGTGCAACCCAGTTCTAGGAACACCAGAGGGTGAACAGCTGTTGGGAAAGTCTGCCCTGGAGTCAGCTCTCCTGCTCAGGGCACCAGGACATGGGAGTGATCACCACTGCCCTGGGAGCTGAGAGCTGGCCCAGCAGCAGCCTTTAGCAGGCCAGGCTTAGCTAGGTTGTGTCCAAGGGAAAACTAAGCCCATGGCTGCTCCCCCTTAAGCCCAGGAGGGGCAGGAAGAAGCCAAAGGAACCCTGCCTGAGGAACGCTGCTGTGGGCACTTGAGAAACAAACCCAGAGAGCCAAAGAGAAACCCTGTGGCATGAGAGCAGGAGAAAGCTGGAAGGCAGCTGAAGGCAGAGCTGGGAGAACACAGCCCAGGCAGTGCCAGCTGCATACCTCTGGGAGGAAGACTTCCCCAGGTCGTCTGTGGCCAGCTGGAGCTCCGAGCCGGTGACAACAGCGCTGAGGAGAAGCTGCACCTCACGGCTGCTGCCCTCCAGCACAGTGTGAGCTGGCTCTGCCTCTGGCTCCAGCACCTGCCAAGAGAAGAGGGAAGAGTCACTGAGCAGAGCCCAGGGAGCCAGGCTGAGCAGGGAGCCTCCAGCAGCAGCCACACACGGGGCCAGGCAGGACACCCCCAGGCCTCGG
Source organism: Colaptes auratus (assembly GCA_015227895.2). NCBI lineage: Eukaryota > Metazoa > Chordata > Aves > Piciformes > Picidae > Colaptes > Colaptes auratus. Next base: position 7,319 of record JAAWVA010000257.1, read on the forward strand.
CCCCCAGCGAGGGCAGCAGGAGAGCCTCCTGCTGGAGGCTGTGTGTCGCCTGCTGGCCACGGCCACCAGCACTGCACACACAGCCCTGGGGACTGCCCCTGCCTCCCAGGGCCTGGCCTTGCTTTCCCTGGCCCCTAGAAACCCAGCAGCCTCTCCTGCAGGAGTCAGATTCCCTCCTGGAGCTCTGTGGCTGGAGCAGCCCAAGAAGGAACAGCTCCAGCAGCTCCTTTTCCTTCCTGTCCGAGGAGCAAGGACTTCCCAGAGAGAGGTCTCCTGGGGGGCAGCAGCCACGCTGCTGGGGGCTGGGAAAGGGCAGGTGGGGATGGGAACCAACTCCTTTGGGAAGTCTCTGAGTGCTGCCCCTCTGCTGGGCCAGGAGATTTGGGGTCCAGGTCTCCCAATGGCTCAGCAGCTGGGGCAGAGGCAGCAGCCAAGAGCAGTGTGTGGGACAAGCAGGAAAGTCAGAGCAGGAGCTGCTGCTGAGATCCCCCCAGCAGAGAGCCCACAGCCAACAGCAGAGGAGGCTTGGCTTGGGAAAGACCTATGGAGGCCAAGCATCAGCCCTGCTCTCCAGAGGCCTGGCCAGCTCTGCTGCCCTGCTTGGTGCAGAGCAGGCTCAGAGCTCAGCCCCAAGGGGCCAGGGAGCTGCTCAGCACACACACAGAGTGCTGCTGCTGCTCTGCACCCCAAAACCAGCAGCAGGGGCTCGAACTCCTTGGGAGTGCAAAGGCACTGAATCGAGAGAGAGAGATCTGCACTCCAGGGAATGGAGATCTGCTGAGTGCTGACCAACAGCTCAAGTGGAGGGGAGGGGATGGGAGGCAAGAGGCTGGGGCCAGACTCTTGTCAGTGGTGCCCAGGGACAGACAAGGGGCAATGGGCACAAACTGGAACCCAGGAGGAGAAGAGTCTTTGGTGTGAGGGTGCTGGAGGCCTGGATCAGGCTGCCCAGAGGGGTTGTGCAGTCTCCTCTCTGCAGAGCTCCCCACCCTCCCTGGGCATTGTGCTGCTGGGCAAGCTGCTGTGGGTGCCCTGCTTGAGCAGGGGGTTGGACTGGGTGACCTCCAGAGGTCCCTTCCAGCTGCAGCAGGCTGTGCAAATGTGTTGAAAGCTGTGAGCTGCCACCCAACACAGGCTGCAGCACTTCAGCTCATGGCTTAGGCTTTGCCTGTGGCCAAAACCTCTCATCAGAGACTTCCCCACCTTGGCTGAGCCCTCAGAACCCCCAGCAGCCTCCTCCCCTCTACCACACTCTGCTGCTTCCCCTCAGGGATGGAGTCACTGCCAGGAGGAAGAGCAGCTCGTAGCCAGCAGAGAGGGAGATCTGCTGCCAGCAGCAGCTCCTCTTGGGGCAGCTCAGGGAGCTTTGGCTGCTGTGCTTCTCACCTTCTTCTTGAGAGGCCAGCTGGCACCTGGGGCCCTGGTGGTATCCACCCACTTGAGGGTGCCCAGGCGGTCGTCCCAGTCAGGGACCTCCTCTGGGGGCAGCTGGAAGCAGATCCTGGACAGCTGACACGTCACAGGGTGCCTCTGGAAGGTGACCTCCAGCTGCGACTGCAAGGTGACTGTAAGGTCTTTGGAGCAGCCAGCATGGAGGTGTCCCACCTAGGGAGAAGCAGAGAGCCAAGACCAAACTGGGATCCCTGGCAAGGCCAGGCCAGGCTGTGGGGAGCAGCTGTGCCAGGAGCAGCTCTGTGAGGAGAGGCTGAAAGCCCCGGGGCTGCTGAGCCTGCAGGAGAGCAGCCCCAGAGAGGTTCTCTCCAAGCTCAGCAAGAGCTAAAGGGTAGGGCACAAGAGGCAGGGGCCAGGCTCTGCTCAGTGGTGCCCAGGGACAGGACAAGGGGCAGTGGGCACAGACTGGAACCCAGCAGGTTCCATCTGAACAGGAGAAAGTTGTTTGGTGTGAGGCTGCTGGAGGCCTGGAGCAGGCTGCCCAGAGAGGTTGTGGAGTCTCCCTGTGTGGAGAGCTTCCAACCCCCCTGGGCATTGTGCTGCTGGGCAAGCTGGGGGTGTGCCGGGCGGGCCGGGCCGCAGGGGGCACTGCTGGGCGGGGGCCGGCCGCAGGGGGCGCTGCCGGGCCGCAGGGGGCGCGGCCGGGCGGGGGCCGGGCCGCAGGGGGCGCTGCAGAGCCGGCCAGGCTCACCTGCGGGGAGCAGCGGAAGGGGGCCTCAGGCAGCCACTGGAAGCGCAGGGCCTGCTCCCTGCTGCGGTTGGTGAGGCTGAAGGTCACGGAGCAGGGGGTGCCAGGGCACAGGCCCCGAACTGGATGTGGTGCCCTGGGGCAGCTGCTGGCAAGGAGGAGAGAGAGGTCTCAGTGTGCAGGAGGTCGGCTGCCCCTTCACACCACAGCCACCCAGGGCTCCAGCTCTGCCTTCTCCAAGCCTTCCTTCCTCTGGCACCTGCAGCCCAGGACGTGGCTGGGCTGGGCTGTGAGCTCAGGGTGCCAGCTCCTGGCCAGACTTTCACCCTCAGCACCCCCAAGTCCTTCTCTGCAGGGCTGCTCTGGGCCCAGCATGGGCCCCTGAGGGCCACCCTTGTCCCCAGGCTCCATCTGGACATGGAGCTGTTGATCACTACCCTCTGGCTGTCACCAGTTCCTTATCCAGCAGGCAGTCCACCCGCAGAGGACACAGAGGATCAGATGTGCTCTGCACAGCACCCCGTGGGCTGGCAGGCCTCCTTTCAGAGGTCCTCAGTCCAAAGCTGCCCTCCTGGAGCCCTCCCTGCTGGCCTGCAAGCTCCTCCCTGGGCAGCACAGCTTCCCTGGGGCTCCCAAGCAAGGCTGCTCTGCAGGCTGCAGAGGGGGCAGCAGCCGGCTGCTAAACCTGGGCCAGCCCTGCGCCGGCACAGCCTGAGCCCAGCCGTGGAGGTTCTGTGCCCTGCTGCACCCTGGCAGCCTCTCCTCTACCCTCGCTACTACTCAATCGCAATACAATACAATACTACTCCAGGACCTGATCATCCTCCAGGCTGCTCTCAGGGAGGGTCTCCTCCTCCCTGTCTCCACCAGCCCTGGATGTTGTCCAGGCTGAAGTCATCTTCATAGCCTTCCCCAGCAGCCTGATGGTGGTGGCCCCAGCAGGGTTGTCCAGCAGTGCCAGGAGGAGCTTCCCTTCCAGGCGTTGGGGCAGGCTGGCTTTGAGGAACACCTCCAGCTCTGCTGCCTGCCCACACTGCAGGAGCAGGGAAGCAGTGTGGAGCTTCCTCTCTGCACAGAGATGGACACCAGGGACAGGTGAGGCACTGCAAACATTGCCATGCTGCACAAGAGGAAGCCCAGCCTGAAACCCAGCTGCCTCTAGGCCCAGCCTGGCTCACCAGACCTTCCTCCCAGGCTCCCAAGGCTGGGACCCCACCAGGAATGTCCCTGGTGCTTGTCCTGAGCTCAGCTCAGCGCTCAGCTCTGGCTCCAGCTGCAGCCAGCCAGCTCCTGCCGTCAGCAGAGCTGAGTCAAAGAGTGCTTTGGGCTTTTGCTGGCTGCCTGTGGGCTCAGGGGCTGCCTCCTGTCAGGCTGGGGACTCCCCACATGCAGCAGCAAAGACCTCAGATGCTCCACTGAGGCGCTGACACCCCCCAGGACTCAAGCCCCCATGTCCAGAGGAAGAGAAAGGCTTCCCAGAGCTTGCCAGAAGGAAAACAACCCTGCAGAGAGTCCCTGTGCAAGAGCCCAGAGAGCCCCAGGACACAAACTAGGGCCAGCAGCCAGCTGCTGCTTGGCCAAGCCAGCAGCAGGAGAGGAAATCTCCCTGGGGGGTGAGCACATTTCATGCTCCACGACTTCACCTTCTCCAGCAGAGCCCTCCATGCCCACAGCCTGGTAGAGGCAGTTGGTGGTGGGCCTGGCTTTCAAGAAGAAAGCTCCCTCCTCATCCAGCAGGTCCAGCAGCACCTGGGAAAAGAGCAGGACCAGACTGGGGTGGGCACAGCATGGCCCAGGGCCTGAGCCCACTGCTGCTGTTCCACCACAGGGAGCCCAGCGTGCTGCCCCCTTCCAACACAGCTCTGAGCACAAGGCTGGAGAGAAAGCAGAGCAAAGCCAAGTGTCCAGGGACCCTGGGAGCTGATGGAAACAGAAGCAGGCAGGACAGGAGGGCCCAAAGTGATGAGCAAAAGGGAACCAAACTACAACTCAGTAGAGCCTGGTAACACAGGAGCAGACCCAAGCCAGTGCCACCAGGGCATGAGGATGACATCCAGCCCAGCCAAAAGGGGAGAAGGGAGACTGGGAAAGGCCCCCCCAACTTGTGCTTCCCTCAGAAGGCCTCAGAAGCCTTTCCCAGAGGAACTCCCTTCCTGGAAAGCAGAAGTCAGCCAGGGGCTTCCAGCAGACTCCCTGAGGCCCCTTCCCAGGCTGTTCCCTGAGGCAGGGAGCAAGGAAGCAGCACAAGCCCCAGGGGTGGGTCGGGCCGGCAAGGCCAGCAGCAGCCGAGGCCAAGGAGATGAGGACGCAAGGGAAGGGCTGAGGGCACCTTCCTGGAGGCAGCTGCTGCCAACAGGCCTCTGCCCACTGCTTTGCCACAGCAGAAGGCCAGGAGGTCGTCCTCCTGCCACAGAGGGGCTCTGAGCACAAGCAAAGGCTTTCCTTTGGGCTCCAAGGCACCTGCAGAGCAGGGGGGCACCTGCCCACCCCCCGGCTGCGCTGGGCCCTCTCCTCCCCAGCAGCAGCCTTGTTCCCAGAGCAGAGTTCCCTCAGCAGCTGCTCACCTGGGCAGGGACAGGGCCAGAGTTCTGCAGGAGCGGGGCAGCTTCTCCCAGGCCCCAGGGGCAGCTTCCTGAAGAGCAGCAGGGGGTTCCCTCTCCTGTCCCTCCGCGCCGGGCGCAGGACCCTCACCTCGGGCAGCTTCCCCTCCCCGCTGGTCTCGAAGCTCAGGCTCGGTGCTCTGCCTGCTGCAGGGCTGCAGGAGAGGGGCAGCAGAGCCACTGCTCACTTGGCAAGCAGTGAAGCCAGGGCCACCTGCTGCCCTTGCCCTGCCTGGGGCTCCTGGCCCCAGGACACAGCTCCCCCTGGCTCCTCTCCTCCCGGTCCCATCAGGCACGTTCTGCAGAGCCAGAGCCTTCCAGAGCACCACTTCAGACCACTGCACTCAGGGAGCCCTGCAGGGCAGCAGGCACAGGAGGAGGGCACTGAGGGCACAGGGCAGCCTCCCTGGCTGTGCTGAGCCGAGCCAGAAGCAAGGAGCAGGAGCAGAGCAGGAAGAAGTGGCCAAGCCAGAGGGACAAAGCAGTGACCCCAGCAGGGAAGGGGATCTCCAAGGAACTGCTCCTCGGGGCAGCAAGCTGCTGGACCTGGCCCCAGCTCAGCCACTCAAGGGCTGGGCAAGGGCAGGGCAGGCCCAGGCCACACAGGGGGCCCAGGGCAGAGGAGCTGAGCTCTTTTAGAGGGGATCCAATGGCTCCTTCAGCACCAGAGCTCTTCGTGCACCCAGGAGATCCAGCAGATGACCTCCTCAAGCACAGAAGCAAGGAGGCAGCCAGGGCAGCTGCCTCGGGGCACAGAGCCACTGCAGCCAATCCTTTGCCCTCTGCAACCTCCAGCTCAGCTGGAGCTGCACAGCTCCACTGCTTCCAGAGCCACCCACCCCCTGCTGGCTCCTCGGGCTCACAGAAGCCTGGAATGCTTTGGCTTGGAAGGGACCTTGAAAGCTCATCCAGCCCAAGGCCCTGCAGGCAGCAGGGACAGCTGCAGCTCCAGCAGCTTGCCGAGAGCCACAGCCCACCTGACCTGCAATGGTGCTGAGCACGGGGCAGCTCCCTCCTCTCTGGGCAACCTGGGCCACTGTCCCACTGGCCTCACAGCCACTGCTGCAGGCTGCAGCAGGACATTGCCTTCCCTGCTCTGCTGGATCTCAGAGCCACAGCTTCTGATCTCCCTGCAGCATCCCTGGGGGCAGGAGAGGCTGAGAGCCCTGGGGCTGCTGAGCCTGGAGAAGAGCAGCCCCAGAGGGGATCTTTAGTGTGAGGGTGCTGGAGCCCTGGAGCAGGCTGCCCAGAGAGCTTGTGGAGTCTTCTCTGCAGAGCTTCCAACCCCCCTGCACACTGGGATCCTGGGCAAGCTGCTGTGGGTGCCCTGCTCAGGCAGGGGGCTTGGGCTGGGTGAGCCCCAGAGGTCCCTTCCAAGCCCCTCCATGCTGGGGTGCTAAGCACTCTACCCAAGGCCACTCCAAGAGCCAGAAGCCCTCAGGAAGGTCCCCTCCCAAGCTCTCCTGAGGTGAGTTACCTTTTCTGGGCATCAAGGGAGGCCTCAAAGGTGCACTGGTAGCTCTTCACCCTCTGTGGAGCAAAGGTGACAGTGGCCAAGGCCTGGGAGCAGCTGGGCACACACAGCTGGGCAGGATCCACCTCGAACACCTGGCCAGAGCGGCTCTTGGGCTTGGGGGAGCCAAGAGAGGAGGGTTAGGAGGAAGCTTCTCCCCAGGTGCTGCTGTCTCAGCCATGCATGGATGAGGAGGAACTGCCCCAGGCAGCCTGGCCCCTGCCTGTTTCCTTGGACAGGCTCCTTCCATCTCAGGGGGGTAACCCAAGGCAGTGCTGAGCCAGGGGGCTGCCATCAAGCCCAGGAGTGCAAAGCTTGGTTGAGCACTGGGCAGAGCCCCTGCACAGATGGGAGGTGGGGACTGCATGGAGAACCCTGCAAGGAACCTGCCCCTGGCCTTTAAAGAGGAGGGGCAAAGAGCAGGCAGCCTCAGGAAGTCAGAGAATGGCTTGGGTTGGAAGAGGCCTTTAGGATCATCAGTCCAAGCCAGAACCCAGCACTGCCAGCTCCCCACCAAACCATGGCCTCAGCACCACAGCTTTGAAACCCCTCTGCAGATGCCTTGGGCAGCCTGGGCCAGGCCTCCACAACCCTCCAGGGGAGGAAATTGCTCCTCACGTCCAACCTAACCCTCCCCTGGCACAACCTGAGGCCAGGTCCTCTTGTCCCAGCACTTGCTCCCAGGGAGAAGAGGCTGACCCCACCCCAAAAGGGTCTGCTTGGAGCCCTGGCTCAAAGCTGAGGGCAAGCTCCTCCTCTCTCTGTGCTTCCAGGAGACGTTCACAAGGCCCCAGGTCTCCCACCAAGCACCCAGGGGCCTTGAGCTAAAGCCTTGCCTGGGACACACTGAACGCAGCCCAGCTGTCACCTGAGCTGGCCCAGGCTGGGCAAGAGGAAGCCATGAGGCTGGGGAAGAGGGCAGCTGCCAGCCAGCCTCCAGAGTGCCCAAGGCCTCCTGCCCCTACCTTCCTGGGGCTGGGCTTGATGGAGAGCAGCACATCACAGGGCACTCTGCTCCGGTTGCAGATGCTGAAGCGCGCCGTGGCCCGCTGCCCGACCAGGACGTCGGGGAAGAGGAACTTGTTCTGGTCGGTGAGGAACACTCCCTGCTGCTCCTGCCCTCTCTGCAGCTCTGGGCAGAGGCTGCTGCTGCTGCAGATCTGGTGCCCCTCAAAGATGGCCTCGACATCATCCACCAGGAAGGCTGCGAGCGGAGCGGAGCAGAGGGAGGGCTGAGCGAGGAGAAGCCTCCCTGCTGCCCTGCCCTGCCCCTGCTGGCCTCTCCCCAGGGAGAAGCCCTTCCTGCCCAGGCAGCTGCAAAAGCCAGCCCTGGCTGGGGGAGCTGCCTGTGAGGATGGAGCTCAAGCACCCTGAGCACCAAAGGCTTTCTTCTGATCCTTCCACGCATCCCTCCCAGCCTCTCCCACTGCTGGAGCTGTGAGGAGGCTGAGATGGGAGCTCAGGCTGAGGCTGGCTGCTCTCTGCCAGGACCGAGCTTGGGTGCTGAGCAGCGGCAGTCTGGCCCCAGGGAGCCGTGGGCAGCACCTACCTGGCAGGCAGGACTCGGCCAGCAGGGTGTAGGGGATGCCCAGAGGTTGTCCCTGGGGTCCCTGTGGCTGATGTCGATGAGCAGCTGCTCCTGGCACAGCCCTGGCGGCCCCGCGGCGCAATCCACCCTCACCAGCTGCTGCTCCCCAGCAGGGATGCAGCCAGAGGCAGGGGACACGCTGAACATGCCCAGGGTGAGGCGAGCCTGCAGAGAGAGCCAGCAGAGCCTGATGGCCAACAGCCCCCCCTGGGCCTCCCAGCAAGGGGGACTCCAGGCCTCGGCCTCCAGCTGGGCCCAGGGCAGGCAGGGAGGACTCCGTGGCCCAGAGCACACCCCAGGATGGGGCCAGCAAGCCGAGAGAAGAGGTGCAGGCCCACCATGCAGACCGTGTCCCACGCCACGGGGACCAGCCCCCAGCCTGGGCACAGCGTGGAGGAGCCTGTGCTGGGCAGCAGGAGCCACTCACCTGCCTGGAGCTCAGCCTGGCTGCAGCTGAGGTTCTGACCAAGCTCTGCCTCCGGTGGGCCTGGGAGGCCTTCCTTTGGTGTGCAGCAGAGGGGGAGAGCAGAGAACATCCCTCAGGCTGAGCCCCTCCTGCCCTTCTGCAAAGCCAAAGCTTCCTCCCCGTGGAGGAAAGTCCTCCTGCTCTTCCTGCCCCCTGCACCACCTCTGCCTGTAGCTGATGGACAGATGGGCTCCAGCCCCAGGTCCAGGAGGGTCCCCAGGAGGATCCCGTGGCCTCCCTGCACAGCCCAGCCCTGCCGCGGGGCCACCTCCAGCAGGAAGGCTGCTGCAGGTCTTCTCTCACCCTTCTTTGTGGGCTCAGGTGGCCCTGGTCTGCTCTGCAGATGAGGAACTGGAAGGGCAGGAGGCCTGTGTTGTGCAGCAGGAAGCTGCAGGCTCTCCTGGTGCCGCTGGCCAGGGCCCCGCAGTCGAGCAGCGCCGCAGGGCTGATGCTGTACCGGCTGAGCACAGCCCTGGCCGACAGCCTCGCTGGGATGCTGGCAATGGGCTCCCCTCCTGCACGCAGGCTGGGCTCCAGCACCTGCAACCAGAGACCGGCCTCTGGCCTGTCACCACGTCCCAGCTGCCCAGCAACTCCTCCCCTGCTCTGAAGGCCTCCTCCAGAGCTGCATTCCAGCCCCTCTCCGAGCCTGCAATGCCTTGGAAGGGTCATTGCTCAACCCCCCTGCAGGCCCTGAGCAGGGCCTCAGCTGAGCAGCCCCAGAGCAGGTGCTCCAGAGCCCCAGGCAACCTGCCCTGCAGCGCCTCCGGGATGGGGCAGCTACCCCTCTCTGCCCAGCCTGGGCAGGGTCTCTCCCCCCTCAGTGTCAAACATTTCTTCCTCCTCTCCAGTCTGAATCTCCCTCTTTTAGTTCCAAACCATCAGCCCTGGGCAAGAGTCTGGCCCCAGCTTTCTTACTGGCCCCTTCCAGCACTGGAAGGAAGGGAGGAAGGAAGGAGCACAGCTGGTTTCTGAAAGCCTTTGCTGTGCACAGATGAGAGAAGAGTCCCCAGCTGAAGCTTTCCTTCCAGCACAGCCATGTCCTCCTGACCCCCTCAGCCCGGCTGTGCTCGCCCTGCCCGCCCAGGCAGCTCACCTGGCACAGCAGGATGGCTTTGTCCTCAATGCTGATCTCCCTCTGAGGGTGGAAGAGCAGCTGGACGCTGACAGGGTGCTCAGAGAGAGGCAGCAGGCCCTGCTGGGGCTGCACAGTGAAGTGGGAGGCCAGGTCGTGGGTGCTGGGGCCTGCGGGACGCAGACTGAACCTGGGCAGGGAAGGAAGGAGGAAGGGAGGAGAAGATCTCTGCAGTGAGCAGCCCAGGGGCCAGCAGCACAGCCAGCACTGGGCATGGCACCAGTGACAAGCAACAAAAGCAAAGAGACAGCCCAGGTCCCGGCAGAGCCGGGCGGTGCTGAGTGCTGGCAGCTCCCCCCACCCCCAGGCTTTTCAGCCGACTCTAAAGAGGCTCCTGAAGAGAAAGGACTTGGCCCTGGGAGGAGGGCAACAGAGCTCAGCAGGGACTGGCCTCGACTTCAGGGTCACAGAACCCTGGAATCCCAGCATGCTGGGGTTGGAAGGGACCTCTGGGGATCATCAGTCCACCTCCCGGCTCAAGCAGGGCACCCCAGCAGCTTGCCCAGCAGCACAATGCCCCAGGGGGGTTGGAAGCTCTCCACACAGGGAGACTCCACAACCTCTCTGGGCAGCCTGCTCCAGGCCTCCAGCACCCTCACACCAAACAACTTTCTACCCTGCTCACATGGAGCCTCCTGGGCTTCCAGTTTGTGCCCACTGCCCTTGTCCTGTCCCTGGGCACCACTGACAAGAGCCTGGCCCAGCCTCTTGCCCCCCACAGCTCCTTTAGCTCTTGCTGAGCATTGCTCAGCCTCCCTCTGGGGCTGCTCTTCTGCAGGCTCTCAGCCCCAGGGCTCTCAGCCTTTGCTCCTCACAGAGCTGCTCCAGGCCCCTCAGCAGCTCTCTAGTCTCTGCTGGACTCTCTCCAGTAGTTCCCTGTGTCTCCTGAACTGGGGAGCCCAGACCTGGAGCAGAGGAAAGGCAGAGGAGAATGTCCCCTGACCTGCTGGCCACACCCCTCTTACTGCACCCCAGAGCCCAGGGGCTGGGTCTCTCCTTCTGGTGCCTGCTGAGCTGTGAGGCACTGGGCTGTGGCTGGAGCCTGGAGCTCAGGACAGGCCCAGTGCTCACACCCAGCATGGCAACAGCCTCCAGCCATGCACAGCAGCAGACTGCAGGCCTGGGCAGGTGGTGGCCCCAGGCACTCCAGAGCAGGCAGCTGGACCAACCTGTATGCAAGCTTGCACTGCCCTTGGTTCCTCAGAGTCAGCACTTGCTTGGCACTCCCCAGGACGTTCAGGACTCCAAAGTCCAGGCAGCCCTCTGAACCTGCAGGACACCCCAGAGCGAGGGAGGGAATGGAGAGGAGGTTGGAGCTGCTGCAGGCTGCACCCAGGGAGCAGACACAGAGCTGGAGATCTCAGCTGGGACCAAGCCCTGCTCAGCAAGTCTCCAGCCTTGCAACTTTTCTCTGGCTCCTTTGCTGCCCTTTCTCTTCTTCTTGAGAGAGATCTGCAGGGCTTGGCAGCCAAGGAGCTCAGCCTCCACCTCCCTGCTTCCAAGCACACATCCAACCACTTGCTGTGCTGAGCCCTCAGGAGCTGCCAGCTGCTTGTTCACAGCCCTGGTGTTCCAAAGCCCCAGACCAAACCAACATGAAGGGGCACACTTCAAGGGCCAGAGAGGAGAGAGGCAAGGCACTGTGTGACCTGACAGTTTACTTTACTCCACACAGCTGGCAAGAGACCTGTGCCAGGATCCGTGCCAGACTTGCACTGCTGTCCTGTCCCGTCCCATCCCATCCCATCCCATCCCATCCCATCCCATCCCATCCCATCCCATCCCGCCCCCCTTGCCAAGGCCATGCAATGCATCTGAACTACTTTGCTCTGGGGCCACCCACTGACCTTCAGGCAGGGTGATGTTCAGAGCAACTTCGTAGGCCTCGGCCAGGACCTGGATGTTCTGCACCTGAACCACACCCTGGACATTTTCTGCATCTGAAACCTGAGGCAGCAAGAAACAAACCCTGCTGGAGTCCTCTCCTGTGTTTCTGGCAGGCACCACATGGGGAGCTCTTGTCTCTAGCAGCTGTGTGCAAAGCCCCTGGGAGGCAGCCACAAGGTGTCCCAGAGCAGGTGGCAATGACACCCAACTCTCTTTCAGCACCCAGCATCCTCCCTGCAAGGCAGCCTCTGAACCACAGGGAGCAAAACCCAGGGGAGAGATTGCTTTGCTCTGCCTCAAGAGCCTGAGCAGGAGACTCCACAAGCTCTGGGCAGCCTGCTGCAGGGCTCCAGCAGCCTCACCACACAGGTGCTGGAACCTCCTGGGTTCTGGTTTCTGCCCATTGCCCCTTGGCCTGGCATTGGGCACCGCTGCCAAGAGCCTGGCCCCAGCCTCTTGCCCCCACCCTTCAGCCCTTGCTCACACTGAGAGATTTCCAAGCAGCATCCTTCAGCGAGGGGCTCTTGTGCTAAGGGCCCAGACAACGTGGGGCCAAAGGAATCTGCTGAGGGCTCCTCCTTTGGCCTTCTTGGCCTTCAGGCACAGCTCCAGGGCCAGAGCGCTCTGCCCAGCTCTGCCAGGCAGGCCCTGCGCCCTCACCTCCAAGCGGATCTTCTTCTCCACGCTCAGAGGCTTGCTGGCCCTGAAGCACAGCTGCACGGCCAGCTCCGAGCGGGGCCCGACCGTGCCCTGGCTCTGCGAGACGGAGAAGCTCTGGCCCAGGGTCTCCAGCCCGCTGAGCCTCCAGGCCACCGGCAGGGGGCAGCTGTTCCGCAGCAGCAGCGTCCTGCTCTGCTCCCTGCCGAGACACAGAGGCTCCGTGCCAGCGGCTGGGGCACACCAGCAGCCCTGCCGCTGGCAGCAGCCCTCCCCACGGGGCTGAAACCAGCCTTCGGCCTTTGCTCTTTGCCACAGGCCCCAGAGGCGAGGCCCTTCGGCAGAGCTTGGGGGCAGAAGGGGATGCCACAGGAGGCAGAGCCAGAGCAGCTACTGCGCTCTCTCTGCGCCAGCAGGCGAGATGCAAGTGCCTCGGGGCAGCAGTGCTGGGGGCTGCCGTGGCACCCCCAAGGCAGCGAGGCAGGCTGAGCAAGAGGCTGGCCAGTGCTGGGAGCCAGAGGGCTGCTGGCCAGGCTCCAATCTGAGCAGCCACACAGCAGGGGGAGGTAAAGGGAAGTTGCAGCAGTGTGCCCCTGGCCTGACTGACCTGTGCAGAAGCACCCTGCTGAAATGCAGCTGCTTGGGGCTGACCTCCAGCTTCACCTGCACCCCCTGGCAGCACAGGTGGAAGACCACCGGCTCTGGGTTGTCCTTGATGCGGCAGATGAGGCTGTCCTCCACCAGGCCAACTGCAGTGGGGTAGGCCCAGAGGCTCAGCTCCTGGCCCCAGCCCCGCAAAGAGAAACACAGAAGAGCCTTCGGTCAGCAGGAGGAACGGCTCCTGGGCTCTGCTGCTGCTGCTGCTCCCACCTGCCTGTCCCCCTACCTCTCTGAGGCTGCAGCTTCATGCTGGCAGCTCCACGAGGAAGGGGCCCCTGCTGCCACCCCGCTCCAAGGAGAAGCGCACCTCCGCCTCCCAGGGGCTGACGTTGCGGATGGAGAGCTGCTCGCAGTTGCCAGCCTGCAGCACGGCCTTGGACCTGGCCACAGAAGGGGCAAAGGCTGCAGGGGAGCTCCAACAAGCAGCCTCAGAGAAAGCCTCACCTCCAGGGGCACTTTGCAGGCTGCCTGTGTTCATTCCCTGCTTCCCCCAGTGCCCAGCCCACACTTGGTGTCTCCATCCCAGAGGCGTGCGCAGGCCACCTCCAGAGGCCTTCCACACACCAGGACCTCAAAGGTGCCTGCACAAAGGGCAGCACAGCAGGCACCTGGCTTCCCCCTTCTCTGCTGCCTTTCCTTCCTGCAGGCTTCCCAGAAAGGCTTGGGCAGGAGGTTTGAAAGAGCTCAGCTCCTCTCTTCCAAAGAAGCCAGGAGACTGCCTTGGGCCAGCTCCTGGGTGAGCCTGAGGCTGAGGGGGGATTCCCAAGAGGAGTCCCAGCGTTAACAAATGCCTCTTGGCTCGGGGGTGGGACAGAGTTTGGAGAGGAAAGGGCAGAAGGGCAATTCCTCAGCTGGCCAAATCCTCTCCTGGTTTTTAAACGCTTTGAATTGCACTTCCTGGGGGGGTCCAAATGCCACCAGCCCTCCAGAGCTCCCCTGGAGACAAACTTCATTTCTAACACTGACAGCAGGGAAAGAGGGAAGTGAACAACAGAAAGATGCCAGCAGCCACAGGGACAATACTCTGAGGCCAGACTTGATCCAGCAGTGAGGACCAGGGAAGTGGAAATCCATTTCTCCTGCTCTGCAGGTGTCTGTGTCCCCTACTGACAGCTCCAGCCATCCTATCTTGCTGACACTGCAGATTCATGGAGGGTTTACAAACCATCAGCAGAGAAACCTTCCCTTCAGGCTGCCCACAGAGCTCCCAGCACTTGAAACAAACAGCACAAAGCTGCTGAAGCCGAGATGGGGGCTGACAAGTGAACCCAAGCTGCCTTCAGGCTGCAGGCAGCACGTGGCTCTGGCCACCAAGGCAGCCCCAGGCAGGAAGATCAGCTCCATCCCCAGCTCCTCCAAGACTCCTGTGCCTGTTAGGTGCTCGAGTTCCCACAGCTGTGCTCCTCCAAAGCCACCAACCCCCCAGCTCTCTGCCTGGGCCTGCCCCGAATCGTGCCCCTGGCAGCAGGTTCCTGAAAGCACAAGGACCTGCAGCCCTTCTCAACCCCCCCCCCCCGCATGCAAGCAGCACAGCTGGGCTGGGCAGCACCTACCGCCCCCTGGCCTTGCAACACAGCAGCGGCCCGAAGGGGAACACCCTGGTGCCCAGCACATACTCCTTGAAGAGGACGGCATCAGCTGCCTTGGTCTGCCTGCAGCGAGGAAACACCTCCCTGGGCACGAGCAGGCAGTGAGGAGCTGTGAGATGCTCTGAGCACAAAACCTGCTCCCAGAGCCCCCACGCTCAGCGCTGGCCGAGGCGGCGGCCACCGCTGCCCAGCTCCAAGCGCAGCAAGGGATGCTGGGGGCTCAGGGCACAAGGGGCAGAGTCTCAGCTCTGAGCTCAGAGGGGAGCAGAGAGGGGCTGCCCCCGGGGGCCAGCCTCACCGTGGGTCCTGGCTGATGGTGGGTGCATGCAGGTGCCCCTGCAGTGCAGCTGGCAGGGTCGCTTGGTGCCCAGCAGCTCGAAGCGCAGCCTCCGCTCGAAGCTGCCCAGCAGCGCCGAGCTGAAGTGGACCTGCAGCACCACCGGCCCTGGGCAGGCACCACCCAGCGGCAGCTGCTGTGCCTGGCAGGGAAAGGGGAACCTTCAGGCACTGCTGAGGAGCAAAGCAGAGCCGAGGAGCTGGGCACTTGCTGGGGGGGAGCTGGGCTGAGCAGCCTCCTTGGCAAGCTGGCCCTGAAGCAGAGGGATCCCTCCTCCCCCACGGCTCACCGGCACAGCTCTCTGGGGCTGGCACAGTGCCCACGGGGCTTGGGCCCTCCTCAAGGCACATCTGGGGGGTTCTGTGGCTGCCCTCTGGAGAGCTCTCCTGCCATCGCCAGAGCTCTGCTTCTCCTCACAGCTCCCCTCCTGCAAAACAGGAGTCCTGCTGGACCCCAGCTGTGACCCAGGGAAAACTGTGCTCTCTGTCCGCACACAAGCTGTGCTCACCCGCCACAGCACATCCCCCTGCTGGGGTGAGGAAGGGCTGAAGGTGATGGCAACCAAGGTCATGAACTCAGAGACCCTCAGAAGGGCGAGGGCAGGCAAGCACAGAGCCCAGTGCTGCAGCAGGCTCTGAGCCCGAGGCCCAGCACTAGCGGAGCAGGAGACGCTCTCAGCCCCAGCAGGAAGCTCTCTCCTCGGCTGGCAGCCAGGCAGGGGGAAGGCACCCCCCCTGTGCGCTCGGCAGGGACACTTGGGGCTCTCCTCTGGAACACCCCCGAGCTCAAGCCAGGTCCCCAGAGCAGGGACACCCCTCAGGGACCTGTGCTGGGCAGCTCCCCCACAGAAGGTTTACAGACCTCTGCTTCCTCTCCCGCTGGAGCTGCCGGATCCTGCTCCCAGCTGAGCTTTCTGCTGCTCCGGGAGGGCATCAAACTCCTCCTCCCCCAGCTCCCAGAGCAGTGCTTCCTCCCTCCCGGCTGCTGCTTCCTGCTCCCGGCCTTCAGCAGGGTCAGAGGAGAGAGCATCAGCAGAGCTGGTGGGGGGAGCTGAGAGGAGCCCCAGCCCAGCCCCTGCGGGAGCTAGCAGGGAGCTCCCAGCCCTGCTCCCAGCTCCAGAACCCCAACCTAGCTCCAGGCTGGCAGCTCCTCTGCCTGCTGGGCTCAGGCCCCAGCGTGCTGCACATCGGGCTGCTGCTCAGCGCTGAGCCCCAGCAGCTTGCCTTGGGCCCCAGCGTCAGCGCTGCAGACTGAGAGAAGTCTCCGAGACCAGCCCTGCTGTGTGTCAGCAGGGAAGGAGGCTAAGGCTCCCTACAAACACTCTCCCCAGCTGTGCTGGGGAGCCGCTCCACCTGGGCAGGGCTGAGGGCTCAGGGGAGAAGCCTTGGAGGCAGGGAGATGAGGAGCCTCACCTGCCCACTCCCTGCGGCTGCCTGCTGTGCTTGCCAAGAGCCACAGTCTGGAGCAGGTTGACAAAGTAGATGTGGGGTCGGTTTCCACAGCTTTGAGCAGGCAGAGGAGAGCAGAGAGCATGCTGCCTGCAAAGAGGCTCTGCAGGCCACCAAACACCACTCCCTGGCAGCAGTCCCTCAGCTGTGGAGGAAGGCCAAGGGAAATCAGCTGTGCCCCCCCTGCAGCTCTGGGCCACAGTGAAGCCCCTTGGCACAGGACAGCAGCAGCTGTCCCGAGCTCTGAGCTGTCCCCAGGGCCCTGCAGCTGCTGGCATCTGCAGCTTCCCCCAGGAGAAGAGAGTAGAACAGAATAAACCAGGTGGAAGAGACCTTCAAGACCATCAGTCCCACCACCTGATCAGCTAACCCATGGCACCAAGCACCCCATCCAGTCTCCTCCTGAACCCTCCAGGGATGGTGACCACCACCTCCCTGGCAGCACATCCCAATGGGCAATCACTCTCTCTGTGTAGAACTTCCTCCTAACCTCCAGCCTAAACCTCCCTGGCACAGCTTGAGACTGTGTCCTCTTGTTTGGCGCTGGATGCCTGGGAGAAGAGGACCAACATCTGCCTGTCTACAACCTCCCTTCAGGTAGTTGTAGAGAGCAAGAAGGTCTCCCCTGAGCCTCCTCTTCTCCAGGCTAAGCAACCCAGCCCCTCAGCTCTCCTCATAGGGCTGTGCTCCAGACTCCTCCCAGCCTTGTTGCCTTTCTCTGGACACCTTCCAGCAACTCCCATCTTTCCTACACTGAGGGCCCAGAACTGGACACAGGACTCAAGGTGTGGCCTAACCAGTGCAGTGTACAGGGGCAGAATGACCTCCCTGCTCCTGCTGGCCACACTGGTCCTGATGCAGGCCAGGATGCCATTGGCCCTCTTGGCCGCCTGGGCACACTGCAGGCTCATGTCAGCCTACAATCAACCAGTACCCCCAGGTCCCTCTCTGCCTGGCTGCTCTCCAGCCACTCTGACCCAGCCTGTAGTGCTGCCTGGGGTTGCTGTGGCCAATGTGCAGCACCTGGCCTTGGATGTGTTCAATCTCCTGCCCTTGGCCTCTGCCCATCTGTGCAGCCTGGCAAGGTCCCTCTGCAGAGCTCTCCTACCCTCAAACAGATCAACTCCTGCCCCCAGCTTGGTGTCACCTGCAAATCTACTGCACCCAGGAGCCCTCCAACAGCAGGACTCCTCTCCTCTCCCAGCCCTCCTCCCCTGCCTGCCCTCTCCAGCAGGAAGCTCTCCTTCCCCCCTGGCCCGCACCTGCAGCCTCTCGGAGAGGATGGCCACAGCAGCTCCTGGGCAGCACACAGCTCCACCAGGCCCAGCTGCCACGCCGCTGCCCCTGGGCTCAGCCGGAGCTGTGCCGGAGGCGCCGAGACCAGAGGAGAGCCAGAGGAGCCTGCGGTGTTGACAGCAGCACATGAGCACCCCCAGAGCAGAAAGCCACCTGGAGCCCCCTGAGCAGCCCCAGCTG
>JAAWVA010000258.1:0-24812 GCA_015227895.2 Colaptes auratus
TCCCACAACTTCCAGCTGCGAACGCCGATCCCTCCGTGCCTCGACTGCTAGCAGCGCAACCCGTCTGCTGCCCCAGAGCCCTGCCTTTCTCCCACCTCAGCTGCTTGGGTGGGGTGCCCGGGGTGTGCTTGGAGCCTCTTTGGTGAGGGTGGCTGGTGTGGGTGCCTTTGGAGAGCCCATTTATTAGGGAAGCCTTTTAATTTTTCCGTTTTGGAAGGACCCGCAATGGGCTTCCCGGCAAAAGCAATGAGGCGGCGCTGGGCCTTAAGCTCTGAGTGATCCTGGAAGCTCAGACCTGATGTCTCTGCAGGCAGCAATAAACTTTGCAGCACGATATTGTAACCTCAACTCTTCCTCCTCTAATGGCTTTCCCCCCCACCCCCCCCCCCACCCCCTGCCATTAGCATCGCTGCAGAACTTCGCCGCTCAGAGGAAAGGGTCTTGGGAGTTGAGGTTGAGGTGCAGCTGTTCCTTCAGCCTCCTTGGTTGGAATGAGCTTTTAGGGCAACCTTTCCTCTTTCCCCCTTCTTCCCCCACCCCCTCAGAAAACAGGCCAGGTTGGGGGCTCCTTGTCTTTATTCTTTGAAGGCTGGTGATGGCCTCTTTGTTATCCTTGAGGTGTTTGAATGTGGCGTGGACCTGTGCTCAGGTACGTGTTCAGTGGTGACCTTGTAGGGGCTGGGTTGAAGGCTGGACTGGATGATCTTGAAGGCCTTCTCCACCCACAAGGTGTTCTGTGATTCTGTGACTTTGGGAGCAGAGGGGGAAAAAAGGATGGGAAAGTCCTCATAGGATCATGACTCAAAGAATGGCCTGAGCTGGAAGGGACCTTAGAGAGATTTCAGCTTAAAATACACACCGGAACTGGGGTTGGGGATAAAGGTTCCTCTCCTAGGTGAGACACAACCAAGTCCATGGTCATGGCTCAGACTAAGGGTGCCATGGGTTGGCATAGAATCATAGAATGGCTTGAGCTGGCTGTAAAGATCATCTTGACCTTAAAGATCATTCAGTTCCAGCCCCCCTGCCATGGTGGCAACACCTCCCACTAGACCAGCTGCTCAAAGCCTCATGCCCTGGCCTCCACACTTCCCAGAGATGAGGAGTCCACAGCTTCTCTGGCACCCTGCTCTGAGGCCTTACCACCTCATAGTGAAGACTTCTGCCTAATGTCCAGTCTAATCTACCCTGCTCTAGTCCCTGCTTTGGTGCCCGTGAGGATCAAACCAGAACAACCCTCTCACCCTGGGGCAGGTTGGCACCATGGCTCCAACACCAAGGTCAGGCAGAGAATGGGGATTTGAACACAGAAGATCCAGGCTGTTGTGGCACCTCCCACTGTGTCCTTGGTCTCGACCCTCTGGGCAGTGGGAGCAGTGCAGCTCCTCAAAACAGGGGCTGGGGGAAGACGAGGTCCACAAGCTAAGTGACTTTGGGCTCCAGCTGTTCACCAAAGCTGGAGGTTCAGGATTAAGGAAGATTTGTCCCGGCACCATCATCTCAGAGAGAAACCTTAGGACACCCAACAATGAGGGGCTTCCAGCCCCCTCAGCAGTGGCACTGGTGGGGTTTCCACTTCAGGTTGTAATGATCTGCAGTGGGATATGGACACAAATCCAAGGAAGTTTGAGGTGATGGTTTCAGTTGGGGTGATGGTTCAGTTTGAGGGTGATGGTCCCCATGGGGCCATACCTTGGTCCCCCATGCTACCGCTTGGGTTGGTGTATAGTGAAGCTCAGGGCATCAAAGCAGAACCTAAGGGCCTGTACCAAAGTGATGGATGGAGCATGGTTCCTGGGCTTGAAGGGAACCCAGCAAGAGAGAAGGACATGGGCTGAGCCTCAGGTACACAGCACTAGTGCATGGGTCCACCTGGAGCAAAATAAGTCCACATCAAAAGACCTGAGCAAAGAGGACCCTCTGGGTTGCATCAATGTAAGCACCACCACCAGAAGCCACTTGCTCCTCCCCTGTGTCTGTTGCTCTTCCCACAGGGCTTGGAGGGAGGACCTGCTTGGTCTTCCCTGTAAGTTTCAGGCCTCTTCAATCCATCCCCACCAGCAGCCCCAAGCAGAAGTAGTTTGGTGAGCTGTAGAAGCTGGAAGTGATCTGCTTGAGAGCAGGCACCCACCGAGCTGTACCCTTCAACCTGCTGTCTTCTCAGCTGGTGGTGTCACAAGGGTGGTTTTGAGTTACACACACTCTGGAGTGTTTTGTGGTCTGCAGACGCAGAGAACCAGATGTGGGAAGCAGATGTCTGCTCTCCTTCCTCATGACCATCTGGCTTTCCTGAGGCTTGATCCTCATCCAACACCTGGGAGCTCCACTGTCTGCAGGCGCTTGGAATCAGACCTTCTGCTTCAGTTTTTGGTGTACTCCTTGCCAGACCCTCATCTGCTGTGGGGCTGGAGAGGTTCCAGGACAGATGAGCCCAGTGTGAGGCTGTTTTGGGAAGAGTGATGAAAAACAAGAAGAAGAGAGGAGGATAGACGGGCAAGGAAAGCCCAACCAGCAGCAAGGCACTGAGTGGTCTCCATGCAGAGATGAGGGGAGGCTCCTCATCGTGGCACAGTTCTGGCATCACTTGGCCAGCTCCACTGCTTAGAGGTTGCTTGGACCCAAGAGTTGTCCTAAACTAGCTCCAGAGCTCTCTGAAGGCCTCAGCCCCAGCCAAACTTCCTTCAGCATGGGAAGAGCTCCAATGAAGAGCTTGGCAAGGCAGATGGTTCCTGAAGCGGTTCTGAATCTCTTCATGAGCTGTGTTCAGCACCAGCAGGTGAAATTAGAAGATAATGAGGTCTGCTGGGCCTGAAATCAGTGGAGAATAGGTGGTGGTAGAAGATGGGTGGGTGGTAACAGGGAGGCAAGGTTAGAGGAAGAAGAGTTTTGAGACCCAGGGATGTGTGATCTCCTTGTGGGACAAAGACATTTTTGCAGGCAAGCAGGTCCAAGTTTTGGCAAGCCAGCAGGTCCAAGCAGCAGTCATCCAGAGCCTGGTTGCTTTGCCCAGGAGGGGATCTCCAAGCCTACCTGAGGCTCCCTCTTTCACCCTCAGTTGCATTATTCTCCATTTACAAACCCAGCCTGCAGAGCAGACACTTTGCTTCCCCCCTCAGAGGCTTGGCTTGCAAAGCCCTCTGCGTGGGCAATGCCAGCTCTTCTCTTCACCACAAAGCCCTCCTCTGCACTCCTGGGGCCCAGCTCACTCTGCTCTCTGAGCCTCTTGGGCACCAGGTTCATTAGTGCACATTAGCAGGTTCCAGAGCTCCCAGCTTGAGATGAGATCTGTGGGCTCTGGGGACCACGTTCCGGTTTCTCTCCCGCTTTTTTTCCTTCTATACATCTCCTGCCCAAGCCTCAGTTTTCCCAACCTGTGCAAAGCAGGCTGTTTACCTCAGTGATCCTGGATGCTGTTTAAATCCCAGACTCCCACACTGGTGGGAGCTGGAAGTGAGCTCTGGAGATCATCCAGTCCACCCCCCCCTGCTCAGCAGGGCAGCCACAGCAGCTTGCCCAGGGTCACAATGGCCAGCTGGGCTTGGAAGCTCTCCAGAGAAGGAGACCACAACCCCTTGGGCAGCCTGCTCCACAGCTCCAGCACCCTCACACCAACAATTTCTCCTGCTCAGGTGAAACCTCCTGGTTTCCAGTTTGTGCCCATTTCCCTTTGTCCTGTCCCTGGCACCACTGAGAAGGGTCTGGCCCCATCCTCTTGTCCCCCCACAGTCCTGTAGCTCTTGCTCAGCATTGATCAGATCCCCTCTGGGGCTGCTCTTCTCCAGGCTCCCCACCCCAGGGCTCTCAGCCTTTGCTCCTCACAGAGATACTCCAGCCCCTCAGCATCTTTGGGGCCTCTGCTGGACTGTCTCCAGTAGTTCCCTGACCCCTTTGTACTGGGAATCCCAGACTAGACTCAGTAGTCCAGATGTGGCCTCATCTGGCCACACTCTTCTTCATGCACCCCGGAGACCATTGGCTTTCTTTGCCACGGGGCACACTACTGGCTCATGGGAAACTTTTCCACCTGTACTCCCGATCCTTCTTTGCAGAGCTGCTTGCCAGCAGGTCAGTCCCTCAGCTGTCCACATGTCCACCAGGAACCAGTCCCCTAGCAGTACAAAATGCAAGAGACATGAGAAGAACTTCATGGAATGAGGAGACACTGAGAGCCTGGGGCTGGTGAGCCTGGAGAAGAGCAGCCTGAGAGGGGATCTGATCAGTGCTCAGCAAGAGCTAAAGGACCTGTGGGGGCCAAGAGGATGGGCCAGGTTCTTCCCAGTGTTGCCCAGGGACAGGACAAGGGCGTGGGCACAAACTGAACCCAGGAGGTTCCATCTGGAGATGAGGAGAAACTTCTTTGGTGTGAGGGTGCTGGAGGGCCTGGAGCAGGCTGCCCAGAATGGTTGTGGAGTCTCCTCCTCAGGAGAGCTTCCAAAGCCAGCTGGCCACTGTGATCCTGGGCAAGCTGCTGTGGTGCCCCTGCTTGAGCAGGGAGATGGTTTTTGGACTGGATATCTCCAGAGGCCCCTTCCACCATGCTGAGATTCTGGGATTCTGTGGTGACCTGGCTGCTCAGAACCATCTCTTGGCAGCCCAGAGTGCCAGGACACAGAACTCATCCAGAGGGGTAAACTCTGAGGAACTTCAGGTCTGGTACCACTACTCTCCTAAGCAGAGCTGCACTTTACAGCCAGGCACTTCCCTTTCTTGTCCAGGAGGCATTTCTGCTGACCAGCCACCCCACCACTAGTCTCCCTGACTGGAGAAGCTGGGATTTTATTTCAGGCTGATCCATTTTTCTTTTAATTCAGATCAATGCAGGTTAATTGAGAGCAGCTTTATTTTTACCTTGGCTGGTAGCTGCCTGCCAAGATCAATACCAGTCATTTCCACTTAAACCATTCTACCTTTACTGGAACTAGCAGAGCACCCAGCCTCTCCAGCCAGGAGCATCTTAACAGACCAACCAACCCCTTAGTGTGGTGTCCTCCTCATCTTCTAATTGAACCTTTCACCAGTCTGGCTGCAGAGGCATCCTCGGTGTGCTGGAAGGAAACGGAGACATCTTCAACCTCAAGCTGGGGGATGATGGATCCTGGTGTGAACCATTTCCACGCTAAAAATACCCCCAGGGACAACCATTCATTGATCTCCCGAGTTAATGGGGCCGCAGAGATCCCTCCAGCCACCTTTGCCACTAGGTGGGGCGATGTGTCCTCGCTGGGATCCCGGAGCCATGGGCTGAGCGGTGGCTTCCCCTTCCCGGTCCCAAAGGTACCAAGGGGACTTGGCCATCGCCTCGTGGAATTGCAGAAGCCAACCTTAACAGCTCAGTGGTTGTATGAGACTATGATCAAAGGCTTCTTCACAGAATCACCAAGGTTGGAAGAGACCTCAAAGATCATCGAGTCCAACCTGTCACCACAGACCTCATGACTAGACCATGGCACCAAGTGCCACATCCAGTCCCCTCTTGAACACCTCCAGGGATGGGACCACCACCACTCCCTGGGCAGCACATCCCAACGGCTAACAACTCTCCCTGGGAAGAACTTTCTCCTCACCTCCAGCCTAAACTTCCCCTGGCCAGCTTGAAGTGTGACCTCTTGTTCTGGTGCTGGCTGCCTGAGAGAGACCCAACCCCCACCTGGCTACAGCCTCCCTTCAGGATTTGTAGAGAGCAAGAGGTCTGCCCTGAGCCTCCTCTTCTGCAGGCTAAGCAACCCCAGCTCCCTCAGCCTCTCCTCACAGGGCTGTGCTCCAGACCCCTCCCCAGCTTTGTTGCCCTTCTCTGGACACCTTCCAGCAGCTCACATCTTTCCTAAACTGAGGGGCCCAGAGCTGGACACAGGACTCAAGGTGGCCTAAGCAGTGCTGAGTACAGGGCAGAATGACCTCCCTGCTCCTGCTGGCCACACTGTTCCTGATGCAGGCCAGGATGCCATTGGCCCTCTTGGCCACCTGGGCACACTGCTGATTAAGCTGGCACCTCTTGATTAAGGTTGGGAAAGACCCCTGGGATCATCAAGTCCACCATCAAGCCCACTAAACACACCCCAAAGTACCTTCTCTACACAGTTTTTGAACACCTCTAGGGATGGGGACTCCACCACCTCCCTGGGCAGCCTGGCCCTCTGGTGTTCTTGCTCTCACCTTCCTTCTGTGCCCTGCCTGGCCACCATCCCTCTGTTATGCAGCTCTCTGTTCTCACAGTGGCTCAGCACTTGGTCTCTTCCACCATCTGCTCTGGAGGAGACTGTGGAAGTGTTGGATGGATTGGTTTTGGCATTTCATAGCTCTTACATTACTGGAGATGGACACAGGGGAGGGAGAAGATCCTCTGTGGAGCATCAGATCAGTGGTTAAGGACCTTTTCCCTCACACCTGCTCATTGGGCAGAGGCTTGCTTTAGATGGAGCTTTGCTGGATCAGCTTTCTTCTCTCCGTGGCAATCTGTCCACTCCTACAGAGGAGAACCAGCTCTGCAGCATGCTGAGTCTTGTCCCCATGGAGTGAGGCATGTCAAGGAGGACAGAACTGTCAAAGTGATTGTCCAGTTCTGGGCCCCTCAGGTTAGGAAGATGTTGAGCTGCTGGAAGTGTCCAGAGAAGGGCAACAAAGCTGGGGAGGGGTCTGGAGCACAGCCCGTGAGGAGAGGCTGAGGGAGCTGGGGTTGCTTAGCCTGCAGAAGAGGAGGCTCAGGGGAGACTTCTTGCTCTCTACAACTCCCTGAAGGAGGTTTTCGCCAGGTGGGGTTGGTCTCTGCTCCCAGGCAAGCAGCACCAGAACCAGAGGACACAGTCTCAAGCTGCACCAGGGGAGGTTTAGGCTGGAGGTGGGGGAAGTTTCTTCCCAGCAAGAGAGATTGGCCATTGGATGTGCTGCCCAGGGAGTGGTGGAGTCCCATCCCTGGAGGTGCTTAGGAGAGACTGCTGGGTTGCTGGGTGCCATGGGTTAGCTGATTAGATGGTGCTGGGTGATAGGTTGACTTGATGGTCTCAAAGGTCTCTTCCAACCTGGTCTGGTCTATTCCAGTCCCCAGTCCTCTATCCTATCCTATCCTATCCTATCCTATCCTATCCTATCCTATCCTATCCTATCCTATCCTATCCTATCTATACCCTATCCTACCCTATCCTTCCACCCTCCCCCTACCCTCACAGTGGTCCCAGCAGATGGTTGCACTTCCTAAACTGGGCAGTTGAGCCCTCCCATCCCAGATGATGTTTGGAGAAGAGAAGAATTGCCAGTTCAACGATGGACAAAGCCAGCAGGCTTGAAGAGTCTGCTCCTAAGTGTCAGAGGATAACGGCTTTGGCCCACCCCCTTGGGCAGAACTGATTGCAAGGGTCATTAAACCTGTTGCTGTCCATCAGGATCCCTCTGGATGAGCTCCTCTGTGATCTGCCCTGGGTGATCCTGCTTGGGCAGGGGGTTGGACTCAATGATCTTCAGAGGTCCCTTCCAACCCCTAACGTTCTGGGCTTTTGTGGTTCTAGGTGGGACACCCTGGCTCCAGCCCACATCCTTATTCCCTCTGGCTTTACCAGGCAAGATGATGGACTTCAAGCAGCCAGATCTCAAATGGGGTTGAATTGATTTGAGATCTGCCCAGGGTGTTAAATTTTGCCAGTCAGAGAGCAGATGACTGGGAGAGGAGGAAGGAGGCTGGTGGAAGGGGAGAGGATGGAGAAAGTCTGGTGTGAAGTGGTGGGAGGGGTCTTGGACAGCACCTTTTGTCCTGAGCCATCAACCCCCACTTTACCCCTGCCCCTCCACGGGGTTCCCCAGTATGGAGTCACTCCCAGGGCAAAAGTTAACTCCAGTTAGTGGGGTGGAAGTGAGGGTTCTCCATCCCCCATCTGCCTGCAGAGCTGTGTCAGGTCCTGTATGGAGATAGGCAGGAGCAGCTGGGAGCAGCCTGTGGACAATGAGGAGCGTCCTGGAATTCTCCCTGGGTGAGGATGAAGCACTGTCTGCCACTGCTCCTCCTCTTCCTCCTCCAGTGGGTCCAGACAAGGGCAGCAAAGCTGATGAAGGGTCTGGAGAACAGGTCTGGTGAGGAGCAGCTGAGGGAGCTGGGGTGTTCAGCCTGGAGAAAGGGGCTGAGGGGGAGACCTCATTGCCCTCTACAGCTCCCTGAAAGGAGGTTGCAGTGAGTGGGGCTCAGTCTTTTCTCTCAGGACCAAGTGACAGGACAAGAGAAATGTCCTCAATTGCCCCAAGGGCGATTTGGGTTGGACACAAGGAACAATTTCTTCCCCCCAAGGGCAGCTCAGGCTGCCCAGGGCAGTGTTGGAGTCCCCATCCCTGGAGGGGTTTCGAAGCCATGAGGATGTGGTGCTGAGGGCTGTGCTTTAGCGGTGCCCTGGCAGTGCTGGGTGAATGCTTGGCCTTGATGGTCTGAAAGGTCTCTTCTGACCATTCATTCCTCCTTCAACTCCAGAAGTCATCAGCTCTGAGGAGCATGTGACAAATCCACCAGACCAATAGCTCCACCTCATTTTGCAGGAGCTTGTGGATCTTTTGTCAGGGTAAAGCACAACAATTTGCTGGCTCCTGGCCTTTTTTTTTTTCTCCCTCAGCCTTGTGCAAAGCTGTCACTTGATTTGGATTCTGGATCCTTTGTATCACTGGGGCTTCTCTCCTTAACCTTGTGCACCCTGAACAAGTCCTCCCATCCCATATGTTCACCTGAACAGAGCTAGAAGCCGTTCCTGAAACCCAAGTCAAGTTCAAAGGGAAGGAGGGGGGTGGGGGGAGATATGGGAAATGATTGGAGAACGTTAAAAAGCATTGAGTTGGGGAGGGAGGGGGTGGGAGGGGAGTTGGGAGGCTGGGGGATGGGGGTGGGGGGGGTTTTGCCTTCAGAATGGTTCTAAAAGATCCTGACTGGGAATCAAATCGGGACACAGGTTGAAGCTGACATCCAAACTCCTGCCACATCGACCCAAGTTTTGTTCAGAAATGGTGGAAAAATGGAGCTTTCATAGTGGGGTGGTTTAGTTTCCTGTGAAGGAACCCAAACCCAGCTGAACCCTGGACAAAGAGGAGCAACTTACTTTTTTTCTCCCTAGTATGGGTGGAGGGGGAGAAGGGGAGAGGAAAGTCAGGGTTGGGAGGGGGGGAGGATTTGGGTGAATCCAAAGTGATTTTTTTCCCCCCACCTTGTGACTCAGTGGGGTTCCTCTGTTCCTGTTTGTAGAGGCTGGGGCAGCAGCTGTGTCTGTTGATGAGCTGGGTGATGCCTCCCTACCAGAAACCCTGATCCCCATCCACCTGTCCACCAAAAACCCCCCTCCCACCAAACCCCTCTCCCCATCAACCTCCCTGATCTCAGCTATGTTTCCACCAAAAAAGCTCTCCCCCCAACAAACTCTTCCCACCAGAACCCCCAGAGACCCCCAGCCACCTTTCCACCAAACTCCCCTCCCCACCAAGCCTACTGATCCTCATCCATGTGCACACCAACCCCCCTGATCCCCAGTCATGTTTCCACCAAACTCCCTCCCCACCAAAGCTACTGATCCTCATCCATGTGCACACCAACCCCCCTGGTCCCCAGCCACCTTTCCACCAACTCCCCCCACCCCACTCTTCACCACCACCACCCCCCCCCCCCCCACCGTCCCGATCTCCAGCCACGTTTCCACTATAAAACTCCTCCCCACCAAAGCCTCCTGATCCTCAGCCACGTTTCCACCCCTCTCCTTCCCCCACCCCCCCACATCTGCGTGTGCCCTGCGGCCAGCAGCAGCTGAGCCGGGGATCGCGGCGCTGTCCCTGCCTGACAGCTGACGCCGGCTCCGGTGACCCCCCCCAGCGCATCCCGCCCCGCGTCTGGCGTTGGATGGGGACGGGCGCTGGTGTGCGCTGGAGCCGCTCCCGACACCACCGCCTGCAGCAACCCTGCCCCACCAAGCTCTCCGAGCCCAGGCTGCGGTCTGCCAGCTGCTGGCTTTTGGCTTTGGGAACGGGAGGAGAGCTCTGCAAGGTGGTTCCTGCAGCTGGGAAGTGCAGGCAGGTAGGGCTCCAGCCCCGAGCCAGGCGGCAGTGGAAGTCCCTGCAGGATCCCAGCAGCTTCCTGGGCAAGTCGCTGTGGGTGACCCTGCTGTGGCAGGGGGGTTGGCTGGAACAGTCTCCAGAGGTCCCTCCAAATCCTCCCATGCTGGGATTTTGGGATCCTGTGATGGGTTGGGATTTGGTGAGAGGAACCCCAGCAGAGCAGTGACCTGCTGCTGCTGAACCTCCTTCCCAGTTCTTCCACCATCTCCTCAGGGAGTTCACTGCACCACAGAATAGCTTTGGTAGGAAGAGACATTTCAGATCACGGAATCAACCTGGCACTGCCAGGTCCACCACCAAACCATGTCCCTCAGCACCACACCTCCACAGTTTTGGGATGGGATTCCACCACTGCCCTGGGCAGCCTGGGCCAGGCCTGGACAACTGCTGGATGAAGGACCAGGTTTGTGATTGGGGCAGCAGCTCTGGAGTTCTCAGCACAGCAGAGACATGGACCTGTAGGAGCAGGGCCAGAGGAGGCCACGGCAATGATGGGAGGGCTGGAAGCTCTTGCTGTGAGGCCAGGCTGAGAGAGCTGGTTTGTACAGACTGGAGAAATGAGGGCTCCAGGAGACCTTCTGGTGGCCTTTGCAGGATTTCAAGGAGCCAACGAGGAAGATGGGGACAGACTTTTGAGCAGGGCCTTTGTGTGTGACAGAACAAGGGGTGATGGTTTGAACTCAAAGAGGGAGATTCAGACTGGAGAGAAAGGAGAAATGTTTGACACTGAGGTGATGAGAGTCTGGCCCAGGTTGCTTAGAGAGGGGGGAGATGCCCCATCCCTGGTACCATTGCAGGTCAGGGCTCTGAGCAACTTTCTCTAGTTTCAGATGTCCTTAGCTGTCTGCAGGGGAGTGAATTGGATGACTTTCAAAGGTCTCTTCCCACCCAAAACCAGACTGTGATTCTTAAAGAGGAACAGCACCAGTGAATTCCTTGCTGCCAAGAGCTGGTGGCAGAGGAGCTGTGTATGGCTTTGGTGGGCAGTGCAAGCCAAGATGATGCAGCCAAGATGACAAGGAGCTCCACAAGCTTTGGAAAGCAGCTGGTTGTTTGCAGCAAGCCCCAACATGTTCTTCCTGCAAAAGACAGGACACAGAAATACCCAACAGGCAGAACCCAGTGGACAGAGAAAGGGAGGCTGAGGGAGACCTCATTGCTGTCTACAACTCCCTGAAAGGAGGTTGTGGTTTGATGTCTTCTTCCTAGCTGCAGGTGATAGAACTTGAGGAAAAGGCCTGAAGTTGTGCCAGGAGGGGGGTTAGGCTGGAGATGAGGAACAGTTTTGTTAATGAAGGGTGGTGAGGCATTGGAACAGGCTGCCCAGGGAGGTGGGGGTCACCATCCCTGGAGGTGTTCAAAAACCTGTGGACATAGCACTTGGGGATGTGGCTTAATGGCCATGGTGTCTTGATGGCCGCCCTTGGTGACCTTAAAAGGCTTTTCCATCCCCAAACAGTGCAATGATTCTACGATGCCTCAGTGGGAGGAGGACCGGTCCCCCTGGAGGCGGCCGCATGCCCTTTGTGGCTGCTCGGGCTGCTGAGGACAGCAGGCTGCAGCACGTCCCAGCGAGGAACCCCACCGCCTTCCAGCTGGAGAGCACGGGGACCGCGCCTGGAGGGGGGCGCAGGGTACGAGCAGGTCGCTGCTGCAGCATCTGCCCGTCGCCTACCAGCAGCGACGGGCGGGGGGGGAAGGCTGGGGGTGGAGGGTGACGAGGAGAACGTCAGGCGCTCCCTGAGAAGCCAGGCTTCGCATTTCCTCCCCAGCAGACCTCCGCTGGCCGCGCCCCAGCTCGGGCTCGAGGGACGCGGATCGGTTGGCAGCGGCGGGCGGCTTCCCCGCTCCGCTCTGTCCGTGTGGCCCTGCCGTGCGGCTCGGGTTACGGCACCCTCACAAAGCCCCCGCCATCCATTATTCAGCTGCTGCGCTCCCTCTGCGTGTGTGTGTGTGTGTGCGCTGGCGGCCTGTGGGAGGCTGAGCCGAGCCGGCCCCTCCTGAGGTGAGCCTCGGAAAAGTGCTTGTGCCGGGGGCGGGGGGGGGGCGAGCTGTAAATCACCCACCGGAATCGGCCAGGATGTCAGCAGAAGGCTGGCGGAAACCACCCGGAGATACCTGGCTCCAGTAATGCTTTTATAGCCTGAGAGGAACGCGTCCCACGGATTCCCGGCAGCGGGGTGGCTGAGACCAGCAGCGTCGCCCCCGTGTCAGGGGAGCCTCCCGGGCCGGTCAGACGGTGGGAGGTGGGGGACCTCCCGGACTGCCGGGCTAGGCAAGCGGCATGAAGCCCATCATTGGGAAAAACCTCAGCACTGAGGGATGAACAGCAGAACCACAGGATATGGAGGCTGGGAAAGGCCTCTGAGATCATCAAGTCCAATCTATGACCTAACAGCACCACACCAGCTAAACCATGCCACCAAGTGCCACATCCAAGCTTTTCTGAAACACCTCCAGGGATGGTGGCTCCATCACCTCCCTGGGCAGTCCATCCCGTGCCTAATCAGCCTTTCTGTGAGGAAGTGCTTCCTAAAATCCTGCCCTGGTGCAGCTTCATTCCATGCCCTCCTGTCCTGTCACAAGTTGCCTGGGAGAAGAGCCTGACCCCCCACCTGACTGCAGATTCCTTTTAAGTAGCTGTAGAGAGTAATAACCTCAGAGAGCAGTCAGCCTCAATGTGGAGGGGATGAAGCTCAGTGCTGAGAAGGGTGAAGCTCAACATCAAGAAGGGTGAAGCTCAGTGTTGAGAGGAAGGACCTCATGTGGAAGAGGAACAAATCTCAACACTAGAGGGATGAACCCTGGATTTGAGAGGGTTCAACATCTCGACATCAAGAGGGGTGAACCTCTGTGTCGAGAGGGACGAACCTCAGCCATGGGAGGGATGAACCTGGAGTTGAGAAGGTTCAATATCTCAAGATCAAGAGGGGTGAACCTCAGTGTTGAGAGGGAAGAACCTCATTAGGGAGAGGAACGAATCTCAACACTGAGAGGGATGAACCCTGGAGCTGAGAGGGTTCAATCTCAGCATCATCCTCAGGGTAGAGAGGGATGAACCTCAGCACTGGGAGGGATGAACCTCAGCAGCCCCACTAGTGGAATGACATCTC
Organism: Colaptes auratus; assembly: GCA_015227895.2. Classification (NCBI taxonomy): domain Eukaryota; kingdom Metazoa; phylum Chordata; class Aves; order Piciformes; family Picidae; genus Colaptes; species Colaptes auratus. The sequence goes on from JAAWVA010000258.1 coordinate 13,179, forward strand.
AGAGGATCACAGGACCTCCTTGCTTCCCAGTTGACAGCATCCAAGCCTGGGCCTGAGCAGTGTGTCCTCTCTCCACCTCTCTTTCCACTGGAGGCTGGGATGTGGGAGCAGAGAATGGAACACAACTGGCTTTGCAAGATTTTAAGTGCTCTTGGAGACCTGAAATCCTGGGGGGGGAGTGGGGGTGAGGAATCTTTGGATCATTATGTCCATGGAGAAATGCCTCTGCTAACCAATCATTAAAATCTGGGGTAGACCTTCAGCTTGGGTTAGATCCCCAAGGAGCTCATGAAAGTGGACCTCCTGCTCCTCTCTCCCTGCCTTCCAGGAAGCCTGATGGGACTTAGAGGTCCCAGGTGCCTTCTCCCATCCTCTGAGTCCTGCTCCAAGGCTCGCTCTCTCTGCTGGCAGAAGGTCTGAGCTGTCCAACTCCATGAAGCTGCTCAGATTCCCTGCATTTTATTTCTCAATGGCCAAGCCGAAGGCAGACGTCTTGGGGCTTTAAAAATAGTTAATATTTAAATATTAATTGAGCCATTAATTACCTCTGAGCCCCAGAACAAACCAGCCCTGAATAATTCACGAGAGGGCCTATGGTGAATGCCTCCAATGGCTCGGAAGCAGCAGAGCCAGGTGTTTGCAGAGCAGCTGGTGAGAGGAAAGCAGGAGAAAGGAGGCAAGAACTTTGAGGGAGGGCTGGGAGGAGAGGTGAGAATGTTTGGTGGTGTCCTCCCAAAGGCATTCTCAGTGTGTTCCCCTCCATGACAGCCAGCAGCTGGGGAGGGATTTCCTCTGTGGTTTGTGGTGGGGACACTGAGTCCCAGGGAGGTCAAGTCTCCTCAGGTCTCCTTCTTGCGACCCTTAGGAAGACAATGAGGACTGGGTCCAGTTTTGTTCACACATCTTCATCAGTGACTTGGGTGACAGGGACATTGTGGGACTCTCAGCCAGTGAGAAAGTGTAACAAAAAGGGAATCCCACCTCTGACTGCACACCAGGCATGGAATTGTTTGGGTAGTAAAAGACCTTGGCTGAATGTTACTGAGCTCCTCTCAACAGGTGGCAAATTCAGTTGCCTGCCTTTGTCTTGTGAGCACAGGAGGGAAGGAAATGGCTCCTTCTTCATCTTCATCTGCCAGGTGGCCAAGAGGGCCAATGGCATCCTGGCCTGCATCAGGACAGTGTGGCCAGCAGGAGCAGGGAGGTCATTCTGCCCTGTGCTCAGCACTGGTTAGGCCACACCTTGAGTCCTGTGTCCAGCTCTGGGCTCCTCAGTTTAGGAAAGATGTTGAGCTGCTGGAAGGTGTCCAGAGAAGGGCAACAAAGCTGGGGAGGGGTCTGGAGCACAGCCCTGTGAGGAGAGGCTGAGGGAGCTGGGTTGCTTAGCCTGCAGAAGAGGGGCTCAGGGGAGACCTTCTTGCCCTCTACAACCTACCTGAAGGAGGTTCTAGCCAGAGGGGGTTGGTCTGTCTCTCTCCCAGGCAAGCAGCACCAGAACAAGAGGACACAGTCTCAAGCTGTGCCAGGGGAGGTTTAGGCTGGAGGTTAGGAAGAAGTTCTTCCCAGCAAGAGAGATTGGCCCTTGGGATGTGCTGCCCAGGGAGGTGGTGGAGTCCCCATCCCTGGAGGTGTTTAGGAGGAGACTGCATGGGGTGCTTTGGTGCCATGGTTTAGTTGATGAGATGGTGTTGGGTGATAGGTTGGACTTGGTGACCTCAAAGGTCTCTTCCAACCTGGTTTATTCAATTCAATTCAATTCAATTCAATTCAATTCAATTCAATTCAATTCATTCAATTCATTAATTTCATTTCAATTCAGTTCTATTCTATTCTATTCTATTCTATTCTATTCTATTCTATTCTATCCTATCCCATCCCATCCCATCCCATCCCATCCCATCCCATCCCATCCCATGCTATTCTATTCCATTCCTTCTATTCTATTCTATTCATTCTATTCTATCTATTCTATTCTATTCTATTCCTTCCATTCCATTCCATTCCACTCCACTCCACTCCACCCCTCCTCCACTCCACTCCACTCCTCCTCCACTCCACTCCACTCCACTCCCCTCCATTCTTTGCAGGGCCTGGAGAACCACAGCTTGGAGTTCTGGAGAAGGGGATGGGTGGGAATGAGGGTTGTCCACGTCTCCTCTCCCATGTGGACACAGCACTCACAAATGAACCCCACACCGCCCTCTCAGATCTGCATAACCAGCTCCCCACGTTCCTAATGCTTTCAATTTATCCTAATAGACATTTAATGAATTCTTTATAAAGCCTGAGATGGGGAATTTGCAAATCAATGGTGCTGCTTTAGTGCTGTGGGGATCATCTTCATCTTGGACCGTGGCTCAGCGCCCCGGTGCCCATCGATTTCAGGCCTTGATCAATGAAAGGAGGCTTCAGCTTAAATAGGCACCAGGAGGTGGGGCTAGGGGCAGAGAGACCTCTGCTAGGTGAGGCCAACCAGATCCAGCTCAAGGCTCAGATTGAGGGTGCCATGAGGTTGTCACAGGATCATACAATGGCCTGAGCTGGCCGTAGCGATCATCTTGAACCTAAGGCTCATCCAGTTCCAACCACCCTGCCCTGGGCAGGGACACCTCCCACTGGACCAGGTTGCTCAGAGCCCTAAGCAACCTCATCTTGAAGACTTCCAGGGATGAGGTCCACAGCATCTCTGGGCAGCACAGTCCAATGTCACCACTCTCACTGAAGAATTTCTTCTCAATCACAGAATCACAGAATCACCAAGGTTGGAAGAGACCTCAAGATCAAGTCCAACCTGGCACCCCAGACCCATGACTAGACCATGGCACCAAGTGCCACGTCCAGTCCCCTCTTGAACACCTCCAGGGATGGGGACTCCACCACCTCCCTGGGCAGCACATTCCAATGGCCAACAACTCTCTCTGGGAAGAACTTTCTCCTCACCTCCAGCCTAAACTTCCCCTGGTGCAGCTTGAGACTGTGTCCTCTTGTTCTGGTGCTGCTTGCCTGGGAAAGAGACCAACCCCCTCCTGGCTACAACCTCCCTTCAGGAGTTGTAGAGAGCAAGAAGGTCTCCCCTGAGCTTCCTCTTCTCCAGGCTAAGCAAGCCCAGCTCCCTCAGCCTCTCCTCGTAGTCTAAATCTCCCCTGCTCTAGTTTCAGACCACTGCCCCTTGTCCTGTCACCACAGGCCCTCTCCAGCTTTCCTTGACATTCAAGGTCAAACTCCATGGGGCCCTGAGCAACCTGATCTAGTTGGAGATGCCCCTGCTCACTGCAGGGGAGTTGTACAAGGTGCCCTTCAAACTCAGGACACTCTGTGATTCTGTGACTCCTGTATGCCCCTTCAGATATGTAGATGTTGTCTTTGCACAGCTCTCCTCTCACCTTGGGATTCCTGAAGCTCCTGCTGGGACCTGGGTCCACATCCCCTTCTACCCAGAGAGGTTGTGGAGTCTCCTTCTCTGGGGAGCTTCCAAACCCAGCTTGGCCATTGTGATCCTGGGCAAGCTGCTGTGGGTGCCCCTGCTTGAGCAGGGGGTTTGGCCTGGATGATCTCCAGAGGTCCCTTCCAGCCCTCACCATGCTAAGATTCAGGGATTCTGTGATTCTTCCATTGCAAGAGGTCATGGTGAAGTACCTTCCTGGGGGGGCTCTGCTTCATTTGCCATCAATCAATTGAAAATTCACAGAATAAGAGCTGACATGGAGACATCTTCCCCCCTGCTCAAGTCATGCTCATGTGGACCCCTGTGTGGATATTGACTTGTCCCCAGTCAAGTGGAAGAAGTTTCATGAGCCCCAGAATAGCCTGAGGCCAGGATTTAGCTCTAGCATGAGTGACCTGAGCTTAAGGCCTTTCAGGAAGTGATGGGAATCCTGCTCAAGGCTTCCCCTGAGGTGTTGAAGGTTCCATCCTGAGCAGATATGTTTTCTCACTGTTCCCTCATGAATAGCACATACCAAGTCCTGCCACCCATCCATCCATCCATCCACCATCCATCCATCATCCATCCATCCACCCTCCCTCCACCATCCACCCATCCCTCCATCCATCCATCCATCCATCCATCCCCCCATCCACCACCATCCACCCATCCACACCTCCATTCCACCCATCCACCCCTCCACCCCTCATGCACCCATCCATCCTCCACCCATCCATCCACCCATCCATCCATCCATCCACCCATCCACCCATCCACCCATCCACCCATCCATGCATCCATGCATCCATCCATCCATCCCACCCATCCATCCATCCATCCATCCATCCACCCATCCATCCATCCATCCATCCATCCATCCATCATCCATCCACCCATCCCTCCATCCATTCATCCATCCATCCATCCTCCTCCTCCACCCATCCATCCATCCATCCATCCATCCACCCTCCACCTCCACCCATCCACCCATCCATCCATCCATCCATCCATCCACCCATCCATCCCCCATCCATCCATCCATCCATCCATCCACCCACCATCCATCCATCCATCCTCCATCCATCCATCCATCCACCCATCCCTCCATCCATTCATCCATCCATCCATCCATCCATCCACCCATCCATCCATCCATCCATCCATCCACCCATCCACCCATCCACCCATCCACCACCCACATCCCTCCATCCATCCACCCATCCATCCATCCATCCATCCATCCACCCATCCACCCATCCACCCATCCACCCATCCATCCATCCACCACCCATCCACCCATCCATCCATCCATCCATCCATCCACCCATCCATCCATCCATCCATCCATCCATCCATCCACCTCCACCCATCCATCCATCCATCCATCCCTCCATCCATCCATCCATCCCCCATCCCTCCATCCATCCATCCCATCCATCCCCATCCATCCATCCACCCATCCATCCATCCATCCATCATCCACCCTCCACCCATCCACCCATCCACCCATCCATGCATCCATCCCTCCACATCCACCCATCCATCCATCCATCCATCCCTCCACCCTCCACCCATCCATGCATCCACCCATCCACCCATCTCCATCCATCCATCCATCCACCCATCCACCCATCCACCCATCCCTCCATCCATCCATCCACCCATCCACCCATCCATCCATCATCCATCCATCTCCATCCATCCATCCATCACCCATCCTCCATCCATCCATCCATCCATCCATCCTTCCATCCTCCTTTGCTCTTGTGAAGCTCATCAGCTTGGCTTAGCCATGCTGGTTTGGCCTTGACTTGAGAGGTCAAGGGATGAAAATCCCAAGTCAGATCGTGGCTGCAATCTCCCTTCTGCTCTCCCTCTGCAATTTCTTCATTCCACCAAGCACCACCACCTGGAGAGCGGTGGCTCAGCTGCACCCCTCCTGCTAATGCATTGCCCAGGGTGCTAATTATGGCTCCCAGCAACTGGTGCCAACAGGCTCAGCCCATCTCATGTCTGCTGGCCAAGGCCAGAGCTCACACAAGGCTTCCTGTGAACCCTCCCTGACCCGGAGGCAGCAGCTCTCCACCTCCTTTGCCTGCTGCTGAGCTTCTAGCTGGCTGCTTGGCTTCTGCAGCTCGAGGTTTGTCCACAAAATCCCATCCCAGAGACTTCTGCACCTCCTCGTGGGGACTTTCTGCTCTTGATTTGCCCTCCAAGTGCTGGATCTGACACAAGATGATGTGCCTGGTTCATATCCCTTCACCATCCCTTCACACCCTTTTCTTTCCAACCTTCTGGACCTGTCCTCTCACCAGCTTCCTCCATGGACACCCAAGCGTTTTGGAGCTCAAAGGTCAGCCCTCTCTCTCCTCTGCTGCCCTTCATCTCCAAAGGGTCCAGGAGGCACGGCCAGTTTAATCTGCTGGTTGCTAATCTCCCCAGTGGCAGGGAATAAGAAAAGGACAATAGAGGAAAGTCTGTGGGTCAGCTCATGGCCTGGAGGGCTCTTAACCCTTTCCTTCCCTGAGTCCCTCAGGTTCTGCCTGGAAGAAAGGAGAATGAAGGCCCAATAAAGCATCCTGCTCAGCTATTCCACTCCTCTTGTCCCCCCTCGCTGAAATAATGCTCTCTGCTGTAGAGCTTGTTGACACATTCCTGCCCTATGGCTGCAGAAGATCTCAGGGGATCCAAGACATTTGGCACCTCAGTGCTCTTGGTTAGGAAGTTAGAAGCCTGTTCCTGCTGTGTGCCCAAGTCCAAGTGCCTACCACTGGCCCTGGAGATGCCCGTGGACACTTGGCTGAAGCCTCACCCAGAACGAGACTTCTGGCTACCATCACATGGTTGCCAGACAGGATGGGTTGGAAGTAACTTGCATGTAAGGTGCAAGCTCTGAGCCCATCTCAGGTGGTTTCCACCCAAACTGTGCCTTGCCTTCCAGCAAAGCAAGGTGTGGGGGCTCCTCCGGGCAACCCCCGGGGAGAGACGGTGCTCCTGTGTGAGGCTGTGTGCTGGGCAGTCACCTCTGGTCTGTCCACCTGATGGCTTTGAGAATGAGCCAGAGTTCAGAACAGCACTGCACACCAACCTCTGAGCCACCAGAGAGCCGGGAGGCACTGGGAGGGCTGGTGCCATCTAAACACCAGGACAAGGGGGGCCTGCAGGAGAGCTGGGGAGGGACTTCTTAACAGGGCCCGTGGTGACAGGACAAGGGGCAATGGTCTGAAACTAGAGCAGGGTAGACTTAGGTTGGACATTAGGAGGAAATTCTTCACTCTGGGGCGGTGAGTACTGGAACAGGTTGCCCAGGGAAGCTGTGGACACCTCATCCCTGGAAGTGTTTAAGACCAGGCTGAGACGGTCTAGACCTGGTCTAGTGGAAGGTGTCCCTGTCCATGGCAGGGGGGGGCTGAATGAGATGATCTTTAAGGTCCCTTCAACCCAAACCATTCTATGAGGATTCCATGATTCTAAACCCAGCACCACGGGATGAAGAAGGAGGGGTGGGGGTGGTGTCAGTGCCGTGTGGACACAACCTGGGCTGCTTTGATCTCCTTCCCCAGGAGATGTGGTACCCAGGCTGTGAGAGCGCAGGCAGCTTTGTCCCCTCTGAAAGGGAAGGAACCTGCCAAAGGGATAAACTTTCCTGCTGGTGGTGCCCCACCGTGCTGGCCCCGAGGAGCAGGGGACAAAAGCAAGCTGCTGGCACCAGATCTGCCTGCGAGGACACGGGGACAACCGCCCTGGCAAGCTCAGCTGACTGCTGCCCAAGTGCCATTTCAGCTCCTTTGTCCCCAGAACAAAACAGGCAACACTGCACAGCTGCTGTCACCCCCGCCCAGGGGTCAGGGCTGGAACTGCCTCTTGTTTTTTTTCCCTCCCCGTGGATGTTGGTGCTGATTCTGCACCTCCAGAGCATCCTCTCAGACCACGCCACCTCCGTAGCTGTCCACTGAGCCCTCGACCTGGCTGGCAGAGCATCGAGCTTGACTTTCCCACCTGTGAGAGGAGGAGGGTAGCAGGGCTTGAGGAGGGGTGCTGGGGCAAACGTCTGGACAGAAGTGACAGCACATGAGTGACTCATGGAAGAATCAGTGAGTGGTGGGTGAGAAACTCATTTATTCAGAGGAGCTTCTGCCTGCGGGTCTCCCAGAAGCAAAAGTGATTCCCTCAAGTGGCTTTGACACTTGGAATTAGTCCATGATTGTTGGGGTTTTTATTTTTTTGCTCATTTCCTTCCCTGCTCCAGGAGGGCTGGGATTCAAGGTGTTTCTTGTGAGGCCAACTCAGATCTGCACCAGCCTCCCCAGAGCAGCTCCTCTGGGCTTGGCTCTGGTGAGTCCCACTGGCACGGTGTAAAGTAGGGCATCAGAGGCATCTCCATCCTCATTGTATGGTCACAGGCCAAGCTGTCCCGGTGAACAGAAAATGGTCCAGCCCAGGTAGCAAAGAAATCCCATTCAGGTGCCCTGGTGATGCTGGTGTGGGTTGGGGGTGGTGAGTGGCTATGGCCACTGGGTAAGGGCAGAGCATGGGGGAGATGTGTGAGATGGCATTTGTGGTCAGACCATGGGGAAATGGATCACCACCTGCAGGTACTCTGGAAACAGCCTGGTTGCCTGTGCTTGGAATCATGGACTAGTTTGGGTGGGAAGAGACCTTCAAAACCCATCTAGTCCACCAGGGACATCTGCAACTGGAGCAGGTTGCTCAGGGCCCCAGAAAACCTGACCTGCAGTGGGCCAGGCATGGGGCATCTCCCACCTCTCTGGGCAGCCTGGGCCAGGCTCTCAGCACCCTCAGTGTCAAACATTTCTCCCTTCTCTCCAGTCTGAATCTCCCTCTTTTGAGTTCAAACCATCACCCCTTCTCCTGTCTCAACAGGCCCAGCTCAGAAGTCTGTCCCCAGCTTCCTTCTGCCCCCCTGAAAAGCACCCGCTCTCCCCCAAAACCCTTTCACGCCAATCACATCGACGAGTGACCTCTTTCTGCTCCAGTTCCCACCTTCTGGACACCAAGGCACAGTTACCTCCGTGGAAACTGGGGCACTGTGCCCAAATCCTGCCCAAATCCAGGCATGTCACGGAGCAGGGAGTGCTCTGGAGGCAGGGCAGAGCTCGAAGGGAGCTAGGGCGAGATCAAAACAAGCCCAAGCAGAACCCTCTGGATGAGTCTTTGCAACCCAAACTGCTGCCTCAGCTGCTGCCAAGTCCTGGTTTGATGTGGTGATGCTGATGCTTTTTTTCCCCCCTCTATTTCCATGTCACAACCACTGTGCAAGAAATGCAGCTGCTTGTTTCTGCTCGTCACATACTCCCAGGAGCTGCCAAAAGTTCAGCGGAAGGTGATGAGCTTCAGCATTGCCTGACAGGCTTCATGTCCATCCCTCCTCATTTCTCCTGAGGCTTCTTTCTTCTGCTTTTACCTTGCCCATTTGGCTTTTCTTGGTATTCTCCTCCTCAAAACTGAAACAAACCCAACCCAAGCCAACAGTTCTCCTCGGAGAGAGAATCCAGTCCCCAGCCCAGAGGAGCACAAACAGAGAGGCTGAGATATTTTGGCAAGCAAAAGGAGCAGGCTGCTCAGGCTAAAGAGCAAGCAGAGCAGTAAGGATGCTGCTGGAAAGGTTTTTCTTCTCTTTCATCTGCTCTGGATAGGAGGTGCTGGGAATAACCCAACAGAGGAACTACTGGGGAGATTAAAAAATAGGTTTTGCTTTCACCAGATAGAATAGAATAGAATAGAATAGAATAGAATAGAATAGAATAGAATAGAATAGAATAGAATAGAATAGAATAGAATAGCATAGCATAGCATAGCATAGAATAGACCAGACCAGACCAACCAGACCAGACCAGACCAGGCTGGAAGAGACCTTCAAGATCATGGAGTCCATCCATCATCCAACACCATCTAATCAACTAACCCTGGCACCAAGCTCCCCAGCCAGTCTCCTCCTAAACCTCCAGGGACAGTGACTCCACCATCTCCCTGGGCAGCACATTCCAATGGCCAATCTCTCTTTCTATGAAGAATTTCTTCCTAACAACCAGCCTAAACTCCCCTGGCACAGCTGAGACTGTGTCCTCTTGTTCTGGTGCTGCTTGCCTGGGAGAAGAGGCCAACCCCCACCTGTCTACAACCTCCCTTCAGGGAGTTGTAGACAGCAATGAGGTCTCCCCTGAGTCTCCTCTTCTGCAGGCTAAGCAACCCCAGCTCCCTCAGCCTCTCCTCACAGGGCTGTGCTCCAGACCCCTCCCCAGCTTTGTTGCCCTTAAATCTTTCACCAGATCACAGGCTGACGGATGTCAGGGATTGGAAGGGACCCAAAGAGATCATGGAGTCCAACCCCCTTCCCAAAGTGTAGATCCAGCACAGGTCACACAGGAATGCATCCAGATGGGTCTTGAAAGTCTCCAGAGAAGGAGACTCCACAGCCTCTCTGGGCAGCCTGCTCCAGCGCTCTGGGACCCTCCCAGTGAAGAAGTTCCTCCTCGTGTTGAGGTGGAACCTCCTGTGCTGCAATCACCACAAACTGGCCTCTCTTTTGACTTATAAGAAACCCAAACAGCAGCACTTTGAGGTGAGAGCTAAAAGGGGATGAGGGAATACCAGATGTGGGTGAGAAGTCCAACAGAATTCCCCCTAGCTTCTTGCTTTCCTGGTAAGTATGGCTCAGAGGGAGCCGAGTCTTGCCCGTGTTTAATCATGAGGCTGTTCCACGAAGAAGGAAACAGCAGTGGAAAATGTTGCAGTTCCCACTTCCATCACTTACCTGGGGGCTTGGGGTGGCAATAATCAGCTTGTGGGGGGGACCAGGGACATTTTGGTTTTTTTTTCTTCCCTAAGCCTGGGGATGGATCCTTAAGCCAGGTTTTGAGTCCTGGCTGGGAGCGTTCTGAGGCAGCTCCACTCCTGAGAGGGGCAGAGGGGATCCCCACCCTCGTGACCTTCCTGCTCTGTGTGGGGGTGTCAAACCCACCCCAGGCTGGTGGCAGGAGAAGGCTGACAGGGATGCTCATGTGGCAGGGATGCTCTTGGTGCCCTGGGGTCTCCCACAGGGACCAGAGCAAAGAGCAGAGAGTCACAGAATCCTTGTGGTTGGAAAGACATTTAAGACCATCGAGTCCAACCATTCTCTTACCTACCAAGGCTGGGCTAACCATGCCCCTCAGCACCGCATCTCTGTGGCTTTTAATACCTCCAGGGATGGAGGGAAAGGGAAGGGGGGGGGGAGGGGCGGGGAGGGGTGGCATTCATCCCCCTCTCTGAGAAGTCAGTCCCGTTTGTCAAACCCTTTCCGTGAAGAGATTTCTTTTAACGTCCAACCTAAACCTCCCCCCGTGCAACTTGTGGTGCTCTGAGTCCAGCCCATCACCCTTCTCCCGGGTTTGTTTTGTTGGCATCCACCCCATCGAGGAGATCTCCCTCCTCCTCCCCGGCTTCTCCTCCCTCCCCCCTGGGCCCCTCCTCCCCCGCCCGCAGCTCTGCAAGCCCCAGCTCCTCTGAGGGGTAATTGAAGCAGCACGTAGAGCATATGGCCAAGCAGGGATCCCTGCTGGTGCACCAGCTGTGAACTGGGTGCTGGGAGAGAGCAGGCGAGAGGCTCCCAGTCCAGACTGGCTGCCTCCTGCTTGCTCAGAGGGCACCTTTAAGGAGGTCTGGGTTTGGGGGCTCTCCCTGGCTGCCTGGGTGCGGGAGGAGGGCTGGGGCTTTCGGTCAAGGCTTCATCCTGGCCATCCCTGCATCGCTCTCAGGTCCCCCTGGTCGGTATTGTACTTCTCTACCCTCACCCTAGTCCAGATTCTCTGCCTCCCCCCGCCCCCACCCCATGTCCCAGCTCTGCTGTGGGGTCCCACATGGTGCTGTGGGACAGCTTGTGTGCGCGATGGGCATCTGCCAGCAGGCAGCCAGGGCTGGGTCCCCTTGCAGCAGGCTGCTTCATAGGATCATAACAGAGTTATTCAGGTTGGACAAAGACCTTGAAGACCCCCACAAGTGATGGCAGGGATGGTGGCAGCTCCATCTCTGCCTTGAAGGACTGCAGCAAGGGAGAGCAAGCTCTGTGTGAGTTTTGGGGTGGGGAGGTTTGAGCTTTTCCCTGGATAGGATAGGATAGGATAGGATAGGATAGGATAGGATAGGATAGGATAGGATAGGGTAGGATAGGATAGGATAGGTAGGGTAGGGTAGGGTAGGGTAGGGTAGGG
>JAAWVA010000259.1:0-24811 GCA_015227895.2 Colaptes auratus
GCTAGAGCCGTACGTACCTCCGCCTCCCTCCCCCCCCGTATACTACTCGGTGCCCGTGATACCTTCTTCCGTGGCCCGACGGGCCGGTGCTGCGGAACGGGTGGGTGGTACCGGGGACACCCCCGCACGCACCCGCTGGGGATCCCCTGACTCCGGGTCAGGGACCGACGGCCGCCCCGACCGGCGGCTGGGAACGTGTCGCTGCCGGTCCCGCCGCCCCGGCCCGCCCCGGTCGCAGCAAGTCTTTACTTGCCGCCCAGCCGCGGCCACTGGCCACCGAACCCTGAGGCTACCGGCCCCTTCACCTCCGCCCCCCCTCATCCTCTTCAGTTTACAGCGCTGAGTCCCCTCCCATGGAAGCTGAGACCCCCCCCCCCCCCACCGCTTCCAGAGAGACCTGGCTTCGGTGACCAGCCCGGGTGCGGGGCTGGGATTCCCCCCTCCCCTTGCTGCCACCGGGGCTGTGTCCGTCCCGTCCACCTTCCTTCCCCCCCCGAAAATAGAAGCCCCGGGGAGTTTCGCTCGGGCCCCAGGGAGCGTGGCTGTGGGCGGCGGGACGAGAGCGGCGGCATCGCCCCAAACCCGCAGCATCACCCGGAGCCCGCAGCACCCCCGAAACCCACAGTATCGCCCCCAAAACCCGCGGCGACACCCCTAAACTTGCAGCATCACCCTAAACCTGCAGCACACCCCCCTCCCCCCCCAAAAACCCAGCATCATCCTCCCAGACCCACAGCATTACCTCAAACCGGCATCACACACCCCCCCAGACCCACAGCATTACCTCAAACCGGCATCACACACACCCCCAGACCCACGGCGTCACCCCCCAAACCCACAGACTCCTTCCCCTCCGAACCTGCAGCATCACCTCTAAACCCTCAACATCACCCCCCCCACCCCCCCTCGCCGCCCCAAGCCCCCATCCCCATCTTTGCCGACACCCTTCCTTCCTTCCCCGCACGCCGATGGCGTTTCCCCAAGCCCGGCCGAACCGGAGCCGGGAACCGGTACCGGGGCTGCGGGCAGCGCTGCCCGCCCATCCCTGCCGCGGGGTGAGGCACCGGCTGGGGCCGGGAGACGGGCAGAGCCAGAGCCGCCGGTGCCCAGCCCGGACCGTGACTCACGGGGACGCATCACCCGCCGGTGCCTCAGTTTCCCTGCGGTGAAATGGCCAACGCGGCGTCGAGCCCCGCCAAAGAGGGGAGGGGATGAAGGGAGGGGAGGGGGGGGGGGGGAAATGGGGACGGAGAAGGGACGCTGGGAACCCTCCTAAGGGATTTTGTTTTCCTTTTTGGTGTTTCTTTTTTCGGTCGTCATTCCCGGGTGGAAAAACGCCCCGGGAGTTTCCACGCGTGGCTGGCTGGGGCAGGGTGATGACAAGAGGGATCCCTCCCCGGGTTTCCCCCCCCCCCCAGCTGCGGGTTTTGGAGCTGGTGGGGTCCAGCTGTGGGGCTTGGTGCGTGCAGTGGGGCAGTCGTTGGGGGGGCTGGGTCCTGGTGGGACCCCCTGAGCTGAGGGGGGGGTGGGGGGCAGATGTTAGGGAGTGGGGTGCGCTGTGGCTGTTGTTGGCTGCAGGTCACTGTGGTGGTGCTGAGGCTGCATCAGGTGGGACCTGGCTGGGACACCCACAGAGGGTGTCTTTGCCTCCTGTGGGGTTGGGGGGGGCGGGGGATGTCTCTGCCAGGTCCCTCCCGGCCCCAGATCCAGAGGGGTCCTGTGCAGTATCCCCTGAGTGGTGCCAGCTGCCACCCCCGAGCCCTGTGACAGGCAGCACTGAGGGGTTCTGTGGTTTTCGCCCCCACATTGCGCCTGTGGGGAGCAGGGGGCTGGGGAGTGCTCAGGACCCCACTGGGGACCCGTGCTGGTGTGGGAGCTCCCCCCCTCAGTGCCAGCCTTCTCCTACCTCGCTGGCATCCCCAGAAGTGGGTCCCACGTTTGCTGCCAACCCCTCTCCAGGGTTGGGGTGGGCAGAGCTGAGCCCCTCCTGGGGGAGAAGCACCCCGGAACCTGCTCAGGCTGCTGGGCCCTGGAGGGAGTCCTTCCCCTACGACCACTGTGGTAATGGCCTGAAGCTGAGCCCCCCCTCACCCCCCCAAGTGACAATGGCACAGGTGCAGTTGGGTCCCATCAGGGGGATTTTGCATCCCCCTCCCCCAGCTCTCAGCCCTCTCCTTGGGGTCCCCCTGCCCCCCCCCAGTGCCACCTGCCAAGGGAAAATGAAGTCCCCATGAAGGGGAAACTTCAGCGCTGGGGACCCCCCCTCCCTGCCCTGAGCTCATAGTGTTGGGGACTAGGGGGGGCTCTGGGGATCCTTAAAGGCACAGCCTAAAACGGTCACAAGGGGATACAGCCCCCTCCCAAAAAATAGTCTATCACCCCCCCCCCCCGGGTGTCTCTCTGGGGCCCTGTCCCTGTGCCATGTGGACTGGGGTTGGCAGGAGCTGGGGAGGGGTCCGCGTGGGGGTGTCTGGGAGCAGGTGACAGTGGTGGGAGGGGATGGGGGGGGGAGGGGTCTCAGTCATCCCCACCACGGCGCCGGTGGGAAGTCGGGGGGCGGGAGCTGGTGGCGGCAGGTGGATTTCAACACCGGGGTGGGGCCCGGCCCCAGTGGGGTTTGCACAGCTCCCGGTGAGTCACGGCCGCCGCGCCGGGGAGGCAGCCGGTGCCCGGGGGGTCCGGGGCTGCAAGTGGGTGCCCTGGGGGGTCCGGTGCCGCGGGCAAAGGCAGCCCAGAGCCCGGTTTCAAAGGGCCGCCAGTGGCACGGCCCTTGGGCTCCGCTCCCCCATCCTGCTGCCAAGCCGCCCCAGGTGCAGCCCCAGCTCCCCCCCCCCCCCGGATTCCTTTCTGTACCCTCCCCCAACCGCCGCCTCTAAGTAGCCTGGGGGCTGCCAGGGCCTGGGGCAGCAGCAGAGAGGGAGATGAGGATTTCCCAGCCCAGCTTTGGCATGGGAGAGCCTGGGTGGTCTGGCGGGGGCTGTGGCCCTCCGTGGTTGGGGTATGGGCGTGGGGACACCACTTGTGCCCCCCCCTAGTTGGAGGGGCATGGTCGGGGAGGTGGCAAGGCAGGTGTTGGTGGTTTCCTTTGACTTCAGACCTGGGCACTGGCCCCTTTGGGCTACAGATGTGACCCACTGGCACCCACCAGCAGTGGGCCTGTGCCAGGAGCTGGCAAAGGGTCCGTAGGATGCAGGGATGGGTGCTAAGGGGTGCCCACCCCTGCCTGGTACCACTGTCCTGGTGTCACACTGGGCTGTGGAGCACGGAGACCCCTTGGTGGGACAGGAGGGTGATGAGGGGCTGGGGACACTCAGGACGTGGCAGGATCGTGCCAGCGATGGATGGGAATCGGTGCTGGGGCTGCGGCCGGTGAGGAGCCCCTCCCTGTGCCGGGGTATGCAGGGGCAAAGGGGGTCTGGACGTGTGCCCCTCCTCTTCTCACTGCTCTTCTCCCTCCCTCCCCCTTCAGGTCTGCCAGCTGCTGCCCCGCAATGCTCACGGCGGTCTGCGGCTCCCTGGGGACCCAACCCTCCGACGCCCCCAGATCCTCCCCGACCCACCTGGACCTGCAGCCCCTGCAGCCCTTCCAACCCCACGGCAGCACCGCGGCGGCCGCCCAAGACTTCGCCTCCCCTCTGCCCCCTCCGGAGCTGCCGCTGGCAGGTCCCGACGAAGCCACTTTTGCCACCCCTGGCACCTATGAGCCCCATGGCCCCCCGCGGTTAGAGCTGCCCAGCGACGGCCCCAGCGCCTACACCAAGCTGCTGCCAGCCGCCCCGGACATGGCACATCCCTACGAGCCTTGGTTTCGCCCCCCCACCCCGGCCCCCCCGGTGAGGAGGGAGGTGTCAACTGGTGGGACCTCCACGCTGGAGCCAGCTGGATGGAGCTGCCCCCTGGGCAGGGTGGGGGGCTGCAGGTGCCCGGGCACCCTGGGCTGCCACCAGCCCTGGGCGGGTACGGTGCCGGGGAGCACCAGCTCTGCGCCCCCCCCCACCCACCTGCTGCCCCTCCGCTCAACATCTCCTGGGAGCGGAATGGAGCCAAGGCAATGGAGGGCCCCCCCGAACCCCGAGGGCCGGAAGCGGAGGGCAGCGTGCGACCCAAAGGCGCCCGGCGTGCGGTGCCGCGGGGCGGGGGGCAAGCAGCTTGCCGCTGCCCCAACTGCCAGGAGGCGGAGAGGGGAGGGCCGTGCCCTGAAGGGGCGAAACGCAAGCACCTCCACAACTGCCACATCCCCGGCTGCGGGAAGGCTTATGCCAAGACGTCCCACCTGAAAGCCCACCTGCGCTGGCACAGCGGCGACCGCCCCTTCGTCTGCAATTGGCTCTTCTGCGGCAAACGCTTCACCCGCTCGGACGAGCTGCAGAGGCACCTCCAGACCCACACCGGCGCCAAGAAGTTCGCCTGCCCGGTCTGCGGCCGCGTCTTCATGCGCAGCGACCACCTGGGCAAGCACATGAAGACCCACGACGGGGGCAAAGATGGGGGAGAAGCTGAGGTCAAAGGCAGCGGGGACCAGCCAGCCGGCAAGGGAGGCAAGAGGGAGCCCGAGGGGGGGAATGCCACCCCCACAAACTGAGCCACTAAAGCCCCGCGTGGTGGAGGGGGGTGGTGGTGTGTGTTTGGGGGGGAAACACGGATGGAGGTGTGCGTTGTGGGCCGGGGGGGGGACCCTGGGCGAGGGTCGGAGGGGAAACCCTTCAGGGCTGGACTCTGAAGGGGGTTGCCGTGGGGGTTGCGCGGCAGGGTGGGCGCAGGGCTGGCACCTTGTGCTCCAGGTGAGGTAGAGGCGGGGGGGCGGGGACGGGGGACAGCGGTGGCGGTGGCACAGCCCCGTCCCCCGCTACGGCCGTGCCGGTTTGGGGAGCGCCCGGAGCTGCCCTGAGGCGGTTTCACTTGTCCCGCTCCCGCTCTCCCGCCCCCCCCCCCCCCGCTTTTGTCCTCCCCCAGCTTCCCAAATCTGTTTTTTTCTTCGGGAGCTGCTGGCAGGCGGTGGGGCTGTTTGGGAGGAACATCAATGGGAGCCGAAGCAGCGGGGAGCTGCCCGGGCACGTCCAGCCCAAAGGGGAGGAAGGAGAAAGTGGAGGGGGGGGAGAAAGGGAGAGAGGAGAAACCCAGGAGCCTTTGCCTGGGGAGGGGGGCTGCGACCTCACCCCAAACCTCCCCATTTTGATTTCCTCCCCCCCAACCCGTTGGCATCCCGGGCTCACCCCCACCTTGTGGCAACCCTGTGTGAGGTTTGGCACCTCTTGGGGGATTGGAGGGGGGTACACGGTGCGTACCTGCAGCCCCCCCGCCCCCCTCCTCCCTGCTTGGCACTGCTGGGCTGGTGGGGATCCTGCATCCCCTGAAGCACCACTTGGGGATGCGAATCCCTTTGTTGTGTCGGTTTGGGTCTTAATCGAGGCTAAACGGGGGGGGAGGGGGGAGGGAAAGAGAAGTCCTGCTTGACTGTGAGCCGTGGGGGCTGGGGGGGGTTCCCGTGGGGCGCGTGGCGTGGCGGCGGGCGGTTGCCCAAGCGCACACCTGCAGCTTTCCCACACCCACCGCCGCGGCCCCGGGCGGGAAGCACACCGGGCGGCCGCGGTCCTGGCAGAGCCGGGGCGGCCACATTCCTCCGGCCTGGCACGGCCAAGCTGCCCGCCACCCCTCGACCCCCGCCTCCCCCCTCCCCTCCCCTCCCCCCGGGCCGTCCGTCCCTAGGGACCTCTGTGGCTGCTTGGGATCCTCCTCCCCGGGCTTGCCGCCAGGTCCCTGGGGACCCCATTGCTGTCCCGCTCCCAGCGACCCCATGAGAGGTGCTACAGGTCCCTTGGGGACCTCGTGACTTCAGGGGACCCCTGTTGTCGCCCCATGCATACTGCCTGTCCCCCCTGTGGCCCCATAGCCATCCCCTCCCTGGGGTCCCACATCTCCAGGGGACCTCTGCCTGTCCCCTGCCGTGCGTGCTGCCTGTCCCCTCGGGGGACCCCATGGATCCCTCCCCAGATCTCTGGATCTCCTGGTGACACCCCAGGGCACCCCCCTCCCCCCCCACCAGGGACCCCATCTCTTTCCTTCCCTGGGGCCACCCCCCTTTTCCCCAGGGGACCCCAATCTCTGCCTTTCATCCCTGGCTGGTGACTTTTTTGGGCCCTTTTTGGGTCTTTCCCCGGGATTCTGGCAGAACCCCTTGGACACAGAAGGAGACACTGGGACCTTAGGGGTGGGGGGTGGTGGGGGGGTCAGCACTGGGGTCGGGTGAGATGAGACTTGCAGGCTGCTCAGGGCACCTGAAGCTCCCTCAGCTCTGTTCCCACCCCCCCCCCCCCCCCCCCCAAGCTGGCACCAGTTCATGCCAGCTGGGAATCAGGGGAGGGGGCAGAGATTTGGGGGAGCTGATCTCCTGCCGTGGCTCCATCCCGGAGGGGGTGGGGGGTGTAGAGCTCTGAGTGCGGGGCGGGGGGGGGCTCTGTAGAGGGGTTGCCCATACTTGCAGCACCCCAAGATCTTGGAGTGGTGGGGTGGGGTGGTGGAAAGGGGTAGAGGTGAAGTGGAGTGGGGTCCGTGCCCGGAGGGCGCCCCCGTGGTCTTCGGGTTTGTTTGTTTTATTATTATTATTAATTATTAATTATTAATTATTAATTAATGTTATTAATTATTAATATTATATTATTATTATTATTATTTTATTAAGGTGAAGCCAGGCTTTGCCACTCGGGCAGAGTGGATGTCTTGAGTTGAAGCTGTGGCCCTTGGGGAGGGGGCGAGGGGGGAATAGGACCCTTCAAACGGTCCCTCTGGGGGTGGGGTGGGGGGGGGGGAGGGGGAGGGGGCGGGGAGGAGCTGATGGCTGCCCCACGGCACAGTGGGGCCAGGGATCAGCCGTGGGGCTGGGAGGGGGGGGAAACCCGCACGAGGTGAAGTCTCGTTGCAGGGGGGGTGGTGGTGGTGGTGGCGGGCGGTCCAGAGGGACCCCAGCCCCAGCGCGGCCACCGCTGTCCCGCTGCAGGACTCGGGCGACCTGGGCTGTCCCCAGCTCCCGAAGGATGTCCCCGACTCCAGCGTTTGCCTTCTGCAGCACAGAATTCCCCCTCCGTGCTCTCCCCCCTCCCCCCCCCAGCTGGAATTTCATCTCCCGAGGGGACCCCGGGACAGGGAGGAAGGGAGCTCAGGACCCCTCCCCAAGGTGCCACATGGCACCCGTGGGGCCGGCAGATTTTGGTAGCCAGCCCTGGCTCCAGGAGTGGCCAGAGAGGGGCTCTGGCATGTTGGGGACCCCCTCATGCTGCAGCCACTGAGGGCACATTTAACGGGGGGGGGGGTGGGGGAGGCGTGGGAAAGGGGGAGGAAGAGGGTAGGGCTAAAGCAGAAGTACCCCAAGGGTGGGGACCACCGAGTGGGGGGGTCCCGCGCTCATTTCGGGGGCTTGGGGCTCAGCTTTGGGGCGAGGTGGTTGTGGCGGCGGGGGCTGCAAGGAGGGGCCCCAGGTGTGCTCTGCCCCCGCACCCCCCACCCCCCCCGGGGCCCAACCTGCTGCGATGGGGCAATGAAGGCTGTAAAACCGGGTGGGGAGGGACGGAGGCTGGCTCCCACCCGCCGAAACCAGTCCAGCCTGCTGCGGCGTGGGGATCCCGGCCCTGCACCCCCAACCGCCGCGTCCCCCACCCCCGAGCCACCTCCCCGGGGCAGGGAGGAACCGGCACAGCCGGGAGCCCCGGGGGTGGGGGGTTGGAGGGGGGGGAGTGAAGGGAGGGAGGGGGGGGATTGGCCTGAGAGATGCTGAGGCTGGGGGTGAGGGCTGAAACCTCTCCCGCTGCCCCCCACCCAAGGCGGCGTGGGGAGGGTTTGTGCTGTGAAGAGGCTGCGGGGGGGCCGTGGGTCGGTTTTGTACTGGAATAAACGCCGCGTGTTTTCGACCCCCCCTGCTCCGCGGCTCCGTCTGTGCCCAGGGACACGTCCGGCACCCTGACCCCCACCCGCCCCCCCCCAAGGACCCCACACATCCACCACCTTTGTGTCCTGCCCCCCAGCTCTCCAGGGATCCATCTCTCCCGCACCTTGCCCCCCACGCCTCCAGGGCCGCTCGGGATGCCGGGGGTGGGGGGGGTGACCCAAATGAGGACCAGCTTGAGCCCCTTCTAAGAGGGTCACATCCTGCGCCGCTCAGGCCTGGCCGCATAGACCAGGACGCGCCGGGCGGGCGCCCAGGGTCCCCCCGCGGGCAGGGTGCTGCCGGCAGGTCTGCCTGCATACCGCGGGGGGTGTGCCGTGGGTGCTGCCCAACGGGGTGCTGCCCATTGGGGTGCTTCCCACAGGGTGCTGCCCACGGGGGTGCTGCCCGTGCTTGGTGCTACAAGGGGGTGTTGCCCACGGGGGGGGGGGGGGGATGTTGCCACGCTGGGTGTTGCCCGCGGGGATGTTGCCCACAGGGTTCTGCCCGTGGGAGTCTACCCATGAAGGTGCTGCCCGTCAGTGGTGCTGCCCACGGGAGATGCTGCCCGTGCTTGGTGCTATCCACAGAGGGTGCTGCCCACGCTGGGTGCTGCCCAAGGGAGCGATACCCACAGGGGCGCTGCCCACGGGACCCTCCAGCGCGCACCCGGGTTTCCCATCCCTGCTCCATCGGGGGGAGATCAGAGACTTCCGCCCCCGGGTTCCTGTGGGGTCTGGTTCCTCCTCCACCCCCCCGCGCGCCCACGCAGGTGCCGGTGCCGAGTCGCTGCCGCCGTGCGACCTCCGGCCACCGGGCGCCGCCGTCGGGACGTGCCAGGGGGAGGCGGGACCAGGCCGCGGCGGCCGCGGCGGTGCGGGAGCAGCGGCAGGTCCGTGGGGCTGGAGGGTCTCGGGGGGGGATCCAGAGGAGGGGTTCTGGCAGAGGGTCCCGGTTACCGGGGCTGTGCGGGTGGGGGGCCCGTCCGCGGTCGGTGCGAGGGGATCCCGGTTACCGGGGACTGCTCGGTCGGACGCCCCCGATCGGTGCAGAGCTGCGGGGTCCCGGGGGAAGGAGATGCCCCCAGGGCCACTCCGGGGTGGGGTCCCCGATGTCCCCTCAGCTCCAGGGAGCACTTCATCCCTTAAAATCCCCCCCGTCCCCACGTCCGCCAGCCCCAAAGGGACCCTGGGGGACACATCCGCGGGCGGGGGAACGGGGGTGATGTCCCGTGCCCGGTTTAGGATGGCAGAGCAGGACCCTGTGCCCTCATCCTGCGACTGCTTCGTGGCGTTGCCGCCGGACACGGCCGCTCCTGCTGTCATCTTCGGCAAGAACTCCGACCGCCCACGTCACGAGGTGCAGGAGGTCGTCTACATCCCTGCTGCCGTCCACCCTCCCGGGAGCAAAGTCCAGGTGAGGACCACGCCGGGAAGCTGGCACCGCCGCGGGGGGCAGTGCCCCGCGGGCTCTGCCAAGTCTCAGCCCCACGCCGCGCGCGTGTGTGTGTGTGTGTGCGCCCCCCCACCCCACAGTGCACCTACCTGGAGATCGAGCAGGTGGAGAGGACCCACGCCGTGGTGCTGAGCCGCCCTGCCTGGCTGTGGGGTGCTGAGATGGGCGCCAACGAGCACGGCCTCTGCGTGGGCAACGAGGGCGTCTGGACCCGCGAGCCGCTGGGGGAGGAGGAGGCGCTGCTGGGGATGGACCTGGTGAGGTGAGGACCCCCGCGGGTGCTCCCCCAGCTCGCCTTGGCCGCCCCCCTCGCCGCCCCCTCACCCCTGTCCGCCCCCGCTCCCCGTGCTTGCTGGCCTGGCAGGCTGGGTTTGGAGCGGGGCAGCTGTGCCCGGGAGGCCGTGGAGGTGATGGCAGCGCTGCTGGAGCGCTACGGCCAGGGGGGGAGCTGCAAGGAGGAGCCGGAGCCCTTCAGCTACCACAACACCTTCCTGCTGGCCGACCGCTCCGAGGCGTGGCTGCTGGAGACGGCTGGCACCTACTGGGCAGCACGGCGGCTCCAGGGTGAGCGGGCACCGGGGGAGTCTTGAGTGGGCACAGACTGGGAGGGTGGGGGAGTCTTGAGTGGGCACTGACTGGGAGGGTGGGGAGAGTCTTGAGTGGCACAGACTGGGAGGGTGGGGGGAGTCTTGAGTGGGCACTGGTCAGACTGGGAAGGTGGGGAAAGTCTTGAGTGGGCACAGACTGAGAGGGTGGGGGAGTCTTGAGTGGGACTGGTTAGACTGGGAAGGTGGGGAAATCTTGAGTGGCACAGACTGGGAGGGTGAGGGGAGTCTTGAGTGGGCACTGGTTGAATGGGAGGGTGGGGGAGTCTTGAGGGGCACAGACTGGGAGGGTGAGGGGAGTCTTGAGTGGGCACTGGTTGAACTGGGAGGGTAGGGAGAGTCTTGAGTGGGCACAGACTGGGAGGGGGGTGGAGTCTTGAGTGGGCACAGACTAGGAGGTGGGGGGTGTCTGAGTGGGCACAGAGGAGGATGGGGGGGTGTCTCGTCCTCCTGCCCCAGCCTGTGGCAGCTGTGGCCTTGGCAGAGGGCAGCTGCAACATCTCCAACCAGCTGAGCATCGGCAGGGAGATCAGCGCTGAGCACGCGGGGCTGGCGGCAGCGAGCGCGCAGCCAGGGCTGGTGGAGCGGGGAGGGAGAGTTCAGCTTCGCGGAGGCCTTCTCCTTGCCCCAGCAGCCGCCTCGCATGGAGGCTGCCAGGGCGCGCTACCAGGCCGGCAAGGAGCTGCTGAGGCGGCACGCAGGTGGGCGCAGGCACAGAGAGCGGCGGCGGGCACGAAGCGTGGGGGGGGGGCACAAAGAGTGGGGGGGTCAAAGCGGGGGGGGGGCACAAAGAGTGGGCACGGGCACAAAGAGGGGGGTGGGCACAAAGCGTGGGCATGGGCATAAGTGTGGGGGTGGGCACAAAGAGTGGGGATGGGCACAAAGAGTGGGGGTGGGCATAAAGAGAGGGATGGGCACAAAGCGTGGGGCATGGGCATAAAGAGAGGGGATGGGCACAAAGAGTGGGCATGGGCATAAAGTGTGGGGGTGGGCTCGAAGATTTGGGATGGGCATAAAGAGTGGGGGTGGGCACGATGGAGGTGGGCATAGGCAAGAGAGTGGGCTGGGCACAAAGAGTGGGGATGGGCACAAAGCATGGGGGTGGGGTGGGCACAAGCGTGGGCATAGGCAAAAGAGTGGGGATGGGCACAAAGAGTGGGGGTGGGCACAAAGCATGGGCACGGGAAAAGAGTGGGGTGGGCTAAAGAGAGGGGATGGGCACAAGAGAGGGGGGTGGGCTCAAGAGTGGGCATGGGCACAAAGTGTGGGGGTGGGCGAAGAGTGGGCATGGGCAAGAGAGGGGGTGGGCACAAAGATGGGATGGGCACAAGAGTGGGCATGGCAAAAGATGGGGATGGGCACAAAGAGGGGATGGGCTCAAAGAGTGGGATGGGCTCAAAGAGTGGGGATGGGCAAAAGAGTGGGGATGGGCAAAAGAGTGGGGGATGGGCTCAAAGCGTGGGGGTGGGCACAAAGCGTGGGCATAGGCAAAAGAGTGGGGGCGGGCACGAAGCGTAGCGACGGGCACGAAGAGCCAGGAGGGGCACGAAGCGTGGGGTTGGACACCAAGCGTGGGGACGGCACCCGCGGCACACCCTGGCGTCAGCACCACGCGCCTGTGAAGCTGTGGCTGAGCTGCCGGGGCTGCTGTGGCTCTGCCTCGCCCCCCCCAGGCCGCATCACGGCGGAGACCCTCATGGCCATCCTGCGGGACAAGGCCAGCGGCATCTGCGTGGACTCGGAGGGGTTCCGCACGGCTGGCAGCATGGTGTCAGTGCTGCCCCGCGACCCTGCCTGCCCTGCGTCCACTTCCTCACGGCCACCCCTGACCCCTCCAGGTGAGGACGGCGCAGGGGACAGCCCTGGGGGCTGGGGGGGGTCTGTGGCAGGGATGGGGCAGAGCCACGGCTGCGGCGTCCGTCGCGGCGCTGGCTGGGGGCAGCACCCTGCCGCTTCTCTCTGGCGCAGGTCAGTCTTCAAGCCTTTCATCTTCGTGGCTGGCATCAAGCCTGTGCCACAGGTGGCATCTCCCACCTTCCACGACGACCCTGCCAGGCAGGTCCCGCGCTTCCAGCGCAGGGTGGACCGGCGCCACCAGCTCTACCGCCGCCACCAGGCGGCGCTGGAGATGATGGAGGAGGACCAGGTACCACAGACCCCTCCCCAGCCCCCCCGTCCCTGGGACCCCCTGGCTGCCGTGGGAGACCCTCCCTGAGGGTGCCCCAGCTCAGCTCAGCTCTCCTCCCTCCCCGATCCCCCCCCCGCCCAGGAGAAGGGGCAGAAGCTGCTGCAGACGCTGCGGGACCTGGAGCAGCAGGGCCTGGAGGGGGTGAAGGCCCTGCTGGGGGTAGGGTGACCCCCAGCCCCGAGGAGCTGGCTGACCTCTTCTTTGACTGTGTGGAGGCAGAGATGAAGTTTTACACCTAAACCCCACTCAGGTGGGTGGGCTTGCCCCCCCCCCCCCCCCACTTCCCCTCTCTGGCATTGCTCCTTGATAGGGGATGAGAAAACCTTCCCAGTGCCCAGTCCTGGCTCCTCATCTCCCACCACGGACCTGGGGTGGGCTTGGCCCCCCCCCCTCTAGGGCATTGCTCCTGAGTAGAGGATGAGAAAGCCTCCCCAGTGCCCAGTCCTGGCTCCTCACCTCCCACCATGGATCTGTGTGGTGTGGAACTCCTCAACCAGCATCTCCAGCCCTGCTTGGGGCTGTGGAGCCTCCAGCCCTGACTGGCCCCAGAGGAACTGGCACTGTTGAGAGGTGGCTGTGGATGTGGAGGGGGAAGGAGGAGGATGTGAGGTGGGATTTGGAGTGTCTTTTCCCACCCTCAGGCAGAGCTGCCTGTGCTCAGCCCCTCTGGGGCTGGCTGTGGGGCTGGGGGCTCCGTGGCAGAGCAGTGATCAGCGTAGGAATAAAGAGGCTTTAATTGGAGCTGCGTGGAGCTGTGCTGCTGGGGGTATGAGGGGTAAGTGCCTGCTTCTTGCTCCTTTGCTGGGACTCTTCTCCTCCAGAGCCTTGGTAAAGGGCTGACTCCCACTGAAGCTTGCTGGGGCTGCCCAGTGGGTCCTGGCAGGGGTGGCAGCAGTGTCCCTGGCTTTGCCTGGGGACAGGGATGAGTGGAGCTGGGTCCTGGGGCAGTGGTGCTGGCAGCTCCCTCCCGGCCTGGGCTCAGGGGTGCTGGAGGCAGCAGCAGATCCCAACGCTCCCACAGCGCCTCCAGCTCCTCCAGATGGGTCTGGTGTTTCCCCAGAGCCTCACTCTGCCTCTGCTGTGAGTGCCTGGACAGATCCTGCTGCAGATCCACAAAGAAATCTGCCAGGGATGGAAGGAGGGAGGGATGGAGAAGGATTAGAGGAGACCTGGCGTGGCCCTGCCACTCCTGTCACCCTTGGGAGACAGAGGGACTGGCCTGCTTAACCCCAAAGCATGCAGCAGGTCCTGCTTCAGCCTGGGCACCTTTGCCTGCAGTGAAAGGGCTGCTTGGCTCAGGGAGCAGCAAACCCTCTTCATCCTCGCTGCTGGAAGAGCCTCCTCCCTCCTCTTCCTCAGCCACAACGCCACGGAGAGGCTGCGTGTCCAGCTCCAGGAGGTGGGGCAGGGCCCCAGCACCAGCTTTCTGCAAGGAAGAGCAGATGTTCCCCCACCACACAGCATCACCTTGGAGCTGGGAGCGCTTCTGGGGGTGGCACTGAACCCCCTGGCACTGCGCCCCAGCCCCACACCCTGCTGGCACTGCTCTGTGCAGCCCACCCCACGGCCTGCCCCGCGCAGAGACTCAGATTTCTGGGGCTTGGGGGAGGGGACTTAGGCTCTATTTGGTATTTGAGGAGGGGGCTGTACCCTCCTGAGGGGCTCAGGCGGTCTGGGGGGCGGGGGGGGCTTGTTCTCCCCTGTGGGCTGCCCTGCCCCACCTGTAGCTGTGCTGCTGGGTGCATTTGTTCCCTCTTAAGTCGAGGAGACGGAGGCTGCAGGGCAGCTCACCTGCAAAAGGGAGGCAGAAGGGTGCTGAGGTGGGGCTGAGCACCCCCTCCCATCTCTGCCAGACCCTCCTCTCCTGCAGCTCCTGAGCAGACCCAGGCCGCATCCAGACCCGTTCCTGCCTCCCACCTGGGTCCAGTGTCTGGATCTGGTTGTGGGAGAGGTCCAGGAGGCGCAGGTGGCGCAGGGGCTGCAGGTTCTCCACCCTGCAGATGCGGTTCCCAGCCAGGGACAGGACCCTGCCGAGCACAGGGAGGGCAGTGGGGGTGAGCTGAGGGGGACCCCACAGCCCCCACAGCCAGGACCAGGCTGTCAGGGGCCTGCCCCTTCCCCAGCTGTGCTGAGGAAAGGAGGGAGGCTCATGGAGAGTGATCTCCCTGGGCTGGGGGCAGGGGGGGGGAACAAACTGCCTGTACCTCAGGTTGGGAAAGCAGCTCAGGTTCTCAATCTTCTCAATTTGGTTCTGGGAGGGAAAAGGAAGGATAAAGAGGGGAAAGAAAAAAAAAACACAACCAAGAAAGGCAACACATTTTTCTACTGCCTGAAAAATCAGACTTGGGAGCAGCTGCCCTGGAGCCTCACCTGCTGCAGGTAGAGGCTGTGAACCTCCAGCATGCTCTGCAGCCTCCCAACAGCAGAGATGTTCTGGTGGTCCAAACGGATGGTTGAGGAGGCAGCAGCTCCATGGGTCTAGAGGAAGGGAGGGTGGGTTTTGGGGGTGTCCTTGGTGCCCAGAGCCCTCTGCCTGCAAGCCTGGGGGGTGAAGGCAGGCTCGGTGTGGATC
Source organism: Colaptes auratus (assembly GCA_015227895.2). Classification (NCBI taxonomy): domain Eukaryota; kingdom Metazoa; phylum Chordata; class Aves; order Piciformes; family Picidae; genus Colaptes; species Colaptes auratus. The sequence continues at coordinate 14,736 of JAAWVA010000259.1, forward strand.
CTCACCGGCTCTCTGGGCTGTGGGGATCCAGCAGCTGAGGTAGGCTCCTCGTGGCGATGAGGCTGCTGGTGAGGATCACTCCTGGGGGCAGCTGCTCACCGTCTGTGGGAAACCCAGAGTGACAGGGCTCAGGTCCACCCCCCCCCCCCCCCCCAGTACCCTCCCAGGAGGCCCCCCAACTCACCCCAGGCAGGGTCTTGTCCACTCCAGCCATGGCAGGGGGGTCCTTGTCCTTTCCTTGGGCCCTTGGGTGGGTGTGTTGTGGGGGCTGGGCTGGTCCCATCGCTCGCTGGAAGGGGAAGGCTGCCGAGGCAATGGGGGGCAGAAACCCACGGGATGGGGGGGTCGATGGGGGCAGGACCGCTGGGCTGGGTGGGAGCAGCGCTGGGACCCCCAGGCTGGGCAGAGAGCACCTAGGGTCTGGGGGAACCATGGAGCTGCGGACAAGGGAGGTCACCAGGACCAGGGCTCCCGAGGTACGGCTGACAGCGACCCCCGAGCTGGGGCTGCTTGGCGTCACCGGGGCCAGGACCCAGAGCTGAGGGCCGCAGAGACCCCCGGGCCGGCCGTGGCCGGGAGGGGGACAGGGACCAGACCTCAGGGCTGGGGGGGGGGGGGGGCGGGCACAGAGCCCCTCTGGCTACGGGAGAGAGGAACGATCCGGACCAGGCTTGCCGAGGCTGGGGGGCGCCGCGATCCCGCGGCGGGGCTGGGGTCCCGGCGGCGCGGGCCGCGGCGTGCCCGTTGCTAGGAGACGGAGGGCGCCGGATGGGGCGGGGCGGGGGCTGCGCGCCCCCTGGCGGCGCGGCGCGGCGCGGGAAGGCCTCCTGCTGCTGCTCCTTCCCACAAGGCCTCCTGCGCCTGCCCACAAGGCCTTGCGCTGCGGCGGCCAAGATGGCGGCGCTGAGCGGCGGCCGCTCGCCCTGGCGGCGGGGTGAGGCCACCCCAGCTCCCCTCCAACCGGGGCTGCGCGCCCCCGCGGGCTCGGCCGGCAGCAACAGGCCTTGGTCTGGGGGGGAGGGCGTGCATGCGGCCCGGCCTGCCCTCACCCGCGACCCGAGGCCCTGGCTCCGCCCTGACCTCTCCCTGTCCTGTGTCCCTCTCTCCTCACCCTGGCTCCGGCCCTGAGCTCTCCCTGTCCTGTGTCCCTCTCTCCTCATCCTGTCTGCCTGTCCTGACCTCTCCCTGTCCTGTGTCCCTCTCTCCTCATCCTGTCTGCCTGTCCTGACCTCTCCCTGTCCTGTGTCCCTCTCTCCTCACCCTGGCTCCGGCCCTGACCTATCCCTGTCCTGTGTCCCTCTTCCTCACCCTGGCTGCCTGTCCTGATCTCTCCCTGTCCTGTGTCCCTCTCTCCTCCCCTGGCTGCCCGCCCTGAGCTCTCCCTGTCCTGTGTCCCTCTCTCCTCACCCTGGCTGCCTGTCCTGATCTCTCCCTGTCCTGTGTCCCTCTCTCCCCACCCTGGCTGCCCACCCTGAGCTCTCCCTGTCCTGTGTCCCTCTCTCCTCACCCTGGCTGCCCGCCCTGAGCTCTCCCTGTCCTGGTCCTCTTCTCTCACCCTGGCTGCCTGTCCTGAGCTCTCCCTGTGCTGTTCCCTCTCCGCAGCCTGGCTGCCCGCCCTGCAGCTGGTGCGCCGCGGCTCCAAGGCGGTCACCCGGCACTGGAAGGCGATGCACTTCCAGCGGCAGAAGCTGATGGCCGTCACCGAGTACGTGCCCCCGCGGCCGGCCGTCCCTCCGCGCTGCTCCCCCCCCATGAGGAATCGGTCGAGAAGGTAATCGCTGCCCTGGGGCCTCAGTGCCCGAGGAGTGGCTTTGATAGGCTCCGTGTGTCGCTGCTGGCCTCCGGGGCTTAAGGCGCGGACCGAAGCCCTTCCTCCCCGCCCCCGGGGTGGTACCGACCGCCGGGACAGCCCTGCCCCGGGCTGAGCCTGGCTAAGGAGCGCTGCCCGGGGTGATTACTGCTCTTCTTCCTGGCCTCCTTGGCTGCCTGGAAGCTGCCCCAGCTGGTAGTCCAGGTGCTGGGAATTGGGAGAGTCCTGCTCCATGGCAGCCTCCGCGGGGTCCCTGGCCGCCCCTCCGCGGGGTCCCTGGCCGCCCCTCCGCGGGTCCCTGGCCGCCCCTCCGCGGGTCCCTGGCCGCCCCTCCGCGGGGTCCGCGGCCGCCCCTCCGCGGGTCCCTGGCCGCCCCTCCGCGGGGTCCGCGGCCGCCCCTCCGCAGGTCCCGAGCAGCCTCTCCCGCTCCGCGCTCGCCCCGCGGCAGCCTGCCCCGGCGGGGGTGGGGCGTGTGCCGGGGGTGGGGTGGGGGGTGGGCAGCAGCCACCGCCCCTTCCCCAGGCCCCACCGGCCTCGGGTGCCCGCAGGAGGACGGCTACCGGCGGCTGCTGCAGCGGCAGGTGCGGGAGGCCTTCAGGGACAACCGGATGGTCGCCGTCTGCCAGTTCAACTCCATGCCCGACGAGGAGGTGGTGCTGCTGCGGCACTACCTGCGCAAGCACGGCATCCGGCTCACGTTTGTCCTCAACGAGGTAGGGGCAGCCCCCCCCCGTGCCTGGGGATGCAGCTGCCTGGGTTAGGGGGGGGGGAAAGCTGTGCTGTGAGAGGGCTGTCTCCCCAGATCGTGAGGCCGGTGCTGTCCCAGTCCAAGTACAAGAACCTCCTCCCCCTCTTCGTGGCTCGCAACATCCTGCTGGTCAGCCCGGAGGCCAAGGCCAAGGAGATGCTGAGGGTGCTGAAGGGAGTGCCACAGGTCAACCTCCTGGGTGAGAGCCTTCTCTCTGTCCCCCATGCACTGGTGCTGGGCTCAGCTCTCACAGGAGCAGAGGGTGTGAGGGGCTGGAAGGGGCCTCTGGAGATCCTCCAGTCCAAGCCCCCCCCCTGCCAGAGCAGGGCCACAGAGCGGGGGAGAAGCAGAGGAGCAACCAGGTTGGAAAAGACCTCAGAGATCATCAAGTCCAACCTCTTACCTAAGACCTAACACCTCCTGGCAGCTAAACCGTGGCTCCAAGTGCCACATCCAAGAGGATGTCCTCCTAAGCAGTGGGATCAGAGGTGGTTGGACAAGGGGCACTGGATTTGAGCTGGGAGAGGGGAGACTGAGAGTGGAGATGAGGAAGGAATTCTTTCCAGTGAGGGTGGGGGAGGCACTGGCATGGGTTGCCCAGGGAGCTTGTGGCTGCCTCCTCCCTGGAGGTGTTCAAGGCCAGGCTGGATGAGGCCTGAGCAACCTGGGCCGGTGGGAGGTGTCCCTGCCCGTGGCTGGGGGGTTGGCACTGGCTGATCCTGAAGGTCCCTTTCCAACCCAACCCATTCTGTGCATCACATCCTCCTGCCCACTGAAATGAGGGGCTGCACGGTGGGGGGGGGGGGTGGGGGTCCTGCCTGCAGGATCAAACCTTTCCTGTGGGAAGACAGAAAGGGGCTCTGGGCCCCCACCCCGTGGCTCCTCCTCAGCTCTGCTGCTCTCCTGCAGGTGCCTGCATCGATGACACCATCCTGAGCAGGCAGGGGGTGGAGAACTTCGCCAGGCTGCCCTCGCTGGAGGCCACCCAGGGCCAGACTGTCGGTGCCTTGGCCCTGCTGCCTTCCCAGACCTCCTCCCTGCTCCAGCGAGGCCCTGCACACCTCACAGCCCTCCTGGACCAGCACCTCCGCCGGCTGCGGGAGGGGGGCACGGCTGGGGACAGGGGGGGCACGGCTGGGGACAGGGGGGGCACGGCTGGGGACGGGGGGGGCACGGCTGAGGCCACAGAGAGCAGGGCTGAGGCCACAGGGGACAAGGCTGGGGACAGGGGGAGCCCGGCTGAGGCCACAGGGAGCAGGGCTGGGGACAGGGGGAGCCCAGCTGAGGCCACAGAGAGCCCAGCTGAGGCCACAAGGAGCAGGGCTGAGGCCACAGGGAGCAAGGCTGGGGACAGGGGGAGTCCAGCTGAGGCCACAGGGGGCAAAGCTGAGGCCACAGAGAGCAAGGCTGAGGCCACAGAGAGCAGGGCTGGGGACAGGGGGAGCCCAGCTGAGGCCACAAGGAGCAGGGCTGAGGCCACAGGGAGCAAGGCTGGGGACAGGGGGAGCCCGGCTGAGGCCACAGGGAGCAGGGCTGGGGACAGGGGAAGCCCAGCTGAGGCCACAGGGAGCAGGGCTGGGGACAGGGGGAGCTCAGCTGAGGCCACAGGGAGCAGGGCTGAGGCCACAGGGGGCAGGGCTGGGGACAGGGGGAGCCCAGCTGAGGCCACAGGGAGCCCAGCTGAGGCCATAGGGAGCAGGGCTGGGGACAGGGGGAGCCCAGCTGAGGCCACAGGGAGCAGGGCTGGGGACAGGGGGAGCCCAGCTGAGGCCACAGGGGCAGGGCTGGGGACAGGGGGAGCCCAGCTGAGGCACAGGGGGCAGGCTGGGACAGGGGGAGCCCAGCTGAGGCCAGAGGGAGCAGGGCTGAGGCCACAGGGAGCAGGGCTGGGGACAGGGGGAGCCCAGCCAAGCCCAATCCTAATCCTGCCCAGACTCCAGGGGTTCACTGATGTTGGCCCCAGGCCCTGTGCGTTGGCCTAGAGTCTGCTCCTTCCCTGCCTGCAGTCGAGGGGGAGGGTCAGGAATAGGTTTGGCCCCAGGTGGGCAGCCAGGGGCGGGGCTGGGGGTGCTGGGCTGTCACCAGCCCCTTTGGGGTGCCCTCTGCTCCCACAGCTGGCAAAGTCCAGCTGTGTTTTGGGGGCTGTAGCTGGAGGGTTGCTGGCAGTATCTGGAGGAGGAGGAGCCTGGTGGGGGGCTGTGGTGGTGCTGCTGGGGGGGTCGTTGGGCTGCTCTGAGCCCCCCTGGGCTGGGGGGAACCTGCTGTGAGCCCAAGGCAGGCTGTGGGATTGTGTCCTCCATTAAAGTGTGGTGCAGCTGCTGGAGCCTCATCTCGGCTTGGGGGTGGGGGTCGGGGGTGGTCCTGCCCATCCATGCTGGGGGCAGAGCCTGGGGGCTGCTCTGGGAGAAGGGGAGATCCGAGGGGGGGGGGAGGTTAAAGCAATGCCCAGGGGTGAGGGGCCCGGGACCCCCGTGGGGTGCTGCCTCTCCTGGGGCTATCCTTCCCCACCCTGAGTGGGCAGGGGTGGGGGTTGCCCTTCTCCCCTGGGCTGGGGGGAGGAGAGCCCCCGCTGCAGGGGATAGCCCCCCGTGAGGGAGAGGAGCTGTCCGCGAAAGGGAAGCTCGGGCTCCGTCCGTGGGTCGGGCTCGGTGCCGGGAGGTAGGAGCGGGGGGGATCCCGGTTCCCCCGTGGCTGGCGGCTCCGGTCCTCCACGGTGCAGGGGGCAGAGCCGAGCGGCTCCGGCCCGGCGCCTCCGCCTTCTTCCGTGTTCCGCTTCCTGCAGCCGCCGGGCAGGATGCGACCGGCCCCGGCTGCCCGCCCGCCGCCCCCCGAGGTGAGCACCGGGGACGCGGCCGCTGGGGAGACCGCGGGGGGCCCAGCCGGGGCGGGGGCGAAGGCGCTGCACCCAGCTTTCCCCGGCCCTAACGAGGGTCGTGCCCACCTCCGTGCCCTGCCCGGGGCTGCCGGGAGCTTTGACCCCCGTGCCAGGCAGGGGCGGCCAGCGGGGGTTCCCTGGGGGCACCGGCCCAGCCCCGTTACCGCGATGATGGGGGAGGTCAGCCTCGCCCCACGGCAGCACCCAAGAGTGGGGGGCTCGGGTCGCTGCCAGGCTGGGCAGGGTGTTTGGGGGTGTCCGGGCTGCAGTGGGAGCCCCCCCGCGGTTCCCTCCCCTGGCGGGGGGGGGGGTGGGGGTACGCGGTACCGGGGTGCCCGGTGCGGCGGGGAGCGGGGTGCCCGGTGCGGCGGGGAGCGGGGCAGCGGCTCCCGGTGCCAGGGCTCAGCCGCCGTCCCGCGGTTATCGCAGGACCCGGGAGGAGGCGGCGCTGGAGGAGCGGGGAGGTCCTGCCGTGGGGGGAGCCTCCCTCCTGCCTCAGTTTCCCTGCCCTATGAGGGGGGAAGGCGGAGGGAGGGAGGGAGGGAGGGGCGGGGGTGGGGATCTGCGGCCTGGGGAGGGTCACGTCCTGCCTCGGAGGGACTCTGGACCCCTCGGGGGTTAACCTCCCGTGCCCGCCGTGGGGGTTGCGCTGTGGCACCGTGAGGGGCTGGAGTCTGGACCTGCCGGACGGGCAGCGGGCACGGGCGGGGAGGGGCAGAGCAGGCTGGGCGAGAGCAAGGCTCCAGCTCCCTCTGGGGGTCGCTTTCCGGCCCCCAGCCGCAGGCTCCCCGCTCCCGGGGGTGCCCACGAGGGAAGGGAGGCGGCTGCCGGGCAGGGTGGGTGATGCCCTCCCTGACCCCGGCACCCACTCGTGGCAGCGGCTCCCACGGCTCGGGGCGTGACGGAGGAGCTGGGACCGCCCTCCCCCAGCCCTGCAGTGTGGACAGGAGTGGGAGGGCTGTGGCTGTGCCCCTCCTGCCCCCCCCCCCTCTGCTCGCCGGCCATGGGCAGCCACGAGAAGGATCTCTGCTCTCCCAAGAGGGCTCTGTCCCGCTCCAGCAGCACTGTGTCCTCCAAGCACAGCAGCATCCAGCAGGTTGGGGGGCTCCAGGCTTGGGGTACAGGTGTGGGGGGCTCAGGGGGTGCTGTCCTCCAAGCACAGCAGCATCCAGCAGGTTGGGGGCTCCAGGCTTGGGGTACAGGTGTGGGGGGCTCAGGGGATGCTGTCCTCCAAGCACAGCAGCATCCAGCAGGTTGGGGGCTCCAGGTTTGGGGTACAGGTGTGGGGGCTCAGGGGGTGCTGTCCTCCAAGCACAGCAGCATCCAGCAGGTTGGGGGGCTCCAGGTTTGGGGTACAGGTGTGGGGGGCTCAGGGGTGCTGTCCTCCAAGCACAGCAGCATCCAGCAGGTTGGGGGCTCCAGGCTTGGGGCAGAGGTGTGGGGGGCTCAGGGCGTGCTGTCCTCCATGCACAGCAGCATCCAGCAGGTTGGGGGCTCCAGGTTTGGGGCAGGGGGCTGTGGGGGGGGGCTCAGGGGGTGCTGTCCTCCAAGCACAGCAGCATCCAGCAGGTTGGGGGCTCCAGGTTTGGGTACAGGTTGTGGGGGGCCCAGGAGGTGCTGTCCTCCAAGCACAGCAGCATCCAGCAGGTTGGGGGGCTCCAGGCTTGGGGTACAGGTGTGGGGGGCTCAGGGGGTGCTGTCCTCCAAGCACAGCAGCATCCATCAAGCTGGGGGGCTCCAGGTGTGGGGCAGGGGTGTGTGTGGGAGCTCAGGGGGAGTCTTGGGGTGGGGGGTGGTGGCGCCATGGGTTCCTAGGGGGCTTCACCCTGCTGCTTTACTTTGTATTGCTATGGGGTGACACAGAGATGCCTCATCCCCTGGGGGTACCCCTGGGGGGAAGGTGGGGAGCACTTTGTCCACCCCTGGCGCCAAAGGACTTCCCCCCACCCCCCCCCCCCACCCCCTGCACAACCTGACTGCCATCCCCACAGGGCTCAGAGAGCTGGGAGGTGGTGGAGGAGCCACGGGGGCTGGGCAGCCCCGGGCAGGAGCCGCAGCGCCATGAGGGCTACCTGCTGAAGAAGAGGAAGTGGCCCCTGAAGGGCTGGCACAAGGTAACAGGGCAGGGCTGGCACCTTCACCCAGCTGGGTGCCCACCCCTGGGGTGATTTGGATCCTTGGATCAGGTGGGAGGGGGCCTGCAGGCCCCCACCCCAACCCCATCATCCCTCTGTGTCCCCAGAGGTACTTTGTGCTGGAAGGTGGCATCCTGAAGTACTCCACCACACGCCAGGATGTGAGTGTGGGGCTGGGCTGCACCCAGTGCAGCCTCCTCGAGGGCACGGGACCCCCATGAGGAAGTGGTTGGTGTGGGGGGTAGGGGTCTTCCCCGCCCGTGACAGGGGTCCCCGGGCTCCCCCCCCCTCCAGGTCCTGAAGGGCAAGCTGCATGGAGCCATCGACGTCCGTCAGTCTGTCATGTCCCTCAACAAGAAGGCTCAGAGGGTCGACCTGGACACGGAGGAGAACATTTACCACCTGAAGGTGCTGCGGGGGGGGCTGGAGGCGGGGCTGGGGGCGCGGGCTCCGGCGGTGGAGTCCCCTCACAGCTCGCTCCTGTGCCGCAGATCAAGTCCCCCGAGCTCTTTGCCAGCTGGGTGAGCAGCCTCTGCTCTCACCACCGCGGCGAGTGGCCTGAGCTCTGCCCCCGGGCGGGTCCCGCCGGCAGGGCCCCCAGCAGCGCGCAGGTCGGTGAACGCCTTGGGGGTGGTGGGGACGAAAAGCAGCGTCTGGGGGGTTGGGGGGGTAAGGGCAGGGCTGGCAGCCCTGGGGAACTGCTCTTTCTCCTCTGCCTCAGGGCCCCTGGACGAGGATCCTGCCCTCGGGCAGTGCCCCTGCCCTCTCCAGCCTTGCCAGCTCCCGGGACAAGGTGAACGCCTGGCTGAAGGACAGCGAGGGGCTGGAGCGCTGCTCGGAGGGTGAGGGGGGAGCAGGAGGGGATGCCCTGGGGCAGGGAGGGGATGCCCTGTGGCCCCCCCCCCCCCCTCTTCCTGACCAGGCTTGCTCCGTGCCCGTTGCAGAGCTGGCAGAGTGCCAGGCGAAGCTGCAGGAGCTGACAGGGATGCTGCAGAGCCTGGAAGCTCTGCACCGCATCCCCTCTGCCCCTCTCATCTCTGGCAGCCAGGTGAGTGGGGCAGCAGCGGGCACAGCAGCGTGGCAGCCACCCCCCCACCCCCCCCCCCAGCTTCCTGGTGAGGGTCTGGCTCCAGCCTCCCCCTCCTCTCCCTCCCAGCCCTCAGCTGCCACGGAGAGGCCCAAGAAGGGCAGGAGGACCACCAAGATCTGGTGCACCCAGAGCTTCGCCAAGGACGACACCATCGGCAGGGTGAGGGGGGCCTGGGGGTGTCCCCCCTGAGCTCTGCCTGCTGCTGGAGGGCAGAGCCCACCACCCCCTACAAGGCCTTGCTGACCCCCGTGTTGTGTGCCCTCCCTCCCCCCGAAAGGTGGGCCGCCTGCACGGCTCTGTGCCCAACCTCTCCCGGTACCTGGAGCCAGCCCAGAGCTTCGGCCTGCCCCCGGAGTACCTCCAGCTGCAGAGGAGCTTCTGGGTGCTGGCCCAGAAAGGTAGGATCAGCCCTGCCGAAGGGCTGGGAGGGGGTGCCAGCAGGGCTGCCGTGGCGCAGGCTGACCCCCGCCTCGCCCTGGCAGTGCACGGCTCGCTCAGCAGCGTGCTGGCCGCGCTGACGGCCGAGAGGGGCAGGCTGGAGGAGATGCGGCTGGCGCTGGACCGGCGGCGCTCAGCACCGCGCCCGGGCGGTGCCGACAGCGCAGGGGTGAGGGAGCGTGGAGAGAGGGGCGCGGCGGGGTCGGCTGCGGGGCTGGCAGGGTGCCGGCGGGGGCTCGGCTTGGTGCTGGGCGCTGGGGAAGCAAGGGGGGGGTTCCCCTCCCCTCCCTAATCTCTGTCAGCCCCACGCTGGTTGGAAGGGGCAGGTGCGGTGGGGGGCGCAGCTCAGCCTCCCTCCCCCCCCATCGCTGTCGGCTGGACACGGGCTGGAGGCGGCAGGCTATGGTGGGGGGGGGGGCGCAGCTCAGCCTCCCCCTGCATCCGCAGGCTGCCCTGCGCCGCTTCCATTCCCTCTCCGTCTCCTCCGACACCACCCTGGATTCCTTCGCCTCGCTGCATCCCGATGAGGTCAGGGCGGGGCCAGGGGGAAGGTGGGGGTCTGAGTGGCGCCCCAGGGGCTGGAAGCTGAGGGGTTCGGTGGCTGTGCCCCGCAGCCGGACTCGCTGCCAGCCAAGGGCGGGGAGCAGCAGCTCTCCAACCGCAGCATCGTCTCGCTGGCCGACTCCACCACAGAGTTCTTCGACGCCTGCGAAGTCTTCCTCTCTGCCAGCTCCTCCGAGAACGAGGTGGGAGGGGGCTTCTGCCGGGGGGAGGGACCGTGGGAGGGGCTATTACAAGTCGGGGGTTTGGGACCCGAACCCCAACCCCTGCCAGCCCTGTGCTGCCGGTTCTGTGGGTTCATCTCTGCCTTCTCTCTCCTCCCATCCTCTCCCCGTTAGCCAGCCCGGGAGATCCCCCCCCAGCTCCCAGTAGCCCCCTCAGCCCCCGTGTGCTCCCTACCCGCTGTGTCCCTCTTGGTC